>VWZI01007998.1:394436-679958 GCA_013396835.1 Psilopogon haemacephalus | reverse complement strand
CATTCTAAAAATGTTACATTTGTTTAGTTGCAGCAAGTTTAGTAATGAAGTAACAGACTAAGGGGAAAATGACTGTGATTATTGAATGTATTAATAAGTGTTCTGCATTCCTTCTACTACTAAATCTGCGACTTAAGACATCTGGCAGAAGGTAACCTGAAGGGAGACATCTGTGTCACCTTATGCAGTCTATGATAATTGTTATGTGCTTAAATTACAAGGTAATTTTTTTTTTCCCCATAAACTTTTATGTGACAGTAGGTGGATGGTTTTGAGGAGTGTTTCATAAGTTTTCCACAGGAGGAATTGTTTTTTCCCAGTTGTCTAGCAGATGTCATGAATGCTGCCTGTCTTCAAAGCACAGATAAATGCTGCAGTAGGAAAAGATGAGGAACAAAAGGAATTTAGAGTAAATCAGATGATTAGCTAATCAGGTGTGTAAATTGATGGAACTGCATTTAGGAAAGCTATGGAAGCAGGTCTCAATCAGGTCACCTCACCAGCAGCAGAACAACTAAATCCTGGTTTCTTACACATTTGCCTGTGTAGCTGCAGTTTTTGGTGTCTGGGAAGATGCAGGATCCAGCTCAAGCTTTCTCACAGAGAGGATTAATTCAGCACCTCTGCTATGCAGGCACTTCTGGTGTGTAGTAAGGCTGGAGCACAAGTTACAACCTTTCTCTGTGATGAGGTGCTGATGCTTTCTCTCCTCAGCTTAACTGCCTAATACCGTAATGTTTGATGAAAATCACTACATTTGATTAAATTAGCCTATTGATTCAGGAAGTGCTGGCATGAGAGAGAGGGAGGGAAACCTTGGCATAAAACGTTACAAGGCAGTGAAGGCCAGTATCAAAATAATGGTTTGTAGTATGATCTTAGATTACAAATTTTTTTTTTTCTTCATCCCTTTGACTGTTGAACCTGAACTGGCTTTTTTTTTGGTGTGTGTGCACATGATAAAAATGCATTTCTCCTTGCCTGTTGCTTTGGAGAACGTTTCCTTACCACTCTGAGCTGTTTTCACTTCTTTTTTAGTAAATGCTCAAAGAATCCTAATTGAAGCGTGCTACCAACTGAATCCCAAATCACAACAGAACCGGCTCTACCTCTAAGCCAAACCATACCCAAAGCATGTACCCTTGAGTTAAAATCTGTGCAAGGAAACATACAACAGGGAGGGGAAATGAAGGGGAATACCATCTCCACTTTATTTATGGGAAATTCATTAGCATAACATGGAAGATAAGAGGGAAAGGAAAACTCAGAATAGAAACCTCCTAAGGAGGAACTTTGTTTCAATTCATGCTGATAATTAACAGTCAATTTTCCCTGTTTGTGAGAAACTTATCTCCTCCAGAGCTGCATTAATCTTTGACTGAAATTTTGCTTCAGTGAATCCTTTCAGAAGAAGAGAGAGAGAACAGAAAACATTTCTTTTTTTAGTAATAATATATCCGGAACAGCAACAATTATGCCACAGAAAAACCTTTCAATTTCAATAATATGAATAACTGCATGAAGGCATTCTGAGCATTGCTCAAGTTAATTGTCATTTAAGAGCCTAATGTTAGCCAAGCAAGAAGGAAATATGCAGCTTTGTGTGAGAAGAGTATATCAAAACAGCCCTGTGGGAGAAAATCCTGACTAAATGTTGACTATGTCAGTCAATGCTAATATCTCTATTTCTGAAGAGTAACTATGAGTAAAAAAAAAAAAAAAGGACAGTGCAGACCCATATTCAAAATGCAGTTTCCCTTTGTTCTCCCCTCATTTGTGGGATGGGTTACTGTGCTGCTGACGTATATGAAATTTACTTCAACAGTTGGTAGCAGTGAGTCATGGGAGATCAATTTAAAACATCAAGGTTTGTACTAATTAGCTGGCTTTTGGGGTTAAAATGGCAACTTTTTTTTCTTTTGCCATGCTACAGCTGAGAACTGGAACTCGGAATTTTTGTCATTTGGAGGGGTTTTGTTAAGAACATTCTCTAGCTTTGAAAATTTAGTTCAGGGAAAAGAGGAAGAGTGGTGAAGTTACTTCTGTATTTTATTTCCATGTAGATACACAGCTTGACATATAGAAAAGTGTTTCCGAAGCAATAATCCAAGAAAAGTCTGCTTATTTAAATACCAACAGAGCAGCTCTCTTCTTGCTATCTTGGCTGATTAATACCGGAAAGGTTTGTAAGCTTTGAGCAGTTAACATAACTTGGTCTATATTCTCGGTTACAGTAAACAGAAACTCCCTTGGTCTGACTTGGAAAAGATTCAGCTTTCAGCCCATGGAATTCCAAAGCTGCATAACACTTTCAGTAACTCTTTCTCAAGCTTTCTTACTTACTCCCATACATGTTGGTTTTTTTTTTTCCTGCATCAGAGGCAGGGTAAACAGAGAAGTCTGATCAAGACTCTGGATGAGTTAAGTAGCTTGCAGATTGTGCTGTGTGGGCTTCATGTCTGTCTGGTGTTTGTTGATGTGACCTGTTGGAGGATAACCCTCAGAGTATCTAAAGGCTGACTCCAGATGTTTCTGTGCTTAAAGTGGCCCAAGTCATAAATGTAGGTGTTAAACACAGATTTATGTTAAACTCCTACTTACCCTTTGAAGCTGCTTGGTTAGGATTCAGGTAAATCCAGTGTACCTCAGCATATCTGCTGAGGAGTTTTTATTGTCCACCACTCTAACAACTTGGATGTTAGCAGCAAATCATGAGCAGAACTACTACATGTAGATTCACTCTTTCAGGGATGACTTTATAGCTCCTCATTAAGCAGCTGTGCTCTTCTTCTCCCTTGGCAGTCAGTCCAGGATAGATTTGCCTTCTTCTCAGCCTTCAGATTCTCTCTTGTGGTTTAGTGGTTTTGCTCCCTATGGGCAACAACCATGATAGTCAGCATCTTGACGCTGCTGTGCGCAGAGAGAGAATTAACTCCTCCCTAAGGGTATGGTGAGGTTTTTCTTAAAAAAGTAACATTATAGATACTGTCAAAGGCTTCAGTCTTCATATTTCCCAAGCATGTCTCCTGGTGATGTGGAACTACAGATGAACAGGTGACTGGCTCCAGTATTTTTATCTGTAGTTCCAGTATTTTCATCCATACATGACTAATAGGATTATATCCATTCTGACTTCTTGATAGCATCTGACACATAGGGAGCATTCCTGTGAAATACTCCTCACAATTGCTGGAGAATATCCTGAGCTGCTTTCTCCAGCCAGTCCCACTTCCTGGCTGTCAGCTCTTCAATTCCTTTCATCTCCTAATCCAAATGTTTCCAGGTTTTCTTAAGAGGCCTTCAAGAGACAGTTTATTTGGGTGAGAAGTTGTGGTGACTTTGTCTCAACTCCTTCCAATCAGAACAACAGCTATTTTAAAATATTTTTTGTTTGTTTTTTGTTTTTTACTATTGCAAATCTCAGCAAGGGAATTTTAAAGCAGATATGCACTGATCAGTAGTTTATGTAGGTCTAAGTCACCTGCTGTTTGCTGCACATTAATATAATTATGTAAGATACATCATCTTTCCATGACCTAGAAGTAGATAAGTGGAGAGGTTTTAACCTTCTTGACAGGAGATAAAATCCATAAAGGTAGATGAGAACCTAAACTGTAGTTAATATATACAAATATATGCTTTCTTCAGGCCCTAGTGAGCCATGTGAGAGCCTCTACTAATTTTGTTTCTGCCATGTGTCTGTTCTGTGCCTGTATGCTCTCTGTTGCCTTGTCTTCCACATCAAGTCATTTATTTCTTGGTATAAAATTGACTCTGAATTCCTTGATAGGTATCTGTGGAATTAGACATTACAGAGGGGATTTTTTAGGCTTCTTTTTTTTTAAGAATTATATCTTGAAACAAAGTTGATGTCTCACTCATTGCTTCATATGATCAATCCGTGAATGATATTGCAAAATATTTTTACTTGGTATCAGGAAGTATTTTTTAGTTTGCCAGGTTTTCTACTTATTTGTCATGTTGGCATAATCCTATTAATATCATGTACACATATGAGCATCTTGGATCAATATAAACTGTTGGGGTTTTTTTTGTTGTTTTGTTGGTTTTTTACAACTCAAATTTTCCATGTGAAGTGAAAATCAGGAGACTGAAAATAAAAGGAGTGGGGAGCTGCTGACAGACAAATAAAAGAAAGCATTTATAGCTGATTCAGTTTGTACTGTAAGAGGCCAAAACTTGGTATGCACAGAGATGAAAGCTATCTTCTGAAGGCCTTTCCCACGGAAAAAAATTACCTTCCCTGAAAGATTACAGACTTGTGCCTCGCAATTAAAAGGAAATAATCTACTTTCATCCTCAGATAATTTTGTCTTGGATGCTAGTCATGTTACTAATGTAGTTTGGTAGAATCCTCAGTTTTGTTAGCTTTTAAAGCCTCTAACGTGAAAGCAGCTGACTGTTTCTGGCAGTAGGTATCCAAGTATTTGACCTATTGTATCCTTACTGTAGTCTCCATTTAAAATGCTGACTTCCGTTTTGTTGCTGAGAAACTCCAGATGCAGAGCTTTGATATGCTGAACGTCTTCAAAGAAAGAATTTCTCCAAGTTGAGGCTTTAGTTCTTTCTGCTATCTAACAAAGCAGGCAGGACTTAGTTGCAGATCCTCATATAACTGTTCTTCAGGTGTGCATCAACTGCTTTCTACAACTGAGCAGAGCTGAGAGTTCTTTGTTGGAATTAATTTCAGGCAATAATGCCTTGGTTCTGGCCAACAGAGCCATTTCATGGAGCTGTGTCTGGCACATTGACATCTATCAGTGTGCAGAGAAACTTGATAAAAAATTCTGAAGAAGTCAGTTTCATCTAGAAGATCCTGTACATAGATTTTTATTTCCTCTTAAAGGAAGAAGGAGCAGAGAAAGAGAAGTCAGTTTTCTTACAGCTTTTCTAGTGGCTGTCGGTGGAATTGGGATGGTCCTGTGGAGATGCCTCTTTCTGTCTAATGGTGCAGCCAGGTAGGGCAGCTTAGTGGATCTTCTGTACTGAGCTGCTCCAACAAGGAGTAGCCCTGCTTCCACTCCTTATTCAGTTCTGCCTTCTTTTCCATCTGATTGTTCCTGTAGTAATCATATTATGCCTGTTCCTTCATAGAAGGATTTGGGAAGTTTTACTTCAGGGAGAAAAAGGGAAGAATTTTTCCATAGAGAATTCAAGGTAGAGATTAATTTAAACAAAGCTCATTGTCTCTAATACAGCTGGGGAGGAGGCAAGAAAACCTGGCAAATTCAGGTACCTGAGGTTGCCTATTGTGACAGCTATTTGTTCTCAGTCTTGAAATAAACATAGAGCAAGCAAGCAACATGGTATATATTGCTGAGATTGTGTAGCTGGAAACTTGCAGATATATGCTTGGGTGAGGCCTTAAGAATACAAAGGACAGCAGGAGATCTTCTCCTGGACTTTATATTTTCTCTTGTAACGCTGCTAGCACCATGGAGTTCATTCATGAGTAAAACTTTGCATTTTGCTGAAGGGGCAGTCTTCAGCAAGCATGTTTTAAGCTGAGTCCTGGATGCTCAGGCTGCCTTGGCATAAAAATAATGCGGTCGTTGGCGAGATGGCTCAGAAATGAGGTGGTTAGGCGCAGTGTGTTTGGAGGAGTTGGGAAAACTAAACAGGAAGGAAATAAGAGTTGAGATCCGTATTTTAAAATGATGCCTGATTTGAAATGCTCTTTGAAAGGTGTTTTAGCTGAATCTCATACTTGCTGATAGATATGGGAACCTTACAGAGTGTTTCTATAGAGACTTGCAGCTCTGGTTTTGTGTTATCACCAGAGAGAAGGTTGCTGCGAATGTTGTTGCAAGGGGAAGAGGGATGTGAAGGGAAAAGGTTCTTTTTCAGCCATTTAACCAAAATGAAGTCAAGCTGAGGAAATCTAATGAAGAGAACTTCTCAGGAAACTTGTTGAGTTTTCAGCAGGATTTCTCAGAATGGCGTTAGTGGGAAAGTTATTTTGGGTTCCTCTAGAGCTTTCTGTGGTTTTCTGTGCAAATCATCACTACTAAAACTTTTCTAAAGAAATTATTTAAAAGTAGTTCTAATTTAAGGAAGGGCCAAAGCTCAGACCCTTTTAAAAACACTTCATGTTTGACAACAGAAACAGGTTGCCCAGGGAGGAGGTGAAAGCCCCTGGGGGTCTTTAAGGCCAGGCTGGATGGGGCTTTGAGTAACCTGATTTAGTGTGATGTGTCCCTGCCCATGGCAGGGGAGTTGGAACTAGATGATCCTTGGGGTCCCAGCCTTGACAATTCTATGACAGACCATGTTGAGTGTATGCCTTCTTTATGGGCTGTAATTTGTATTTTATTTTTGCATATAGTTTAAAGGTTTGTCACACTAAGGAAGATGATCATCAAACACACAGAACCAGTGACCTAGCGCGTGGCTGTGTTGTAAAGGTTGTGATGGTTACTCCATAGTCAAAATCTGTGTTTTGTTGGCACTGGTTATGTTTGGGTTTTTGTTTCCTTGGGTTTTTCTTGACAATGATACTTCACTTTTTATATAGCTTAGCTTCTCTGAATTGCATCTTCTTCAGCTTTGTATCCTAGCTTGCATTGTGTCAAGGCCCTTTCTCTTGCAAGGCCCTGAACAATTCTGTCCATTTCATGTTTACTGTTGGTGTCTTCTACCAAGTGTAAACTTATTGTGTGAAGAGATATAAAAGAAATCAGCTGTGGCTTGGGCTGGGTTGACAAAGCCCTTTTAAAGCGAATCTACTTACTTACTCCAGGGTCTGCATTAATCACCTGAATATCTTAATATAGTGTATTAATTTCCAGCTATCGTGTTTCATCCCCTTTCCCACAGGCAGGAGTGGGGAGCCTTGCTTGGCATATATGTGCGTTTAAATCCTCTTTTATTTTGTTGCTACTAGGTCTAGACTTGTCACAGGCTTTGATACCCATGAGAAGCTATTTCCACAGACTCGAGTAGCTCTTGTGTCTGTCTCCTGCACAGACGAGTTGCTTTGGGGAAGAAAGTTCTTGTGCTTCAGTCTCCAGTGAATCACTTATTTGTATGTGCTGGGCTTAGAACATTGATTGCTCTTGAGGACTGAGACTTTGACTGTGGTTTGCTGTGCTATGAAAAACCAGCATGCATAGTGGCAGGAGGACAAACATGTGCCTCTGCTGTTTGTGGGATCAACAGCAGCATTTGTTTCTATCTGTTGTTTCCTGATGCCTTCATAGGCACTCCTATAGTATCAGTCACACCTTGGTTCCTCTTGGGTTTACTATGAAAATAATTGTAAGAACAGGACTTAGAGCTGATGAGAAGTCAACTTTTCCAAGCAGTTAATCTGCAAAACGAATTCAAGATGAACAACGTTAAATCCACCATAATTCTGAATGAGAGTACCTGCAAAAGGATTTAATGGTTTAAGTATTTCATTAGATTAATTTGGATTTCTGAGTGTGTTAAGATAATGAAGCCTTCCAACATAATGCTCTGAATTAACTTCCTACAGGCTTCAGTACTGCAGAGGGTTGGAACTTTTTGTTTCTTCTTCTGCTTAACCTCATGATTAAGTACATTCTGATGCTGTTGTTACTCTTCTTAGCAGCTGCATTTTAGGAGGCTGGAGATAAGAAAAAGTTTTAGCAATTGTTATTTTAATGCTCCAAATTTCTGTGATGCTTCTCTTACTTCATTGGAACACCATTAGTTTGCCACTGCAACAGCTTGGCTGTGGTAGAAATGCTTTGGCTGTACCAAAAAGTTACTTTAACAAAATGCTCTCTCTTCAGAAGCTGTTATCTAATTGGGTAGCACCTTGGATTGTTGAACGGATACGCTCCCCTGCTGGTGGGAGTTGCTTTCGGTTAATGTTGACAGAGGCACAAAAGGGAGCAAGACATGAAGAAAGAGACTTGTTTTATTTGTATGTGTCTGTGTGCTTCTAGATGCCAGTGCCCAAGGTAATGATCAGTAGGTTTCTAGCGTTTTAGCCAATCTTTTGGCTGTGATTCAAGGATTTCAGGTATGTGTTTTGGAGCTATACTTCTGTATCAAGAACGTGGTGAAAACAATCTGTTTTCCAGTGCTGGTGCAGAGGGAAGAGATGAGTGACATTGGCTTATTCTACATGACATGTTTACATGTGAGACCTACTATGTAGTTCATATACAAGACTATTCACAAAGGTATCTTTTGGCTTCTTTTTAAAAACAAACATGACTTCCCAAAGAATAGGAGTGTTTTGTTTGTTTGTGCCCTGGAGTGCTTGAATATGCTCATGAAGGACCAACATACATGTTGTATTTCCTGACAGCCAAGGAAAGCTCTCCCCGAAGAGGCAAACAGCTCAGCTGAAGATTGTAGCTGACATAGGAGAGTCATTGATGTGACAGCACTGTGGCTGTTAATGACAGGTTTACTGCTGTTCTTGCTGCCCTGAAGGATTTTTTGCTGAAGGTAGGAATGTAGCACAGGCAGTGAGAACTAGAGGGCTGCTGGTTCAGATTGCTGCCTTTGCTTGTAATGCTGCTTGGCGTAGCTTGTAAGGGGATCTTTTGTATAACCTGAAGTTTGTCACTGTCAGCTCAGCTGCAGGCAACTCCCCTGTCTCTGATTGCAGCTCTTTATTTGGTATATGAAGAGCATAGATTTGCATTATAGGGCGAGAAGAGGCAATGTGGAGCTCGGGGCGGCTGGAGAGAACTCTGCTGTGCTGGCAGCAAGGAATTATTACCCAGGCTTAATAATCTGAAATATCAGATGAATGTTCACTGCATCATGTCGTTCTCCAGAAAGAAAAAAAAAGACCTGACAGAGACATTTTGGAGCCACCTGAGGTATATTCAAAGTGCCTTTAGAATGCTGGCTCCAATGTGTATCTTCTGCACAATCTAAAATGTGGTGGTGTGGGTGGAGGGGGCTGTGGGTAGGTGTGGGTGCTGATTTGACTCACAGAAGTAAATGTTTATCTATAAGCAAGTTCTTTTGGGGAGCTATCTTTTGGGGAAATTAACCCTTGAGGGGCTGCCACTGGGCCTGTCTGTTAAAAAATCTTGAGCTGGAGTTTTAAATTATCTGCAAGGAGAGGGCAGCCTTTTGATGCTGAAAGAAGTTTGTCAACGTACTTTCAGTGTGTCAGGATATGCCTCTTCCTCTCACTCTGCCTTTTGTTACGTGTCCTGTTGCTTGATCTTGCGAAATAAAACTGGGTTGTGCCTAGGACTGGGCATAAACATGGTCTTTCCTCAATCCTTTCCCTTTACATCATGAGGCAAAAAATACATTTACATTAGTGAAAAGTTATGTTCACAGGAAAATGAAGAAGAAAACCTGAACAGTTCTTGCAAGCCTTTAAGAGCTGATGCTAAGCTCTGGGTAGCAGATTTTATGAAGAAAAGAGGTTAAAGTAGTGACCAGGAGCAATTTTTTTTTTTGTTGAAGGTGGTGAGAGGTGTCAAGAGGAAGCTGGAGCTGAGAGATGCTTGATGTTGAGCGAGAGGAATGTGTGTAAAACTTCTGTCACGCTTTTACCAAGTTAAAACACCTTCAACACTGAATGCAGCTTGTCAATTAACTCTGTAACAGACCACACAGCAGAGCTGTGCTCAGGAGGAACAGGGAACAAAATGACCTTTCCAAGCACAGTCACTTGAGCTCACAAAGTTTTATACTCATATAAACAGTTACCCAAGTGTGCCGCTGTGGACTTCACGTTCGTAAGCGAGCAGTGAGTCTCTTTTCATGCTCTTTGCCCCCCGAGGTTCTGCTGGCTGTGTCAGCTGATAAAACCTCTAGTCCTGCAGTGATCTTCAGTTCTGACAGACTGCCCACAGCACACTACCAATGCTTCTGTTAAAACAAGCCAGACCCTTTGATCTGATAGACTGGAACCAGGTCCTGCTGTTTGTGGGGGAGTTGGACCCTACTCACACTAGTCCTTGGGCTACTCTGGACTGTGGTGTCCGTGTTTGTTACACGGGAGTGTTCATTCCACAGCTGCTCTTTTCCCCTGCAGAACTGCAGGTTAATGTTGTGCTGAAGGAGACACACGTGTGTGTACTCTGCTTTTGCACGTAAGCACTATTTTGGTGGAGTAAATCGCTCCCTTAACCTGATTTCTCATTCTCTGCTGCTTCTCAAAATGGCCACCAGCCACACATTCAGGGGTGTTACAGACTGAAAGACTATTGTTACCAGAATATGAAAATCTATTTGTGAAGGAGTTCAAGGGAGTTGGATGCCCAAACCATTTGAGTTTTTTTTCAATGGGAAATATCCAGCCTTGTTAAACTGAATGTATTATTTAGCCAGCTTTCTGTTAAGTGACATCATGATAAAAGAACTCAACCTGTTTTCAAATGTGATGCATGCTAATAGCTTCTAGCAGGTGCTCCCAAAATCAAGGGAGAGAGTGGAATTTCAGAACGCCTTCTCTCCATAAAGAAAGCTCATTTTTGGAAAGGGCTTGCGTTTTTAGTCTGCTTTATCAAATCTATGAGACTGTGATCTCTTTGTACTTCTGCTGTTTTGAGACTGGTATTTCTGTAAGGATTCAAATTGCATCTGTCTTAAGTGGAAAATCCACACAGGCTTAGCTGTGCTGATGTCAAAGCACCTGTGAAATGTATCATTTTGGGGTCCCAAAAGTGCAAAACCAGTTGGCATAATGCTTCTAGGAAAGAACCCAAAACAAAAAACCACCAACCACAACCGAACAAGAAGAAAAAGCTCTAAACTCTCTGAAATGTCTTTTGTTACCTGACCTGCAATTGCTCCAAGACGCTGGCACAGAACTACAAAAGTGCATTTCATCTGCAGTTACAGACTGATAGATATTCTTTGCATCTGACAGCAGGCAGTGAGGCGTAATTCCTTTTGTTCCTTTGGTTGTTTAGCACAGTAAGTAAATTTAGGTCAAACTCTCCATCATTTGATCACATGCCTGGAGATGTAATACATTTTGTCTAATAGCCAGGGGAAACAGTCATTTAAGCAAGTAACTGTTTCATTTCTTTAAGTGCCTAATTTGATAGACAAGGCACAGTTCATAGGAAAACAATGGATCCTACAATGGGATGTTCTCAGTTTGAACTTTGTGCTCAGTTGGATACTTGGTGGGGCCTGTTAACATGAAGATGTTTGCCAAATTGGGATGAGTGTAGCAACACTATGTGTAAGTCACATCGTGGAGCACGCTGCATCACGTGTCTACTACAAATTATTTGCCTCTCTCTTTTCCCCCCATAAGGTTTCTGAAATAGGATATAAAGTAAGAGCTCTTAGTGAAAACCAAGCACACAGCTTGCCTTTGCTTTTTAATTTCAGAATAGCAGGGGCTTGTGTATTTTTCACCCTTCTTTATCCTGAAGACCCAGTTCAGCACTTCATTGCACATGGGCTATCACACTGGAAGCAGCTAAAACAGCAGGTGGATTTAAAACGAAGGGACAGCTGTATGGATGAGCTGCTGTATAAGAAGATTATAAAATATGCAGTTGGGAGAGGTGGAACTTATCTACCCTCAGTAAAGAACTTTGCTGGGCATTAGTTGATAAGTTTAGCCATCATCTCTTACAGATCAATTTTGATATAGCCATTGCAGCTCTGATTAATTCCACATTGGCCTCTTATCATGCAGGCATGGTTTCGAGTCTTTGGAAAGGTTTACTTTCTAATGGAAACATATTTTGCTGATCTACTTTAATAATTAAACCCTCCTATACTTGTAGTTTAGCACTGTCAACTGAGCATCAGTAATTATTCAGTGTATCATGTTCCTCTCCAATGACGCGGTTGGGTTTTGTTTGGTAGTGGCCCAGGAGAGAGAGAATCTGCACTCATGTCTAACCAGAAAACCACTAGAGGANAAGGCCTTTCTACTGCAATTTTTAATTTGACTGTGGAAAATAAGGCTGTACAACTAGCTTTGCAAATTGTTCTAGCTGTTTTTCCAGGCAGAACAAGTGTCCGTCTTCGCTGTCTTACTACCACACCTTTCATCCTAGGCTCTCCTTGATGTGCCTCCTTGAGGGAAGGTCTTTATTGTACCTTCATCTGTGATGAAAGTTTGCAGCAATTACCTCTCATTCTCTTCTTTCTCTAGAGCATAATATGTGCATGATTTTTTTTTTTTCAAGTACATACCAGCTAATAAGCATATTTTAAATAATGAGTCCCAAGGACTATGGAAAAAAAAAATTAATGTATACAATTTAGCTTCTGAAAATCTTTGTTTTTAAACCCAAAAACTATTTCACTGTTAATCATATTCCTTGCCTTCATTGCATTTTTACTTCCCTCAGGTTCTTTCCTCAATGCTGTTGCTTTTAAAATCTTATTTTATGCTTCTGGTTTTTTTTTTTTTCCTTCTCTTGAATTCCCATAGGTGTATTAATTTGCCTGTAATTCCAAGCTGTGTGGTAGATAGTTGATAGCAGTTGTCTGGTAGCTCCTCTCTTCCAGTGGTAACTGCTGAAGTCCTCTTTTTGTTTTTGCCACTATCTGGTTTTTCTGTGCTCCTGCAGTAGTGGTATGGTTACTAATTTTTTCCATTCCACTTTGTTCTTATCAAAATGATTTGGGCTCTGCCCACTCATGACTAGAAGATTAGTAGGAGTTTTCACTGATGGGATACAGCATTCAGGATTTCTCATGTTCAGGTCAATATACAGAAAAATGCTGTTAATTAGAATGTGTTGCTTCATCTTCCTCCCTCCTTCCCAGTTAATTTCAATCATGCTTAGCTCATAGTGGAGAAAAGATCTCTGTAATGAAACTAAGTCATGTTGCCACATTTAAAACCTCATATGGCTGAGAGGTACCAGTTGTGAGAGAGATTGGAGAACTGGAAAACTCCGTGCAGGTCCTACAGTTGTCTGAAATCGAGCACATGGACTAATTACTTTAATGGTTGGTATTATTTTATCTTCCTGCCTCATCACATCCAGAAAGCTGAGCACAATGTTCTGTTCTGTACCAGTGACTGCTGGGCTAGTATGATTTTGTATGTGCTATGCACCTCTAAACATAAGAGAACCTGTTTGTTTAGGCACCACCGGGGATTTCTTTCTAACTACATGTTTAGAAATTAAGTGTCTGCCTTTGTTTCTGACACACTTTGGGAATAGTTTTACACCCAGACTTCTCAGGAGACTCCTCTCCCTTGGTTTTCCTGTTATTAACATACAAATCACTACTGTTGCAAGTGAGAATAGAGCAAATTTTATGATCTCTCACCAGGGTCCTCCCAGTTCTCTTGCAGCTAGGGAAAACAAATGGGCCTTTTAGTGTGCTCTGAAAGTCAATAAACTAAAACTAGTTTGTAGGGGGTGGTGGTGCCTGTTCCCAAGCTGGGGGGGCACACCAGAGAGTGCACATCTGCATTCTTTTAGTGGCATTCCTGCCCTACTGCTCAGCTGCTGGCAGTCTGCTACAAAGAAGTTGTTTTTTGGTTTGGTTTTGTAGATGCACATCTTTCCCAAATGCTTTAAAGGTGAATTTCCCAAACACTTCTAGCAATTTCATCAGCAAAAAAAAAGAAGTTCTTTGAATGCCATGTCCAGAAGAGGGAAAAAAAAAAAAAAAGGATCAAAATTGTATTTGGTAGGAAATGAGATGCTGATGCTCTCCCTCATTGCAGGTAGGTTCTGAACTGGACATGTAGTAGTTGTTCTGGAAAGGAGAAGCTGCAGGTGAGAGCTGCAAGGTATAACCTTTGGTAATCTAATGGCAGGAAACAGCAGCTGACTAGGTTGTAGGTAGAAATCCACTGGCCAATTATTTCTATCCTGCAGATGCAAGTTTAGAATTCAGTGGAATGTCTGCGTTTGGATACAGTAATTTTTTTTTTTTTTTTTAATAAAGTTGTGATGGTTAAAGAGGAAAGGAAACAAATTTGCCAAGATTTACAGTATGGCTGTGACTAGACAGGAGTGAAGGAAAAGGGATAAAGAAGCTGTTTCAGGCTTTGGCTTTGTGTAGTCTTTTTCACACATTTCCCAGAAGAAGCTTCCCCACAGTGTGAGAATCATAGAATGCATTGGCTTGGATGGGAGACTCTAAGGTTATCTTGTTCACCCCCTGCCATGCAGTGAGGGGGAACATCTTTACCTAGCTGCTCAGAGCCCCATCAAGTTTGACTTTGTGTCTCCACCAGCGGGGCCTCTGTCACTTCTCTGGGGAATCTGTTGAAGCATTTCACTCCCTTCAATTTAAAGAACTTCCTCCTAATGTCCAAGAGAAGAAACCAGTGTTCTTGTATCTTCAAAACAGAAGAAAGGAGGACAGAAAGAGGCAGTGAAGTTGCTTAACAATAAAGATCCTGTCTAAACAAATGTATTCACACTTATCAGTTCAGAGTGACTAGGCAAGAATATTTGACTTCATTGCTTTGCAAGCAAACAATGATAAGCACATAGAGCTGCATTGAAATGGCAGCACTGCTTTTCTAGTAGAGATGGATTTGCTCCAGGCTCTGGTAGTTACCAGATCTGGCCTTGAGGACACTGCTAGCCACGGGGTACCCTGCCAGCACAAGGATGTGTCAGAGCAGGACAGGGTTGTCTCAGTCAAACAGATGCTAGCTGGCTTTGTCAAAGCAAGGCAGCTCCATTTATGTGTCTGGCTAAGGGTACCAAAAGGGAGCTGTTGCAGTTGTGGTTTTTTGTTTCTTTGGTGAATAGTTTTGAGGAGGTGTGTTTTGTTTG
The DNA here is from genome assembly GCA_013396835.1 of Psilopogon haemacephalus. Taxonomy (NCBI): domain Eukaryota; kingdom Metazoa; phylum Chordata; class Aves; order Piciformes; family Megalaimidae; genus Psilopogon; species Psilopogon haemacephalus. The sequence goes on along the minus strand of VWZI01007998.1, from coordinate 665,265 downwards.
TTTTAATTTTATTTTATTTTTTCCTGTTCTATTCTGATTTTATTCTATGCCCACTTTCTAATAATGAAAGAAGTGATAATATTGCAAGCTGGGGGTGGAGTTCCTCCATTTGCTTTAAATTTGAGTATAAAAAGATGTCGCACCCATACAACATAGGCAAAGATTTACATCATAGATTGCATTAGTGCATGGTTTTGGATCACTTCTTGAGAGCCAAGATTAAAGACTCTGGTTGCATCACACCTTTTTTTGTGCACCGAAGCACATAGGCATTATGACCTCCTTTTCCTTCTATGTAGGCTCTAAATTGTCTCCAGAAAATTAATTAGAAATTGCAAGTTCTCAAGTGCTGATCTTTGCCTTAGAAACATAAAATAAAGGACAACCCAATTGTAACACCAGCAGCAATGTGATCTCCTGCTTTGCCTACCTGTGGTGGATGAAGGACCTCTGGTGAAAACTCAAGGGAGGCAGGCTGCTTCTGTAGGGTGTTTAAGGACAGGGTTCATTGTACTTATTTGCTCATAGCTGTCTATCTAGTTTGTTTTGTGATAAGACTAAAGACTCACTGTAGAATAGAAACTATGTCTAGTAGTGAGTAAACAAAAGGAGCCATTTCTGGCAGTCAAGACAGAGCCATAATGTTCCAGATAGCTCTCAATATTTGAAGTAACTAATATTAAACAGATACAGTGTTTCAGAAGGTAGAAGGGCCTTGTATGTAGGGGTTTTTCCTCTCAATCTTTTCTTCCTTTCTTTTTCTTTCTTTTTTTCTTTTTCCTTATTTTTTTTAATTTTCAAGATAATTTGATTAAGTCTTTCGTTGAAAAAAAAATAATAATTGGGGGAAAAAAAAAAGTGGCAGTTCAGATCAAAAGACCTTACCTTTGCATAGTATTCTTGTGGGAAATACCCCACAGTTCCCATGTTTGTAACTGATGGGGGCTTGTCTTGATGTGTATGTCTATAGTATCTCTTACCTTTCCTCTGTGGTGACCCAGAAGATCTAAACTGCTGTTCTGCCAGAGAGAGGCTTCGTAAGTATCAATCACAAATCTGCACTTTCCATTTAAAGGAGTTATTCAAGAAGAAAGACAAACGGATTAGGAACATGATGCAGATGAATGGGCAAGCACAATAGTAATAGTAATGTCCCTAGCAGTGCTGGAAGCAATGTGTTTGCAAAGACGTATATAGACCCCGAGTTAGAAGTACGAGTGGATAAGCAGATGGAGAGCCCAGGAGGGCTGAGAGGTTAATTTCATTGATTCTTTTAATCTTTCTTCAATATTCCTGGGACTTGCTTAGATCAATGGAGAAGATGTATTATTTAAAGTGAGCTACTGGAAAGAGATATTAGAACTAAGGTCAATCTCTCCTTGGCTTTCAGCAAACCTTTGAAAATCCTGGTTTGAACATAATTGTGGCTAGAGTAGATTCTGTAAAAAATGATGGCACTGGATTTGAGCGAACTAATTTGGCAAGACTCACTTAGTATGTTTTGGCCTGTTCTGTGCTAGTTATCTACATTAGATCCCTCTGTGATCATGAGATGGGGCTACCAGGCCATAGATACCTCTGGTTGACCACATGAATACCATGTTGTATTGACATAAAATGTAGGAATGACTACAGCCTGGCAAATAGTAGCTAAAGAAATTCCCTGTGGGACCAACATCAGTTGGAAATGACCTTTATTGCAGTTAAAGCATCTCAAGGACAGTGAAATTTATGTGAGCTTTTCAGCCCTATTCAGAGAAAGATTTTTGTGTGTGTGTGTTTTTATGAGGTGCTGAATTGCAGCTTGCTGTTTTCATTTTCCAGAGGCTCCTAAATCTATGAAAAGATCAGTGGTGGGTTGCAATTAAGGGCTTTCTTGGTTGGACCATGCTCTGGGCTGTGCCCAACAATGTGGTTTGGAGAAGGTTTGTGCTTGGCAGGGAAATTCTTTGGGGGATGGCCCCTCTTTTGCTCTTTTTCTGTGCCCTTGGAAAGCTTTGGAGCACTTATGTAAATGCATATGTAGTCTGACTATGTAGGTCAGATGTTGCATGTGACCCTTCCTAGTTTAACACCACAGAACTGAGGATGTAGGTTAGACTTCACCATCTTTAGGTTTTACAGTGATTGGTTTTTATGTTTTTGTGATGGAAAAGGTGGAGCAGTCTCAATTTGTATCTAAAATATGTATAGCACAGGCCACGATTTTACAAGTTTACTTAACGCTCCCTAACATGTGTCCTTCAGCCCTGACTCTAAGAACAAGGTAAAAAACTAACATGCTCCACCCAACTCTTCCAAACAATACAAGTGCTGTGATCCAAAACTCAGTAATTTCGTTTTCATTCTGAAAGCACAGAAACTGAGTGCAATGGAAACCATATTTATCCACTGACCAGCACAAAGGGTGTCTAATCCCTGATTTTAGGTTCTTTTCAACAGAAATAATAATTCTTACATCCGATCCTGTATCTATCTAATCCTTTGACTGCCAGGTTAACAGTATTTGGAGACCTGTGATGATGGGAACGAGATATATTTATTAGCTAGATAATGGGTGCTAGACAAGAAGCTTTTGGTAGGCAAAAATGTTTGTAAGCATTAAATACTGGCTTCTCCAGCTAGAATTACAAGAAAATAATCACCAGTTAGTAATAAAAAGGGAAGAGAGAAAATACTTGCCCAAGGTTTAGAGCAGTAACGAGAAGAGTAAATCTGTGTCTATACTAGCAGCTGGATTTTAAATAAAACTATGGTGTTGAAGCTAACCCCTTGACTGTCCCAATTTACTGTATTCTGATTCATTTCTAAGTGGCCTAGGATCAGCTACATCTCTCCAGGAGAAAACAAAACTGGAAGTTTAGGTCCAAATAAACTCCATCTTCCACTTCAGATTTTGCCCTGGGGGCGGAGGGAATTTGTGCCTTACAGCATGAGGCTCAGCACCACAGGAAAACCATGCACAGGACTGGTCTGACTGATGCCACCATACCCTTCAAACTCTTCTTCCAGAGCCACCTTACCTCTCCAGTTCCAACTCTGTGCAAGTGCCTAACTCAGCCCCAGTGGACTCCGTGATCTTAAAGCTCTTTTCCAGACCAACCTATTCTATGACTCCATGAACAGGGAGCTGTGTTTAATGCATGCTTTGAAAGCACAGATCTTAACTTCTGTACCGAGAAGCTACAGTGCAGCCCCCTTTTCCCACTAACTGCCATGGCTTAGCCTGCTTACAGGGCAGTAAAGGTGAAGCCTGTCCCTGACCCCCGACCACAACAGTAAGCACCTTCTAGAAGTCTCTGTCTGAAACACAAAGTGGGTGAGGTGCGGGATGTTTGCAGTAACCTCTCTCTCCCCTGGCCGTGTCAACTAGCAGAAGTTGCAGTGTCACCCTCAGCCAGCCCCTGCAGGGGAGCTGCAGGGATGCAGTCCTGCTGCTGCGGCTCTCTGTAGTCGTGCGAGTCCTTCTGCAGAGATGCTGTGCAGCACAGACTCGTCCCTCGCACGTCAGCGCTCTAGAAGCTGTGTTGATTTTTAGCTGCAGCGAACGACCTGCAGACAGAGTCAGCTCTAAGTCTCCTGAGGTGGGACAGAGACAAAGAGCTGTTGTGGGCTATCGTGCGCTGTCCTGCCCTTGTGCCAGCAGGATGGTGAGTTGATGCAGAACTGTTACCAGGAAGGGATGGAGATGTAGGCAGGATTGTGCACAAGCAAGAACGCCAGAGAGAGAGCAGCCCACAGCGTGCTCCACAGTCCCCAGAACATAAGTCTGCAGGGAACTGAGTAGATTCCCAGAAAATGCTGGGAAGGAGGCCCTGCTGTCCTTAGATCACATATTTATTACTTTTGGGCAAAATGAGGTGTTCNGGATGGGACAGAAATTTATGTCTCAAGAAAATCTGGAAAGAGAAGGTGTTCTTGCTGAGTGTCATCCTTCCCATCCAAGCTGGTGCTGCCATCTGATTTCCTAACTTACTAATTTTCCCTCTGCTCTACTAAGGCTACTGCTTCAACAGCTTCTAACAAGCTTTCCTTTACCTGCCCTTCCTCTTAGCAGCTTGATAGCAGACAGATATGGCTTTGTGACTGTTGTGCACTGACTCCTCAGCAGCTAAGCACCCACATTATAGCTCACTTGGTCTCCTCTCTCAGTGGAAAGACAAAAACAAAAAACAAAGAGAACTAAAAAGTAGGTCAAGATAGTCTCATCAGTGATGGAAAGGAAGTGGTGTTGGTGGAAACCCAAGTGATGCAAAGGGGCCATCACTCACTTTTTCTCATGGTCACGCTGATGCTGTGCTAGCCTCTGAGTAATTGCTACCCTGGAAGACAAAATTGCCAGTTTTTACTGCTGAGTGTGATGTATTAAACCTTACAGGATACCCCTTTGGACTATTTGGGACACCTGTCCTTGCTGTGTCCTCTCCTAGTTTATTGCTCACCCTTCGCCTGATTTCCATTGCAGAGTGAGGAATAGAAGGCGACCTTGACACTGTGCAAGCACTGTTCAGCCATAGCCAAATCACTGCTGCTATCAACACTGTTTGAGTTGCAAATCTGAAACACAGCACCATATGTGCTGCTATGAAGAACGTTAACTCCATCCCAGACAGATTCACTACAAGAGTCCAGTGTCACAGTGGGTCTGCAGCATGTCCCATGGTGTAAATGGGCACCCAAATGCTGCAAATGATCCTTTCCCTTGCCTCTCGCCACATTTGTAAGTGGTGCTAATGTGGTGCTGAAATAGTTGTAAAAAATGAGAAGACAGTGCAGTGCTTCTTGGAGAGACCTGCAGTTCAGGTCATGCAGCCCTGGAGGAGAACTTCCTTTCAGAAAGTTTTGAACAGTTTTGTGAAGATGTTTTGGCCTGAGGCCAGGCTCTGATCCCAAGTAACCCTCCTAAACCGAATGTGATGGAGATATGAGGTGTTTCAGCACCAACCTCATAGATCTGCTGAGCAGCTTGCTTTGGGCTAAGTCATTTCCTGATGTGAAATAGCCTAAAAGCCAACGTGCTTGTCCTCAGCCCTTGTAGCCATTTAATCTTTTGCTCCAGCTCATTGTGTTTGCAGACTGCATCTCCCTGTTTCAGTAGCTAAATACTCACAAAGAGATCTGTTACAACTGGTGAAAATGATGCCAGTTTTTATTAAAAAAACCTTCCTCAGACTCTGTGACCAAGTTCTTAATGAAGTGACTGCACAGGTGCTGGGATACCCTTTTTGTTGCTGTACGCTGCTGAAAGGTGGAGACCAGCCTTGATTACTCATTCTCAGGTTTGGTGTGGCAGGTGCTGGTGTAGTGTAGCATATCCATCCACCTCACTCAGTATTAGCTATCAGCTGTGATCCCTAAGGTTAGGATCTTCTTCCTGATTTTAAGGTAGCAGGATTTGGGCAGGGTCACTATTTGCATGGGAAATGCCCTTGAAAGAAGCAGAAGTGCTAAAGGAAGGATGAATTGCTGGATAGTGGATTCTCCTTCCTACTCGGTACTTCATCAGTGCTGCGGTCGGGATGCGATTTCCAAGTTGGTATCTTTTAAATGTCAGACTTTTTTAAACTGGTTGTGGTAATGCGACACCATGGTGATATTTACCACCAGCAGGAAGCATTAGTCTGGGGATCCTAGCCTTCTCCAGCAGGCAAAAGGTGAACTTTGTCTCTTCGGGAGCTGCCAGTGACACCACACATGCTGATACTCTGGTTGCAACGCCGATCCATCTTAGGACAACATGAGCAAGCAGTATCTTTTGTAGCTATCAGTTTTCCTTCAGTCACATAAGCAAATTTAATCTCAAAAGCCAGAGTTGACAAAATATTGCATGAGAAACAATGCCAGTAAATCCAACTGTCTTTCCATGTGGCACTGCAGCTTCTCAGGCAGCTTCGTGGGAGTGTGTCTGTCTCGCCTTGCTGGCTTTGGAGGTATGCGTGTGGGACTGAGAAATGATGTTTGCAGCTGAGAGTAAAAAAGCTGATTGGGCTGTCTGTGTTGTCAGCCTTCAGAAAGCTGTAGGTGTGCCAGAGGACCCAGGACTGCAGAGAGAAACCTAAATAGAACCGATACTGCAAAACCTGTAAGAAGGGTGGAGGTACATGTCTAGAGGCTGAAACCCAGCTGTCTACAGAGATGCTTAAGGGAAACTCACCTGTTTTACACAGAACTGGCTTCCAAGAAAACCAAGTGAATTTGAGCAGTATGGATGTACTCAGAACTCCTGGAAGAAACAAAATAAGACTGTTATATTTTTGTCCTCTGACTAAATACCATGGACCAGTTATTAACAAATGACCTTCCGCCTGTAATTTTTGCACTGACCCTTGCAGTGCAGGATTTTGTACACCTGATTTGGAATTTAAAATATCTTACTGGAGAATTTGGAAGAAAAAGCACATTTTGCTCCAGGAGGTACAGAAGTAATGAACAAGCTCCATATCAAATAATACCACCCATAACCTACATAAGACGACTTCATGTGGCTTTTTTGGCCACAGTGTAAACTTCCTCTTAATACACCCAGGAATTGAAATTTGATTTACCTTAGTAGGTATAAAAGTAAATCACTGTCATAATTCATAGGTGTCAATGCCTGTCAATTGGTAGTCATGTCTACTAATGAGTACCATAACAATAAGTATTCATGTCTGTTGAAAGCTACCTATATTGACAGGTAGGGGTACAAATGCTTGTCAAAATCAGTCTATAAATACCTACCTATCAATACGCAATAAAAATTATGGATATTAAGGACTACTGATGGTGAAAGATATCAATATTGATAGGTAGGAATGCCTATTGACATCAAAATCAATAGGTGTAGATGACTTGAAATTTATAACTCATGGCATTGGTTAATATGCTTATCAATGTCTGCTGATGACAGAATCAGTATAGAAACTGATAGGTGTCAATGCCTACCAATATAGAGCTTGACCCATCGATTTTAAAAGGTATCAATTCCTTTCCATAGGTACCATGCCTATGGTTACCAGAATCGGTATTGAAAAGGTTTTGATGCTTACTAATAATGAAATTTGGTTTTAAAAAATGGAGAAGTACTGATAACTGTATTTATCTATAGCTATGAATGCTTTTTGATAGGTATTGAAATAACTTGGTATTTATTATAGATGTTGATGCCTATCAGTACTGAAGGGTGTTGCTCTTGGTAGGTGTTGATGCCTCTTGAAGTATCAGTATTTTTACTATGCCTAGAGACTTGCAAGTAGGACTTTGTACAGGTGATGTGATTATTTATTGACTAACACATCAGTAGGAACAACACTCTGCTAGGCCCACCAGAAAGGTGTGCACCACCATCCCTAATACAAACATCTGGTGGGTCTCTGCTGGTTGGTGAGGTGGAGAAGCATCTGATCCTTCACCTTGCTGACTTTCCACTATTACCTCTTTGGGGCTTTATACTTTTTCATGGCAATATTTGTCTCTTTGAGTCTTTGAGTTACTGCCTCCAAGTAAAAAATTCCACTTCAGTCTTTGTTTTTACTCCTTTTACTTCTTATTGCTTTTATTTATCTTGCTTTGTTGTAGCTTAGAGCCCAACAGTATTTTATTGCATAAAGCTGAGCACAGGTCATGCCTCTGTGCTTTGCAAAAATCAGCCTGAGACTACAGAAACCTAACTCCTGAGCCATGGATCTGGTTGCAGTTCGCAGAGGAGAGATGGTTCAGTGTGTCAGAATTCCTGTTTAATTAAACTGACTCGTTACGTTCTGTATGTTCAGTGGGGATGAGTGTTGCATGGTCAGACTTACCAGGACGTATATCACTCTTAAGTATAACGATGAATGAATTTACAGCCTGGAGAACTCCTTGGTGCTTTAGTGACTATGCACACAAGAAACAGAGCAGAATGTGATTCTCCTTCTTCTTGAGACAATTTAGACCCATAAACAGATATGAAATTTACTTGGTCTCCAGCATCTGTATTTTATTTCTGTATCTGAAAACATCTGTGTCCATATTGCTACAGACAATTGCTTTTCTTTCAAAGAAATATCTGAGGAGTTCAGCTTTTTCTTCTCATCTTACTTTTTCTACCACAGTCCCATTGAAGTTTCCTTAAGGTACGCTAATATTAAACATCAGAGTTGAAGAGATGCTATCAGATGGATGTAAATGCAACTTCGGCAGATCTTATTTTCACCACTAAAATAAATGTAAAGGACCCTTGGCTGTACTGAGGGAACACCTTTCTGAAGTGCAGGAGAGCTGTTTCTTAATGATGGTGACTTCAATAGAACTGTACATGCAGACCTGAATTTCACTTGTTGGCAGGCAAAAGCTTTGCTGTTTGAAATCTTGGGCTGTTTGTTTTCAGATGACGGCTCTAGGCTGCAAGAATATAGACAGCATAGGTGCTGCCACAGCTCAAACCATGGCATGGGTGCCTTTTGAACACTGCCAGTGTGTTTTGTTTTTTTTCTTTGAATGTTTATTCTCCTACAAAAAGTGATCCCTGTTGCCTTTACTGTGGAGGTAGTCCTGAAGTCCAAGCCTCATTATTTAATGATAACTTCATAACCTCCACTTACTTCCTGAATCTCTTTAATTCTTCCATTGTCTCAATTATTGTACAATGTATTTATAGAAATGTCAGCTTAATGATGTAAAAGATAAGGCCACTTCTGCATCAGGAATAGTGTGGCTAAGCAGGATCAGGGAAGTTAATCTTCCTCTGTACTCAGCATTGGGTAGGCCACACCTTGAGTACTGTGTTGAGTTCTCGGTCCCTCAGTTTAAGAAAGATGTTGAGGTGCTTGACATGTCCAGAGAAAGGCACAAAGACTGGTGAGGGGGCTGGAGTACAGGCCTCTGAGGAGAGGCTGAGGGAGCTGAGCATGTGCAGCCTGGAGAGGAGGAGGCTCAGGATAGCTGCTCTTTACAGCTATCTGAAGGGACGTTGTGGCCAGGCAGGGGTTGGTCTCTTCTCACAGGCAACCAGCAACACAATGAGGGGATACAACCTCAAGCTGCGCCAAGGGAGGTTTAGGATGGATGTTAGGAAGAAGTTCTTCACAGAAAGAGTGATTGGCAGTGGAATGGGCTGCCCAGGGAGGTGGTGGAGGTCCCTATCCCTGGAAGTGTTTAAAAAGAGGCTGGATGAGGCACTTGGTGCCATGATTTAGTTGATTAGATAATGATGGATAATAGGTTGGACTTGATGATCTTGAAGGTCTTTTCCAACCTCATTGATTCTGTGTTCCACAAGCCTTATATGGCTTCTTTTTGCTTTACTATTTTTCTGCGTAGCTCTGTTAGTTGATGTCAGTTTATGGCCTTCCCTACAGAAGTGGTTCCTGGGAGCAGCAAAAGAAAGACACCACTGTTTCTCCATTAACTATTACATATGAGGTGCTTGGAGTTAAAACTCAATGATCTTTGAATTACAAACACAATGTAACAGACATACTAGAAACAGTGATCAGATAAAAACCTGAAGTCTTCTGCTGGGTAAGCAAATAATGCTCCTTCTACCAAGTGAGCTATTAAAGTTTTCTTGTGTTATATCATAAAAAGAAATCTAGATCTATTTGGCATTGAGGAAAGAAGTACCAGTAACTGAGAAGTGAGGGAAAGCAAGTGTTTGGTGGGTCTTCTCTTTCAGAGAAGCAGGTCTGTGTAGAATGGGGATAACTGTGTACTTCTTAGAGGCCATTTAGTCTTGGACATCTCTTATACCTTCCTGACTCTCTAAATGGCCAGTCCATGGGTGTATTTATTAGTGTAGAAGCCATAATTGAAAGCTAAATCTACAGACTGCTTGTGTTTCCTAAAATGAAAGTTTGCAGGTATTATGTTGCACATAGAATTAAGGATCATTTTCCATAAGTAGCCATGTGCCACCTGAAGTAATGAGCTGAACATTGAAGTGCTCTGAGGCTTAGATGTGGAAAAGGGCCTGTTCTGAGGAAGATTAGTGTGGTTGATTCAGAAACACAGTTGGACTAGGAAGCCTCGTAAAAGAGGGACTGAGAGAGCTAGTGAGTGTGCTGGACGTGTACCAAACATGCCGAAGAAGGAGAGAATATTTCAGCTTGTTCAATCCAAGCAAGCCTAGACACAGGAAGACTAAATATGGAGGGCTGAAACGCAGCAGCTTGATGAACGTCTAGACAGCAGTTTCAGACTGTGACATGTTTGTAACAGGGAGCTGGCTGGAGAAGTCCAATCTCATTCAGTCACAGGACACACTTCCACTATGAAAACCAACGAGGCTCCTGGCACAAAAACTGCTGCAGAAGGAGGGTGCTCTTGCTGACCTAACCTGCTGCATGTAGTAACCAGGGGACCACCAGTGTGATGCTTTTGTGTGGTCAATGAAGTCCTAGTGACTTCTGTCTCTCACTGCCAGGAGAAACAGCTGTTTGGAATGAGAACATACAGAATATCTACGAGGAACAGGAGAAGAAGAAATAAGCATTGAAATGAAAGGAAAGACACAAGGCAGGTTCTCCTCAATCAATGCAAGACTTCTGATGAGTAAACTTCACATTGGCTGAAGCAGAGTAACTTTTGAGGGAACATATAATTTGTGTTTTGGCAGCCAGATCCAGACGTAGCCTGTGATTTCTGGTGAGGAAGTACTTTGGAAAGTGCTATTTACTTGGACCACGGAGATTATAAATGCATTAGCAAAATGCTCTCATACTTCAGTTACCAATTCATAGGAAGGGATGGCTCATCAGATTTTGGGTTCAAGCTAGTATGTTTTCCAGGAAAACTTGTATAGCCAGCTCCTGCTTTGAAGTAAGAAACCAAATTGCAGATTTTTTTTTTTTTTTTTTTAAGACAGTTGGAGCTTTGTATAGCTAATGAGCAATTTTCTCCTGAAAACATTATTGCTGTGGTCTGTGTCAGTGAAATTCTTTAGCTCATCCACTAGTTTTGCTGTCTATGACATGACCTTTTGTTAATTTCAGAAAGGTTTAGTGTAGTCATGGTGCAGACTTGGATTTGAAAGTAAAACTACTGCAAGGGTCTGGTGGACCTGGGATGAAGTGTTCAAATGTTCTGCTGTTACGGTCATCAAGTTCTGTTCTCTTTTCTTTGTAGTTATGTACGATTTATTTGACCTTTAATTCAAGCTGTGAAGGCTATTGAGTATGGATGAAATGCTTTGACCTTGTATCATGGAGCAAATATAACATCTCACAGAATATTCCAAAACTCATGTCCTATAATTGGGGAAAAAAAAAAAAAAAAGATGGGGTGAGACATTAACCCTCATCTTTTATGTCTTTTTGCTTTCAGAACTGCTAGTGTAATACTAGAACAGGAGAATTAGTCATTCCTAATTATAGCACCTAAAACAGTGAAGAATAAGGTTGCCTCTCCTTACGAAATGTGGCAGTCAGCAGTTCTTGCATAGATGGGAAAAGGGAAAAGTGTCAAGAAATGAGGACACTCCAAACTCTGGAACATACATCCTACACATTCACTGAGGGACACTTTGTGCTTTATCATTCACCACAGAACAGCTGTGGAAAACATATTTACTTCTGCTCTGGGTGAGTTTTTGGGTTGTTTGCATTTTGGAGATGGGCTTTTTTTTTTTTTTTTGGTGGGAGGGGTGGGGTGGGTAAGGCTTAATTTTTTTCTTTTAGTTTCTTTTTTCCCCCTTTAATTTTCTTATTTTTGTACAAGAGAGGAAGAGAGGTAGGTTTAAATTGAACATTAGGAGGAAGTAGTGAAGCAATGGACTAAGTTGCCCAGAGTGATGGTGCAGGCCCCATCCCTGGAGACATTCAAGGATGAACTTGATGGGGCCCTGAGCAACCTGATCTAATTGGAGATGTCCCTGCTCACTGCAAGGCCAAGATGACCTTTGAGAGTTCTTTCCAACCTGATGCATTCTATGATTCTTTGACATGTAGTCTAACTTGAATTATTTTTTCTTGCATTATAATTATGTTTTTAAAATCCAGATAGAGCTTCATAAATCTCAGGAATGGTTTTTATAGGATGATTTTGGATTATTGGGGAAATGTGGTTTTTGGTTGTTTTTTGTTTTTTTTTTTTAAGAAACAAAAATGAACAAAATACATTTAAAATAAACTGACTGGGTGATATTTCAGGTTCTTTTGCCTGTGTGACCATAACAGGGAGGTAATGTTGTACAAGGACTGAATGTGAGTTAGGGAGTATTAGCAAAAAGGTAGCTGCTTCCTAAGTATTTAAATCCAAGTAATCAGTACATTGGTTTCTTTTGTAAAAAGGAATCATAGTTTGTTTTTTTCTTTTCTTTTACATGACTTTATACAAGAGGAAAATAAATGAGCAGAACAGCCTTATCCGAAATGTTAACTATGAGCTTGCAATTGCCTCTAACAACGTTTTCTATAAAGACAACAAATCAGTAAATACTACAGCCGGTACTTAATATGATGTTTTAAAACATTTAAACTATTTAAATGTTAGTTTTAAAAAAAATCATACTTTTCTAGAAGACTCCACAGATAATGTTTAGAATGAATTTGCAAATACCTATGAGCTTTACTGCTATCTGTGGGCTGCTTACGTCTTATCATAATGAAAAGCTGCACTGGGATGTTCTGACTGCAGTCTGAAGATTCCCCAGGTTTTGAGTTGCTTCTTCACATGTTAGTGAAGTTCTCTTGGTGTCATCTCGCCTCAGTGCAATAGGAATCTCTCTTGATGTCTGCTCTGCTACTGAGTTCACAGCTTTCATCCTTTTATGGTCCTCTTTGCCAGCAAAAGGAAATAAGAAAATTGGGAGGACTTCTCTGAATGGAAAAGAAGCAAATTGCTGGTGACATAGCCATTGGTTGCCCTGGGAGTCCTCGCTGCATCCTTCAGTTTAATTTGCTTAATATATGTAATTAATTAAGCAACTACAAAGTGCTAGAAATGTATTTGTGGAGTCAGTCTCCGTACATTAGTGATAAACAATTTGATACTGCAGGATGTTAGCACTTCTCTGCGGGACTAATGATCTCTAATGCCTCAGCACTCATTTGTGAAGCCTACCACATTTACCTTCTAAAATGAAGTAATTCCATTTTACTGTAGAGATCTTCAAATACTCTTGGTGTACTACCTGTATGTTGCTGTGAATTTCTGGTCATGACCAAGTGCCGAATGTTTAGCTGAATCCTGGGGGACAGGACCCTGGGTTATGTGTAGATACTGGCATTGTGGAGCTAGGGAGCTAAAGAATCACCTGGTGATTCAGTGGCAGAAGGTGTTCTGTGGCCTGACAGCTTCTTGAGTGTGATGCACTTTATGGGAGTCAGGGCATTAAGGTGTCCTCTTTGGAATGTGACTTACAAATATTTAGGTGTGCAGACTTCTGTGCAATGTCATTGAGAAGCGTAATGCTACCGGTGAGGAGCAGTGACTTCAAGGTTAAAATAAGTGTCTCAGTTAAGGTGATGTCCCGAAGAGTGAAGATCACTTAAAATGCTTGGGCTTAATAGCTAGAACTTGTCAGGACACAGCTTCAAGTGTGTGTGGGTGCCGAGCCCACAGTGCATGCAGTTTGGGCAGCTGCACGGGCAGCTACTGAGTCTGCATGCACGGACAAAGTTTTGTGCTATGAAAACCTTTAGAACAAAATTTGGGGACTGAAGTGGAAGGCTTCTCAAAAACAGGCTCGAGACCATGCCTTGCTCCTTTCCTTTACAGCATTCTTGCTGTTTTAATTCCCTCAGACTGTTTAAAGGAAACTGATAAATTATCTGGAGACTAGGCACATGGTTATTGGTGTCATCTGTACCCAGGAGATAAGTGACGTAACCTTAGTGCAAAGCAAAAAAAAAAAAGCACATTGCAATTTCTGTTGTTTCTTACAGAAGTTGGTTTGGGTTTCTTGTTTTTTTTTTTTTCTTCCTGGAGGAAAATTCATGTGGCTTGTTGTGGTCTAGCAGGGTAACATACTTAGGAACTTAATCCCTTTGAAAATGTATTACTTGTTTATTTTTGCAAGCTGTGGCCTACATAGACGGGAGATCTTTCTGTATGTAGAACAAAATGATTTCTCAATAGGGAAGTGTAAGCTGAACACACTGGTATCATTAACAGAGGTTAAAAATGCAGAAAAGTTAAGATATTTCAGTTGGGGCAGCTTATCTAGGAAAGTCTTATGCAAGTCCCAGACCTAAAATATGCATGTTGTTTTAAAAAAGTGAGTTAAGCATTAAAGGTGTTTTTCCTGCAGTTTATAAAAAGCAGTACAGTCAGAACAAAATCACTAAGTACAAAGATAAGAGAGAGAATCATTTAGCCCCCCAACTTGGGCTGCGATGTGTATTCTCCAGCCCTTTTATTGAAGCTGGGGCATTGTGCAACACAATTCGTATGAGTCATGAAGCAGATGAGAACAAGCAGGCCCTTTGGCTCTGCAGCACGGTGTTGTGAAATTCAGCTTGGAGAAAGTGGAAGCATCTAACCAATAGGTAGCCCTAGACTGTCTCATCTGGCTTCACTGGGCTGAGACAGAAGCCATGACCTTGTTATGCAAACTGAAGCCCTTCACATCATGCCAAAACCCAAATAGCTGCAGATCTTCAAGGAATGTTGCAATCATGCAAGGAGGTGCTACTTATGTTTAGATTATTCCAGAGCCAGGCAAATGAGCAAGAAATTGCTGAGCTACGTTTTTAGCCTTGGGCATCAAAGTCCTTTGAACCTACCCTCAGTAACCTAGCACATTTTTTGCTTTCCTTATGCTTAAAGCACTTAAATCTGGCCTAAATTTTCAGAGGGTGAAATCCATCTATTTTTGTGCTAGGGTTGGTGTAATGAACACCTCACTAAGTATGATTTAATTTGGTTGCACATGCTGGAAATGACATGAAGCTTCTAAACCTTCTGTCAACTAATTCCTCATCTGATGTTCAGGTTGAGATGTGATCTTCAATCAGAGTAAAATGCATTGTGCTTGATATATCAGTTTATTAACTAATATCCCATGGTTTGAATGGCAATGGCTCTACAGAATTCTCTGTAATTATTAAATGTAGCCTTGGGAAAAATCTTAGCTCCACGGAATTCAGGGGCATAGAGAGTTACTCCCAGTGAAAAGAGAATTTCAGTTCTTGCTTTGAGTTTCAATGGTTGCTTACAAACTGTAGGTACATGGAATTTTAAAAGACAGGGAAGTTTTGGTGTCTTCTTCCCATAGCTGAGCTTGGAGATCTCCTGACTTAAAACGTGCTTGTGAAGACAAAGCCTGTGTGTACGCAGAAAAGGATTTTGTGTGTGTGTTGTAGCTTGGGTTTCTGGATTGCAGAAAAAAATGCAGAATCCTGGCTTGGAAAAAATGTAGAGTTCTGCATTTGGCAACGTCAGGAGGATTTAGAACACTTAACCAGCTGATGCTAATCGTGTTCTGAAGAGTAACCAGCTTACTTGCTTAATGGGACTCCTTTGCTGGGGACAGTATGTGACAAGTATGCTTTTTCAGTACTTTGTTCACATGAAACAACAGGGCTTATGCAAACGGTGATCTTGGTCTCTCATTATGCTGCCTGAGGTTTGGGACCTTTTTGCTGTCACTCATCTCCTTCACTGACATAAAAATCCTGCAGACAAGCTAACTAGGATGGCTGAGGCATATGCCAGGCACTACTGAGTGCACAATGCTTGCAACATTTTATTAAGGCAGCTATGAAAGATGATTAATTTCCTTCCAAAGGGGGTGAAGGGGTACTCCAAAGAACCCACGGGAGCAGCTCTTTGAAAAGCATGGAATAAATATGTAGAGGTAAAGCCAAACCATTGCTCTAGGCTCCAGCACCAGCATGTTGGGAGAGGCCAAGTCCTTTGGTCCCGCTGCACATCGGTCCAGCCCATCAGTCAATATGTGCTTTGTTACGGATGTTATTGATCTGAAGCACTACACCAGAGAGCTGGCACAAGTTGTACTTTGGCATGGGACTGCCTGCTACAGGGCTGGAGCTCTTCCTTTCTCTAAACTTTTTTTTTTTTTTTACTCTTTGTGTGCTGTGGCTGAAGACTGTTCCTGACTCACTTAAGTAGTTGGGCCCTTTTCCAAAAGAGATCTGAGACACTGTGGGCTCACCTTTAGCTTTGGCTGAGGGCAGATAGGCTGCTGTGGTAGGCAGAATACTTGAGAAGCCAAGTAGGCTGGAACTGTGGTTTTGTTATGTAAGGATATGCATGCTTGCTGCAGGATGTACCCATTCCTCCCTGAGAGATACCACATTACAGACAGTTGGCACATTTAGTTTGCCCCAGTACTCACACTTCCATGCAAAGAAATTAACCTGCCTGGGATTGTCAAAGAAACATAAAAACACAATAGTTTAAAAGCATGTCCTGCATAAAAGAGATTCTTTTCTGACTTGTGCAATCTGAGGAGCAAACATAAGATGTTTACCCTGTGCCAAAATCTGCCCACATAAGCAGATCAGACCTTAGTCTTTCTTTCCTCCTCTTTTTTTTTTTTTTTTTTTTTTTTTCTTTTCATAATGTTGTTCTGGAAGGTCAGAGACCATTTTGTTTGCTGCAGGTTTGGTTTTTTAAATTATTTTTTGTTGTTGCTTAGTGAAGCAAAGTTCACAGGAGCCAGAGTAATGATTTCATTTCAAAGTTTTCTTCATTCTTTACCGTGTGTTTAGTTAAATAGTGGCAGTCTCTGCTTTGAGCAGTGGCAAAGAAGCTGTGACTTGTAACCAGCAATAAACTCATTTCTCCATTAAAAAAAACCCAAACAAACAAACAAACAAAAAACCCCACTTAAAATCCCCTTCAGATTTACCGTTATAAATGGTACAAAATGTTTGCATCCTGAGTGCTTGCATCGTGTGCGCTCAAAATCTGCTGTGCAGCTGTTTGAGGTTCTGCCTCTGAGCATCTTCATGTGCAAAGACCTCCTTTGACTCTCATTGCTCTCCTATAGTCCCAAGCAGAAATTTGGGGTTGGACACATCCAGTGTGCACGTGCAGCATTAAGGATAGTTGACCTTTTGTGTTGTGTATGTTTCAAACAGCACTGAAGGATTACACTATTGTAATATGTCAGGGCTGAATCATGAGACTGAATCTCTTTGCTTTGCCAGGGGCGCTTTTTGTTTCTGTCTCTTTACCATTATGTGTCTGTCTTTTTTTTTTTTTTTTTTGCAAAACAGATAATAATTCCCTACCTGTTGAGGGTCCTGCAGCTTCTCCTTATGTTCCCAACTGTTTCCCTGGGTGTGTATTTCGAGTAAGTTGTTAGCAAAGTGAAACGGTGTGGACTGTGGTGTTTTGGGTACACAGCAATGCCAGCCAGATACAGAGGCAGTCAGCTCAGGCCACTGGCTCCCCTGTTTATCCCAAACTTCCTTTGGTCTTCTGGGGATGAGAGATGGAGGGAGGGATATTAATGGGCTCAGCTTCCCCTGTTGTGTATATTGAGTTTTGTGCTGGATATTCTCAGCCTCTTCTTCCGTGTGCTGAAGCTCTGGGTACATATAATAGTGACAAGGAAGTACATGAGGCAGTTTTTTATTACATTTATGATGATTAAAACTTTCTTAACTGGTTTTGGTGCTAAGTTATGCAGTGAAACTTGTCGGAAACCTCAGCAATCAATATTGTTACCTGAAGAAATACATTTTGTTTTCTCAGTCATGTTTTCCAATGTGTTGAAGAGTGAATAACTTGATTTATAAAACATAGCTATCAAAGTAAAAAGGCTGAAGTAAACACCAGTTACCTGTTGGACTAGTGCTTGTTTAGAAGTGATGGCTTCTTTACGCCCTTGTTGCCTTATCTCTGTGTACTACTGAGCAAAAGTTACTAATATTTGAAGTAGATTCAGGACCCCCGCATCTGAAATCAGTGGACCTCTAACTACTTAGGTAGAAATTTTGCCTGTTGTCTAAATTATGATTGGCAAATCCCCTAAGGGGGATTCTAAGTGGTAAACCGAGGAGAGGGACCTATCCATACTGATGACAAACAGAGTTATCTCCCCTGCATTGTAACTTGGCTCTAATTGCCCTAAATCCATTTTCTACCATGGAGGGTGTATGATCTCCTTGGCCTTGTGGCAGACCTCAGTTTCATGGTCTGGAAACAGCTCTGAATTCAATGAATTGTAAGTCGTTGTATTTGGAAGAGGCTGTCCCAGGAGAACAGAAGCAGCTCTGGGGCAATTCCATGAAATACCTAGGGAACCCAGAAGGGCCATGTGGGAATTTACTTCCAAGGTTTCTGTTCTTTCCAGAAATGTTACCACAAGCTGCTCAGAGTAATTTCAATGGCTGATTTTTTTTTTTCTTTCCCCAGTTTAATCTTTTTCTGACTCAGAAGGATCCAGAGTTGAAGTTGCCTTTTTTTTTTTTAAGTAATTTTGGCACTAGGTTGTTACTGCAAAAAGAAATTGATTTTTTTTTTTGTTGTACTTTCCCAATAAACTGGTAGCACTGTTCCACTTTTAGCAACCAGTTATCAGGACGCACTCTGCAATCAAAAAAATCTGTAATCAGATTCTTTTGAACTCCTCTTGCGAGTCTTGTCACAGCACCTTTCTTTCACTACATGATTTCTGCCTGCACAAACACAATTTAATATTGAAGTTCATTTAGATTAGCCAGCCTAATGCTGCTTGATGAGCTGCCAGATAGGCACGTGTAAATACTTCAACTGAGATTTGATCTGTGGCTGCTAAACTTTCACTTGCCTGAGGTTTTCGCAAGCCATTCTTCCTGTACTTAGGGTATTACCTTCCTGTTAATTACTTCCCTCATCATGTACAAAATTGTGCTTGTTTACCTTAAAGGTGATGCATCAACTTCCTCCCGCTTAACTTGCAGACCTGCAAGCTAACTGCCTGCTTCTGGTTGTTCCCTTGAGGTTCTTGTTCAGCAGGTTTCCTGTCAGCTTCCGCTTTTCAATTACAACAATTTGGAAAGGCTTGATTTTTTTAGTAGCTGTTTGTTTAGGTTTTGGAATTTAATGCTTTCTACCTGTTAGGCATACCTGTCCCCACTCCACCTTCAGAGGAATATACCATGTCAGTAGTTGCATATCCTAAAAATGATTGTGTTTGACTTAAAATATCATTTTAAGACACCGATGAGCAAAATGTCACAGAGGTATACTTTGTACTGTGCTGTGTGCTATAGACCAGGCCAAAGGGGAGGATATAGTTTAATCATTAGAAACCTTGGACTCAGAGGCATGACTTTAGGTTTCTATTCTTGGTTTTAATGCTGACTTAACATGTGACTTGAGCAGTGATTTAACCTTTGTATGCCCCTGCCTACCCACACACAAAATGAATATTATAATCTCTACTTCTCAAGTTTTGTCATTAAGGAAGTCTTCTCATTAGTCTCTCTTTTGTGAGCACCCTGCTTGACAGCATGTTTAATGTGAAGTTCAGTTCTGAAGATTCATCTTCCTCACTCTTCGTCCTCATCCCCTAATGGCACTGCTTCTGCTTACCGGGGTAATGGCTCATACACTCAGTTAGTGACCTCTCGTGACAACCATATTCGAATAAAACAGAGGAATTATAAATCAGAAGAATGAGGCCTGTGAGCAGAGGAGAAAGCACAGCTTTGGAGTATGGCCTGTGAATCTGCAAATTACTCCCACAGGCAATCCTGGCAGCTGTAAACCTCCGCTTCAGAGTAAAAGGGAATACACACTACGTGAGCTTAGTCTTCTTGACCTCCCTAAGCCAGACACGCCACAACTCAGTGCTTGTAGATAAGGAGAAGGATGAAAAAAACAGAACACCAATTAATATTTGTGTGTGTTGTCATGTGCTGGTCAAGTGGCATGTCGCCATCAGGTATGTATTTGGATAGAGAAAAATGTGACCAGTGTGTTCTTCCATGGGCCATACATAAGCTGTGTGAACAAGTTTTATATTTACAAGAGTGAAGAACATTTTAAGTGGCATACGTTTATATATATGTGAGTCAGGGTCTTTATTTTTTCCCCCCTTGCTCCTGTGAGTAGATCAACTAGAGACAGAATAGTTATCAACAGGACTTTAACAGCTGTGTGTCTGTCTTATCTCTCTGCAATACATCTACAGCTCACAAAAGACATGAAAGCTCCCTGGAAGTTCTTACTCATGGTGACTAAGTACGAGCTAAAGTCTTGACAGTGCTGGTTTGAAACCATACTGTGTTTACCCTCAGGTTTCTGATCTTCAAAATAAAGAAGGGAAAAATTGAAGTTGAAGCTCTTAAAAACTTGAGCCAGAAGAGGAGAACAATTTCAAGTGATACTTGGGCTAGGTTTAAGAGTGGGGAGAAACTTGGCTGCAAGAATTAGTGGAAATGATTAAAAATCTAGAAGGTATATTATCTAACTAAAAAACAAACCCAAACAAAGAAAAAAATGAACCAAAAAACCTCTCTCAGACATGGCTGCAGCAACAGATTGCCCTGAAAGGCTGAAAAGCCACATAGTCTTTCTTTGGCTTAAATAATTTTTGTGTCACTATATCTGATGAAACAACTCAGAGAAAGGTACAAAGCCTAACTCCAAGCCTATTTGCTGAGTGCTCCTGGAATGAGTGCTAATACTGACCTAAAGATAACTGAGGCATGGACTGTAGTGACATAATTTATGATAACAAAACGCCTGCTTTGCTGAGGGGGTAAATATCTAGTGGAAATGAAGGCTGATATCCTGGCCACAGTGATGTCCGTGGCAAAACTTGTACCTTTAGCAGAATTTTAACCATCACATCGAAATTTAGTCAGTGGCGATAGAAGAAGATTCCTGTGAGGTTGTCTCTCATTGTTTTGGTTCTTAATCTTTAAGGTCAGCCTGTGGTCAGATGTTTAAGGAAGAATTAAGATTTCTCTCTGCCTCATGTGGCTTGCTTTTTCTGTTCTCCTCTGTTTGATCACAGGCAGCCTGCCCATTCTGGCAGGTTGAATTGGACTGGGAGTTCGTAGAGGCACTGCTGTTGGTATTCTTGGGCAGTAGTTGTAATGGTGCCTTTAGCTGCTAAAGCTGATTCTGCAGTAAGCAAGTCATCACTTTATTTAGAAGATCCTTTTTTAAAGTACTGGTTTGTATTAATGGTGCCAGTGACTTTATCCTGGCGTGTTCTATTATGTTCTTTCCTGTTCGACCATTGCTATATTCGTATACAACTTCATACCTGCAGTGCTGAAGTAGTACAGGATGTTCCTTTTCTTTGTGTTTTCCAATGATTTCCAAAATTATTCTCCCAGCTACTAACTCTTCAGTTTTTCAGTGTTTCCTTTTAAAACGTGTGAGTACATTATTCCAGAGAAGTCTGGACACACTGCACACAGAGACAAAAAAGCATCTTTGTTCCAGTTGTGTCACCTTCCTTCTGAAGACTGGGCCAGCTGCCTTTATAGTGCAGAGGGCTCACTTTTGGGTTTCCTGCAGTAATTTAGATAGTATTTTTAGTCACTATGTTCTAAAACACAACCCACCGTTCTGCAGGCGTTCCCGTTCCGTTCCTACACGTATGGCCTTGCATGACTCCCAAGAGAAATCTTTCCTAAAACTCAAGATATAACTTAAACTTGGCTGTATACGCAAAGGTAAGCTAATTACAGAAAACAAAAATACTGCCTGAAATCCAAGGAGTTTAAGAGAGGAAAGCTTTTGTCATGTCTTCAGAAATTAGAGCGAATTGACATTTAAGGTTTTCTCAGAAGTTGTTCTGAACTTTCTTGCAAAAGAATTAATTTAATGCATTCATTAAAGGCAGGATTTCTATTGGCTCTTTGGTCTTTTACAATGGGCAATATTAAAAAAAAAAAACCCCAAACATCCAGTAGAGGTGCAACCTGTGAAATATGCTAACTAACAACAGCTTTGGTAATATTTACCACTTTTTAAATGGACTTGTGAGAAGCAGCCTATGAGTTCCCAAGGGAGCTGCAGACTGCTGTGTGAAGAACCTAGCCTACACCACAGCAGAGCAGTGGGTGAGTGCTGTTTAGGTACTACAGGTCAATGATGTCTCTAGTCCCTGACTTCTTTGGCAGCATGGCAAACTAGGGCTTGGGGTTATTGGAGGCTGAGGGGTAAGATGATGGGTGGCTGAATGCAGTTCTGGCAATAAATGGACTACTTAGGAGATGATGTGATCTGGTGTGTCGCACAGGTGATCACACGTGCCTGGTGGCCATACCATGAACAATACAAAGCAGAGGCCCTGATCCTACAAATATGAATGTCATCAGTGGACCTACTTCTAAGTAGACTGCTGACATGGAGCAAAGCTGCTCCATCAGGTATCTCTGCAGGTTTGGATGCCAAGGTAAGTGAGGGAAAACGTAGAGAATGTGTGTTCTCTTATTTTCGTGGAGGTGGAAACAAGGAGAATCAAAGTCTGAGTGGGGCTGACAATGCTTCAGGTTATTCTAAGAATAAAACCACAACTGTCTTATTTTCACAGTGAAAAAATACCTTGGGGGGAGCTAGGGGAGAAGGGTATTTTTGTAGTGAAGTACAACTCTTTAGGATGTGCAGCAACGTAAGTACTGTTTCATTATCAGGTAGGTAGGTGGGTGAGATGGCAGGATAAATGACTCGGTTTGCACGGATGAGTAACAGCCCAATTCCTCAGCTGAACTAAGGTGTGATTCTTTGGCAGGCTAATATTGCTGTGGAGGCTGCGTTAATTTGTATTTGCATACTATGGGGATTACTTTGCACAGATCGCCTTAATTCTGTGACTGAGATTATGCTGGATCTCCTCTGTGGTGTTTATTACCTTGTACTATATTTGCTCAGGAATTCTGCTCAAAAGGGGGAGTTCTCCTTCACTTGGGGAGCACAGGTGCATGGTGTGAGGTAAAGCATTTTATGTGGAAAAGAAAGAAATCTGCATTCAAACATACTTTNTTTTTTTGGGATAATGGGAAGTTTAGTATGTAATTTGGTGCCAATTTACGGTAATTTCGTTTCCTGCTAGAAAGACGTGAACTGAATCGCAGTATGTGTTAGCTCTTTCTAGTCTTTGAGAGTCTCAAAGTTAGGGAGCTGGAGGGATAACGCTGGGGGCAGAGAATAGGGAGCCTGCAGTTTTATTCTTGCCCTGGCAATTACGCGCTATGTATGTGGCCACCGCATTTAACTCTTACGTGCCTCAGTTTCTCTGCCTGGAAAAAAAAAAAAGTGAAGGATGCGTTGTTGTGCATAGGGAGCCTGTGCAGCGTCATGATTACTGGTTGTGAAATCGGCTTACATTTTTTGGAGAGGAGTTAATCGTTGCAGGGTAACGCCAGCAGTGCCCCGGGCGGGATGTGAGAAAGGCAGGGCTCATTTCCCAGCTGCCGACCTTACCGCCCTGCCTCCTACCCTCATTTTCCGAGCCTGTTTGAACGCAAGCGAGGCAGCAGCAGAAGCCGGGCAGCCGCGCACCGCCGGGGCTTCGGCCAGGTCGGCGCAGCGGGGAGTGGAAAGCTCTCCGGGAAGCCGCCCGCCGCCGAGGGAGCGAGAGAGAGGGCGGCCACACGTAGCCCGGCAGGCGGGAGCACCCCGCGCTGCTCCGGCCAGGCCCGCCAAGAGTTAACGGCGGCTCCCCCGAGCCCGCCGCCGCCTCGCCAGCCCCGGCGCTGCCTTATCGTTATTATTATTATTTCCCCCCCTCCTTCCCTCGCCTGCCAGTTTTGGCAGGGGATTAAAGCAGCTCCCCCCTGTGGCAGCAGTGACCCAGAAACGAGTTTGATTCACGGAGTCCTTCCTCCATAANCCGCCGCCTCGCCGCCGCCCCGCCGCCGCCGCCAGCAGGTAACCGTGCCCGCCGCCGCCCCGTCGCCGCAGCGCCAGCCGGGGGAGCCGCCAGCACAGCCATATTTGATGGTTTTTTTTGTCGCTCCGGAGGCGGCGAGAGAGCAGTTTCGTGCCGAAGGTCGCTGCCTAGTGGAAATAAGATAGTACGTCATTAACATGGCGCCAAGAGCCGTGCGGCTCGGTACCGGGCGAGGGGAGGCGGCCGAGTTGCGGCTCCCGCTATCCCACAAGCAACTTGTGCCGGGCTGGGGCGGTGGGAGGAGGGAGGGGAGGCTGTGCCGCCGTGCCGCAGCAGCGGGCCGGTGTGCCGGTCAGCAGCGGCGGTTTTTTGTGTTTCGCTGCGGGCTGCTGGCGCCGCAAGTCGGGAACCGCGCAGCTCTCAAGGTGCAGCGGCCAAGTGGGGCTGCCGGCGTGCCACGCCGCTCCGGGGCGGGGG
Source organism: Psilopogon haemacephalus (assembly GCA_013396835.1). Lineage (NCBI taxonomy): Eukaryota > Metazoa > Chordata > Aves > Piciformes > Megalaimidae > Psilopogon > Psilopogon haemacephalus. The sequence goes on along the minus strand of VWZI01007998.1, from coordinate 641,081 downwards.
GACGGCTCGGGGGCATCACCGGGCATCCCCCGCCGCGGAAAGTAGGAAGCGTTGGAGCAACTTGGTAGACAGATGGCAATGGCAGAGCGCAGGTCCTGCTCAGATAGTGATGTGTAGGAAGGGGGCGGGGGGAGCCATGGCCAGTGTCTGTCACCGTGTCACCCACATGCCCACGAGACCCATCGCCGCTCTCCGAAGGCGGGGAGCGTGTGCATGGGGGCGGAGGTGTTTGTGTGCAGATGCAGCTTTGCAGTTACACTGGTTTTCCCCCCTCCCCCTTCGCCCCCCAGCCGCACTTGGCTTTCGCTCGCAGGGAAAAAAAGATGCTTGGAAAGCACAAAACCTGCTCATCGGCGAAATTAAGCAGAAGTTGCCCTTCGGAGCGGGAGAGCCGCAACCGGTTAGTGGTGCGCTCAAAAGGGACAGGAGAGTGTGCTCCGGGACACCGAGCAGGCTGTCTAGGTGCCGCGGTTCCCCCTCTCCGGGGCGGAGCGCAGGGTGTCTGCTGCCGGAGAGCAACTTGCGAGAGCCCTGTCGTGCACGTGTTTGGGGAGCGTGTGCGGGGCGCGGGGAGCCGCGCCGAGCGGCCCGGGCCCGCCGCCGAAGGGGAGGCGTGCGGCCGCAGGACCTTCCGCCAGCAGGTGCACGGCAGCCCCGGAGCGCCCTACCCCGCTTCGGCCCGGGGTGCTGGTGCGAGAGGGGGGAGGAGACGCGGTGCAAACTTAGGGGACATGGGGGGCGCGGGGATCCCCTTCCCGCGACTCGGCGCTCGGTTGGGTGCGCTGGGGCTAAGCGTCGTTCTGCCGGCCTCCCGGGGCGGCCGCGGCGCGCCAGAGTTTGTTGACGAGGGAGCGGAACGTCACCGGCTGTGTCGAAACGCAAACGTAGTGTTAACGGCACAACAACGCCTCGAGTTGCTCGGGCGCCGATCGGGGTAGCTCCGCGATTTGGCTCTTCCCCTGGGGCCTGGCGGAGCAGGATGAGTGTGGTCTGTGGTGTGCCAGATAGCCGCGTTATTTCTCTGTAACGGTCCGTCCTCGTTCGCCCGCGGGAGGCAAGTGTGCAGCTCCAGCGATTATTCCACTTGCTGAAATTAGACAAAGCCGCCCTGATGCTGCTGCCACCCTGCCCGTTCCCGGGCTCGGGTAGTCGCTGGCTCGTAAGATACTTATTTTAAATGCGCTTTTCCCTTCTCGCTGACGCCCGCCGGTTCATTAGCGACGAACGTGGGGTGCTTATGATTTTGGGGAGGGTGGAGGCAACGGGTGTTTGTTTGTTTGCACCGCCTGCTGGTTGGTTTCCTGTGACAAGAGGTGATACACAGTTTCCAGAACTGTCTGGGAGTGGGAGGAGAGACAGACACAGAAGAACGAGTTCAAGTCTTCGCCGTGCCGCGACTGCGGCTGAATCCGCCAAACCGTCGTCCCGTCCCGTTCACCCTCCGCCTCCATCGTAGCGTGGAGATGGGGGTTGGGAGGGAAGGTGCTTTGGCCGTTTTCGGCTGTGACAGGGCTTTCGGGGAGAGGCGGTGGAGCCCGGGGCACCAAGTTTGATTTGCAGCCGGGGCCGAGCGGATTGGTGCGGCCGGCGGCGGGGAGGAGCGGGAGAGGGAGCCGGGGGGAGGGAAGGGGGGAGCGGGGAGCCGGGCCGTTTCAAATGGAAACTGGCAGCTGTGCCCCTGCCTAGGGAGGTGCCACTCTGGTGGGAGCGGCGTGACCGGGCCGCTGCGGCTCCTGTGTTCCCGCCGGGCACGCTGCGGCGGCTCCGCAGTCCTGTGCGCGGGCACTGGCGGCCGGTGGGGGCTTAAGGCTACGCGCCGCTGAGGGGAGCCGCGGGCCGGGAGCTGAGGCGGGATCGCTGCGGGACGAGGAGGTAGAGCCGCCGAGCGTGGGCCTGAAGTGGCGCTGGGGCGTTCACCTTCCAAACCCCCGCTCCCGCTCTCTGGAAGAGTGGCCCTGCGGTGGCAGCCCTTAGGCCCCCCGTTAGGAATCGTCGAGGCACCTGTGGAGCGATTGGAGCAGTCACTGGCCTGGCAGAGCGTGTGCTGCTGACTTAACTTCTTCCTTGCTCTCGTTCCCGTCCTTCAGCCGAAGCTTTATTCTGATAAAGTTTATTAGATGCACCCGTAGGTGAAGATCTTGACAGCTGTCAGTCAGCCATGTGTGACATGCAAATGACTGGTGACATTTTAATGTTGAAGCAAGAAGATGCTCTTAAGCTGCACCCGTTTTTTTTTCTTTCTAGCAAAAGATGTATCTGTAATTTGGGTAATTTCCTTTTTAAACAGGCGCTGTTAAGAAATGCTGCCCACACTTGCAAACCTAAAACCTTCATAAAAGTTATGCCAAAACACGCTTGTTATGATTCTATTTCTAGATGTTTCTCACACTCAGTGGGATATTGTACAACCCTTGCTGTTTCCATGTTTTAGAGGCAGGATTTTCCCCTCTGGCGTCAGATACCACTCTCTGCTTTTGAGCTGTGTTTAATACATATGTTTAAAATAAAATAATCATAATAAACTCCCTTTTCCCCTCACAGCTGCAGGTTTCCCTTCCAGATTCTCTGGTTTCATTCCCAATTCACAGAATATAGTAAAAAAAAAAAATAATCCCCAAACCTTTTTGTCTTTCCTAAAATGTTTTCTCCATGTGGTAGTACTGCTGCTTCATGCTCCTATTTTCAGCTGGAGCTGACCAAACTGACAGCTTTTTCTAGATGGAAGAAATTAGCGGCAATGGGTGCAGGGTGAGTTGAATGAATTCATGGAGCCCAGTTTATCATCGCTCAGGATTTGGGGCAGTCAGTTTCACCAGCATAGTTAGGGAATAATTTTGTTGCCCCTGCCTAGATGGCGACTTTAATGAGCTGACTTGCACAGGTGCATAAATGAGCATGTGGATTGCTGAGAAGTGTGGGGCTGAGAAGTTCAAATTGTCTTTCTGACTTCCCTTGTGACGTTTTGAATAGATGTGCTGAAGTCAGTAAAAACATAACTTGTGAGAGCATTCCTGCCCTTGGCACATACTTTTTTTTTGTTTCATGAGACTTGGAGATTTTCTACAAATTTAAGGTCTGTGGCTTTTCCTCACTGAGGATTGTGCTATGTAATACTGTGGTATTTAATTTAAGAACTGTTCTTGGATGTTCACAATTGTAAAATGTCATTACCGAAGGTTTCGCTTGTGACAAAAGGGGATTTGAAAGTTCTAAATGGATTTTGATCCTATAACATCCTATTCTGTTGTAGTTCTGTTTTTCTGAAGGAAGCAAAGTTGTTGTTTTTTTTGATATGTCAGGTGCTATGGTTGGTAAAGACTAGGAGTGATGTCATAAGCTGCTTAAGGAGTCTAGTCATAGGAGCCAAATGTCTTCATCTGCTCTCATCCATTGAGTTAGGACACTGATTTGTACAGTGAGTGTTTGCAAGGAGTTTATAATTAGGTCCTAGTTTCATTGTGGTTAGCAGGTTACTTTCCAGAACAGCCAATGTTTCAGTTTGTCTCCAGGGTGTACATCTGTCATAATTCTGCTTTCTTCCCATTCTGTCTCTGCAGCTGTTCAGTGCACTTTGTTACAGTGACACCCCTTAACGCAGTTGCAGTTAATTGTCTGCCAGAGTTTGAATTATACACTCTTTTTTACCTAGGGGTTTATACCACCCTTAAAAATACTTCAGTAAGAATTGTGCTGTGTAAAACCTTTGACCTGAGGATGTGGATTTTTTTTTTTTCATGTATAATTATTTTTTAAAAATCTAGCTGCATTTAGCTATTTGCATAACAAAGACTGACACACTTCGGTACTACTTTGATCATCTCTCTACTCAGGGTCGAACTGAGTGAAAAAGTATACAGGGTTTTTAACTGCTGAGTAGTAGGAAGAAGTTCTGCTGTGTGTTAAATGCGTGTGCACACTGCCATGCTGGTTTTATGGGGTTATAGCTGGGTTTCTGCTCTAGTGAAGCTAGGAAAAGAGATTTGGTTATCTTCACTCTTAACCTGTGCGACTCCTGGGACTTCAGTGTGAGGGGAAGAAAACAAAAAAGGAAAAGGAAAGATGCTGACATTGCTTTCCAGTGAGGTGTTTGGGGTTTTTGTTGGTTATTTTAAATCAATCTCCAGCACAGCTAAGATCAGAGGAGCATGGCAATGCATACTGATAAAAAAAGTGAGTTTGCTGCACTTGTGTCATGTTGCTGATTCTGACCCATCACACTGCATCTGCCAGCAAGTACTGGGAAGTAGGCACAAATGGCTGCATTCCTAACTCTAGTTATTTGTGTTGGGTTAGGTGTTTGTTACTCACCTCCACAGCAATATGGAAATCCATATGTTACTTTGTGGTTTGACATTGATTATATTGTGTTGTCATCTACCCATTCTGTTTGCAAGGTGTTGTACAAGTACTTTGAAGAAGGCTTAGTCCTCTTTTTCAGAATACAGTAGCCAGAATAAATGTTTTGGGCGTTGCAGTCTTGCCTTCGGAAGGCCGTCTGAGCAGTTGTATCATTACGTCCAGAGTTATGTCTGTATGTTTGAAGTTTGTACCTAATCAATGAGTAAAAACCCAGGGCTCAGCTTTCAGAGCTAGCGTGATGTAGATGGCTGGAGAAGCCACTGGTGGTGTGTTTGCAGTGCCTGCAGCCTCTGCAAGCAGTGCATGTTGCTTGCAGTGCCCTGGTATGACTCGGTTATCTGCAGGTGCTTGGCAGCTAAAAAGCCATGGCCTCTGCCACAGCTATGCCATTTGTTGTGATGGTGTGATTGCACAAAGTGCTCTTAAATGCTTTGCCCACCTTTGGGAATAGGGTAATGTTGCCAGCATGTCATGGATGGTTCTGTCTAGGTGTGTCTGCTTGAAGGCTGGCATTTGCACCCCCAAAAAGATGGGTTAAAAAGTCCTCATGAGAAATAACTGTCAGCACAGTGTGTTGATCTGTCTGGTTTCTGGAGGAATGGTTTTAACATGAAGAAACTATCACCTTTCAAGGAAATGAAACTGAGATGGCATACAAATGTTGCCAGGTTACTCAGAATTTACAGGTGTCACTTAAAACTGGGAATGTTTGGCTTGTCGATGCAGCAACCATTGCTGTATTAGGGGTGCTGGGCTCTCGTGTAGCTCTTCAGGTGCCAGGCTTACTCTGCAGGTGAACAGCACAAGGGCAGATGCCCTTTTTGGGGGCTGGTGTAAGGGTTTGGAAAAAAAAACAGCTGTGGAAATGTTTGCCCTAGGAGATAATGGGTTCAAGGGCACTGCTTGGCTGGCTGTGTCCTTGCTTCAGAGAGCATTAATTTTGCTCGGAAGTTGTTTTGTGGCATGTGTGCATGCAGTGGATGTTTTGTGGCAACTTGTGGACTAAACAGCGATTGTGGTTGTGTGCAGTTGTTGGGAATTGAGCTCAGTAACCCAGGCGGCCTCTTCCTGTCCTGCAAGTGTTGCAGGCTGAGTGCATAGCTGCTTCTTGATTGGTATGATCCTTAAAGCTTGGCTGAAACGTTTCATCCTGTTTGTGCTTACATGCCGGTGCTCTTTGCCTGCCGGCATAGTGATCATAGCCAATCTGTACCATTAAACTAGTCTGTGGTACAGTCAGTTTGAACCTGCCTTGACTTCTGACCCGTGGAACTGACAGACTTGCTTCAGTTCCAGCTTGTGTTCTAATGAGATCAGTGTTGGATCAGATGTGTTCTATAGGCACCTGAGTTTATTATGTGTATGTCAAAATCAAGGGAAAAATACTAACACTTCCGTAACTGTGAATAGTGAGAATTAAGAAGAAATGTTGCTGCCACTCTAGGGACTGGGACAAGTAATTTTACTTGAAAGAGTGATGGTTTACCCATTCTGACTTTTCCAGTTATAACACTACCTCTTTTTTTTTCAGCTAAAATGTCCTGTGAAGAGTAAGTTGGTATAGTATGGGTTTGGATTTTTTTTGTTTTTCCTTTTTTTTTCTTTCTCTTGAAGATCAAGAGAGTGTTAATTGAATTCACAATGTTCTCTAAACATGCTGGGAAAATGTGAATGTCTGTAGTTGAAGAGGCAAAGCTGTGCCCTACCATCAGTATCCATAATCTGTGTTTATTTTTAATGCAGTTCTTGCATGACTTTGAGGTCACCATCACCTGATAGAAACTGATAGTCTTGGAGACAGAGGCACTGTGATACCCTAAAGAGCAGCAGCGTTTCAGTCTGTGTGCTTGTAATTCTTATTGGCTCTTCTAGTGTTATCTCTAGAACATTTCTTCTGAACTGTGAATGTGAACATCTGGTGGAAACTCTTTAAAACAATTTTAGAAGTTGAGTAAAGCTGCTTTGCTGCTTCTAATGTCAAAAAATTTTAGGGAGTTAATCTTGCAAGGTTTGAGACTTGCTGTAAGGAGTCAAATGCTATTTTTCCATCTATGACTTAAGGTTAGGCTGAAAGATGGGAAAATGAGGTCTCTAGGATCTCTAGATGTTAACTTTTTTCTTTTCTGTCCACATAGATCTATAAAGGAATCTCACAGCAGCTTGATCAAATGAAGTGGACGTTTTAAAATGCTACTTTTGAGAACATAGGCTTTTCATTGTGACCAATTCCAGAAAGCTGACTAGAGGGGACAAGGAAATCAGCTGCCTTACCTAATACTCTTTACTCCAGGAAAATGGCTTCAATTGTGGATGATTTCCTGAAGAACTGTGGAGAGTGCTTAAACCGGGAGGTGTGAATATCACTCTCTCCTTTGAATAGCAGCAACAGTAAAGATGCTTAGTTTGATTTTAATGACACATGCTAGGAAGGAATAACTTCCAAGTCTTTCTCTATTCTGTGACTTAGTGGCAAGTATGGAGAGGAGGTGAACTCAAAAGACATTTATCCAGAGAAGACGTGAATGAGCTGAATCAAATTCGCTTGTTCATTGCAGGCTGAGTGTGTCTCAGTGTATGTACACTCTTACTTTGCTTTACTGTGGGTAGTACTTCTTACAGCATATGGGAATGAACTCAGGATTTTGACCAGGGATATACAAGTTATGTTTCTGAGATAACTTTTATTTAATATGCGAACTACTAGGTAAAGTACCTTACAGAAAAGATATTTATCCCCGTGATACTTGCCTCGTAGCAGCTAATTTATTTCTCAGTTCTGTCTTAGCCTGCTTTGGATCTGAATGTTGGCTTTCTGTCTTAATAAGTAACCATATTGGAGGCTGGCTCTGGCTCTCCTGCATCTGTACCAGGCCTTGATGGTGCAGGCTGGTCTGTGTATTTGTTCATTGGCAGCATTTCTGTCTGTCATGCACTCAAAGTTCTGGTCTGCTTCAGAGCAATTCCTCAGGAGAGAATTCTTCCAGTACTGCAAGAGGTTGTCATTTATGAGTCTTTATTCTCTGGCATCTCATGTTATATATGAACTTACTGGTGACAAAGCTCATGGTTAAGTTAAGCATTTAGTTTTTTACCTTTACCAAGCGAAATTTGCAGATCAAAACTATTACATATTTCAAAGATGGGCACGTTGAATCCCATTGTGGAAAGTTACTCTGCATGAGGGAGGCTTCCCCCTGCCTCTGCTAGGGTGAAGGATGTGACAAAGGAGGCAATCCCACAAAGCTTGTGCTCCTGCAACTTTATCAGCTTTGCTTGAAGTTTAAAATAGTCTCAGTTGCAGTTGCTTGTGATGTGCTAGTGAGGATTAAAAAGAATTCCCTCAAAAAAAAAAGAAAAGAAAAGAACGCTTCCTTCTTTTTTGATTTTTGGAAGAGAGGATATTTGTGGGCGTGTTTGGAAAGAGCATCAGCCTTAGGTTATGTCTCATGACTCTCCTTACTTTGGGAATTGTCTTGTTGAAAGCATTGTTGAGTTTACTGTGGTGAGATGTGGTTGAAGTAGTCATCTGTATACTCAAGGGTCAGTGGAAAGAGTTTTGCCAAAGGGTTTCCAGGAAATCCCAACTCAGTGAAAGTGAGGATCTTGGGTTTTCTGCACCTTCCTGGAAGCGAAAATGTATTTTGGTGTCTGAGTTCCAAATCCCTAGAGGAATCTATGAGGGCTTTGCTGCTAGCGCAACTCCCAGACCTTGTTGATATCAGGATTAATATGTGGTAAGCAAGGACTCAGAGGATGTGATGTGCATGTGGAGTCCTTGTCAGTTCAACTTACAGCAGATATGCCTTTCTCCATGTGTCTTGTCATGTTTTACTGCTCTTCAGCTTACACTTGTCAATAGCTTTCTACATATAAATGCTGACTATCTATTTACAGTTTCCTTAATTTTGTGATTTTGGTTTCATTCCACAGAGAGTATGTGTGATAACAGCAGGACTGGGAATAGCACTTAAAAAGATAGGGAACTTTGTGCCTCTACATCACTGGTTCATGTGCAGTTGAATTCAATATTGGCAGAAGTCTGGCAGTTTAGAGGAGTTTCTGTGTAGTCAATTGGTGATCTGATTCCTGAAAAACAGTTCATGATAGGCATGGCACTAGAAATGTGCCTGTGGGAGGAAGGAGCTCTCTTACTTTAAGAGGGTGATGCCTTCCAGGGCAGAGATGATGCATTTTTATTTCATCTGGGAAGACTTGGCTTGCTAGAGCTGATGGTTTGTTTTTTGTTTGTTTGTTTTAAATTTTTAATACATACATTTAAGTGGATTACTTTAATCTTTGATTTTGTAAATTTGGCACTTTGAGCAGGAACAAAATGGTTCCAAAAGCATGTTAGCCAAAGTAAATATTTACACAAGCAGTGAAAATGTTATTGTATTTCAAATCTAGTGTCAAAATGGGCAGGGGAAGTTAAGCACATTGACTGCAGATATTCGGGGATTTTAAGACCTCCCAGCAAAATCTTGCTTTTGTTGCGGGGTTAAAGTGTTGGTGGGGTTGTCACTGATACTCTTCAGTTCTGTTCACCTGCTTGCCTGATGACTGCCTAATTAAGCATCCTTGAGATATTCGCCGTTCCTCTCTCAGATGCTGTTTAAAGTTGTTTATTTTCCTTTGGGTGCTGTAAATCCTCAAATGCCATCAGAAACACAACTTGATGACTGTGTATTATTATTATCTTGGGCTAAGTGCTGTCTCGTTGCTTTGCAGGCTGCCTGCTGTTTCCCGTGGAGATCATGAAACGAAGACGGCTTCCTAGCAGCAGTGAGGATTCTGACGACAATGGCAGTAAGTGCTCCTTTGTTGCAGGGAGCAGTAGGTTATGAGTTGGAAACACATTTTAATGCGCTGGCTTATGTGACAGGCATTTTGCATATTGTTTGGACTGGCGGTAGAAATGGTGTCTGCTCTGAGGATTCAGTCTTGAACTTGGTTGTTCTGACCACAGGTGGTCGGTGGAGTCAGGATTCCCCCACTGCATTGACTGCACAGTGTTAGTTAATAAGAAAAACAATTGGGAAAAGTTGGTTGTCATCTTGGATATTTTTGCAAAGAGAGTAATTTATCATTAGGACAGAGTTTGTGTAGAGACATCTGCTGACACTGGCCACAGTTTAGCATCTAGTATAAGTTTGCATTAGGGTTTTAAATTTGGTGTTGCACTGTCATATATGCTTTCCCACTGCATTACTTGAAGCTTAAATAGAAAAGATTGATGGTGGAGGAAAGTTGCTCCTTGCTTGGCTTGAAGATTGTCTTATCTGAGAAGTTACTTCCAAGAATTTGAACTCAGACAATTAGAAATTTGGATACAGAGTGTGTGTGTTTTTTAAACTGATGTAACTAAGTTCTGTGTTGTGTGTAAATATCTCTTGTGTTTGGATACCAGGGGTGATAACCTTTCATATAAGCAGAAAAAAAATAAGAAGGGGAGGAGGAAAGATAAAATGGCATTTTGGGATATGTGCCAAGGTACTTTATTTGCCCAAACAGGGAAGTTGGTTGTACTTGACGATAGTGCAGCTTAAACAGTTGTCAGAGAGATTTTTATCCTGGTTTTAATCTGATCTGTCTGGATGCACATCTTCAAATCTGAAGTCTTTTGTAAGGCTTCAGCCTGGAATTTAACAGAAATGATCATAGAGGTTTTCCATGTGCTTTTGAAAGCTGTATTCTTGAGGATGTAGCTCTGTGCTGTCCTGTGGCCCTGCAGAGGTGACTGCATTACCTGCCTGCATTTCTTAGCTGGGTCTGTGCCGCATGGGAGCCTGCTCAGGTACGGCCAAGTCTGCACCTTGAAACAACCTTGGGCAAACTTGCTGAAATGAAGGAGTGGAAGAAGGATTAGGGGAGGTGAGAACTAATGACTAGTAGTCAGTCCAAGTAAGTACCGAGTGAACTTTATTAAAAGAGATGTGGAATTTAGCTTGGTTTTGGAGAACTACCTGCGATTGGGGTTTTTGGAAGAAAAAAATCCTGAATTAGACCTGATTTTTCTTAGTTAGAAGTTCACTTAGGGTTTTAAAAACTCAAGTCAGCGTATTTCCTGCAAGGTGAGGTGAACATCCCCAAAACCAAGGTGTGTTTTTGCTTGTTTAATAGACAAGTAACAGCAAATGTCACGTCTTCAATTAGAATTTTGCTCTTTTTTTTTCATTTGTTCCCCAGCAGCTTTGTATAGAAGTGTTTAATTTTGATAGTGGTGTTTATTTTCTCTCTCTCTTGCCCGTTTTATTTTACTCTTTAATCCCTTCATGTGCGTTGTGTTACAGGCTTTACCAAATAAAATATGAAGCAGATAATCTTGGAATTGAAGTTCTGAAACAGATACAAGTGACTGATCTGTTGCTGATTAGAATGCTTGTTTGTAATGCCATTTGATATATAACTATCTGGAACAGAGCTGTCAACTTACTGAGTTATGTTTTCCAAAAAACTGTGTTTTCATCAGCTCCAGATCTAAGAAAATGAGTTAGGAAAACAAACTCTTGCCCTTTTATCTTCTCTCCATTTTAAAGTCTAATTAGTATGGATAACTATTTGTTGAATAAATTAGGTGGCAAAAGGCAGGGAAGCCTTCAAAAGTATTTTCAAGTATTGTTTGAAATAGAAACCACTTCCTTTTCTTAACATTGTTTTTCTTTTTTTTTAATTGCCCTTTTTTTCCCTTTGTGAATTATTTGGTGAATTCAGATACAGGTTTCTGAGCAGTCATTATGTCAGTGTGCACTTGTGCAGAAGGTTCAAGGGTTTGTAATCAGAAGCTGAGATAACGTTTAGTGTAGGGCGAGCATCTGCAGGGCTTTTTGTCATTCAGACTTCCCTGAGAATGGCATCCCAACATTCAGGTCCTTTCTCTGCCGTGTGGAGAGACTCTCCAGTGTGCTTCATGCATTTCCCTCATAGTAAACTCAATAGTCCTTGAGCTTAGAGCTCAGCATTGCTCTTCTGCTTCATCTCGCAAGGTGAGGACTGGGCCTCCAGCTGCTGGGCTTCTTCAGTTCTGAAGGTAAATTCTACTGTGTGTTAGCAGACAGTGTGAGCAGGCATCTCAGATTCATCATGAGTGTCACTGGATAAATGTGGGAATAATATGAGTGATGATGATTATCTGGGGCAGGCTCCAGCATGTAGGCTAGTGCCACCTGCAAAATATTTTGGCATGAAGACAGACATATTTTATATTATTGAATTCATCAACTTGAATATTTATAAGAGCAATAGTAACGATGCTACTAATAATGGAATTTATCTCTAAAAAATCAATGAGCATACAAAGATTTTATTTTCTGTGAGATCACTGGACTGAATCAGTTTCCTTGGTAGTCACAAGGTGATAGGGAAAAAACCAAACTGCTGATACCCTGAGCACTAAAAATGCATTGCACTGAAGCTAGAAGGATGTACAAGGAAGAAAAAGGTGCTCTCCTTTTGTAAGGTGAAAGAGAGAAGCATGGTTTTCATGTTGGGGTGAAATACAGAACAGAAGAACACTTAGCAATGTGACTGCAGTCCTAGAGTAGAGGTGTGTGTTCCCTGGCTTACATAAGATCCTCTAGCGTGCATGGTTGTATATTATTTGCAGCATTTTAAAGGCCTATGGCTTAAAGGCAGAACCTTTACCTTTCTCATCACTTCTTGTTTGCCCTCTGAGTTGAATTTTTGCCAAAAGCCAAGTGCAGACTTCAAGCCCCCAAAAGTGTGTATGTTGTGTACTTCAGCCTAACTGCTGAAAATTGTTGAGCTGTGTCTTATTAAAATCAGAGCTCTAAGTCTGCATTGGGACAGGTAGCCAAAATAGCCTATTTGAAGCACTATGCAAGAGGTGTCAGTGTAAATTGTGCACAGCAATTCTGCACTTAGTCCCTGGCTATCTGAGTGTCTTCTCAGAGATTGCATTTTCTGAAATTATAGGTCACTTCTGAACGTTTTACCCGTGAAATATAATTGAATGGAAAGCAGCTGCAGGTGTAATTCTGGATTTGAACTTGTCTTTAAATGCAGTGGAAAGATACTGGGAGAGGCCTGGGGAAAGGTTTAAGATCATGGGCACCTCAAAGTAATCCTTTTTTTGCTGTCTGGCAGCTTGTTAATTTTTGTCCCTTTCCAGACAGTGTACCAGGGCAACTGTAATAGATGCTAATATTAGCCTTGGGATGCACATGCCATCTTCTTCAAAATCTGTAATAGGTAAATTAGTAATGTTTACCTCAAACTCAATTATGTCCTTGTTATCTGCATGGCTGGCCTGGGCTTTGATAGTTTTGAAGCAATTTTTCTTGTGTTGTATTCATCTTGCTCCTCCATTGCAAAAAAACCTCCTCCTCTTTGTGATTCCAGGTCTTTCTCTAATTGAATACTAGATACCAAAGTCATTTTATCCTTCCAGCTCAGTGTCTGACCTGACTTTTTATCCTCATTTGTCTGTAAATCTGCAAAGGTGGTTTGTGCTGAATATTCCATGTTATTAATTTCCTCGTGAGATGAAGTTGTGCAGTGGAGTAGTTTCCATTTATAGCTTCAGGGCATTCCTCTTGCACAAACTGCTTGCACACGTGGACAGATTGTGTTTGAGGCAAGAGCTGAAACTCAGTTGTCTTCTGGGGAGCTTGGGTGAAATCCAGGCTCTCCTTGATGTCAGAGTTTGCTTGCTGTTTTCCACGAGCAAGGAATTCAGAGCATGATTTTTTTCCACACTTGCCTTGTTCCCATGATATCTGGCCATTTATTCTTAGAGGGGTTATCAATTCATCATACTCCTACATGCAGAGTGTCTGAGAGAAGGACTGAGGACACTTGCAGATGAAAAATGCTTCTAAGATTTACAAAGTTTCACATCGGTCCTGAGAAATGAAAGATTTAATACTCATGGATTATGAATATAGTCCTGTAATTCGGATGGACCCTTATTCTATCATTGCTAAACAAATGTTATTTCAAAGTTAAACAGATTTTGCCAATATCCATTGCTCTGACTGAACGATGGGGATCTTAGACTTAGAAAGGGCTTTTCATCCCAGTGGATTCCCGTTGTGTTTGAGCTGGATCCCAGGGTGCCTTCAAAAAGGTTGCTGAGTACATAACCTTAGGTACATATGTCATTTACCATGGAATTGCAGCTGCTGCTGGCCTGAAATGTGGCAATTACTGAGCAGTGCACGTAGTGCTGTGTAGCAGTTGAGGAAAAGGAAGTGAAGAACATTTCTCATTTTTCTGTTGAACTGGCTGGTAGGTGAGGGATGGTGATTAAACAACAGAATGTAACATAGCTACAGAGCTACAACTCTGGCAAAGCAGCACATCTGTGATCACTGCTGTGCTTTTCAGAAAGGGTCGTAGCATTTGGAGTGATGACAAGTGGTCAGAACTAGCACCTTACCTGAAGGTCGGGCTGACTGGGACAGAGGGTGACTTTGGATGAAGTCCTTACTCTTTTGAGCTTTCTTGGTGAGTGATTTGTAGGTCTTAACCTGGGCCGATAGGATGTCACATCTGAGGAGGGGGCATCAGATCATCATCCCTGTTGTTTTTGGAGAGGCACTTTTTCTTTGCAGGACAGCTGGTACTGAGCACACCTAACTACACTGGAGTTTGAAGACCTGACAGCCTCAGCCTCTCAGCCTGTGAATGCTAGCTTGGGAAGTGCTCACACTGACTTGATATTATGTGTTAAAATTGTTAGTGTAAAACATTTCTGCGGCTGGAAGCCTTGGGCTTGGGAGCTGAAGTGGCACTTAGGTGATACGCTAGGAATTCCTCACCATTAGAAGAGTGCATGTGCATGATTTTGTCTGTGTTCTTTGAGACTGTGCAACTCAGATGTGTGGCTGAGAAGGGAGATCCTAGGAGGGAGCTTGTATTGAACTGCTGTGGCAGAGAGCTGCAGAGGCTGTTCATTCCATGTGTCAGACACTGAGCAATTGAGCAGTGGCGTTGGAAAGCACGGAGAGATCATCTGGATTCACGCACGGTTCAGCAGCTGCAATTGGGTGCTTGTCAAATGACACTAAATTTTGAGTGGGATTGGTGTTGACAAGAGATAACAGGCTGTTGCTTTTCCCCTTTTGATCTTGAGTGAGATTATTGTACAATAATATGCTGTTATTATGAAGATAAGGAAGATAGATGGGCAATTCTTACAGCAAGAGGATCATGAGCAGTGTGTCTGTGTGATGTAGGTGGTATTTGCATACACACTGCATTCACTGTAGTAAGGCCTGAAGACATTTGCACAGCTTTTTCTGTCCCTAGTATAATGGAAAAGAAGCCTCAGAATAGTCTGCTTCTGTTTTCTTTGTGCTGGAATTTGGGTCCAGACATGGAGTTACATCTAAGTGACGTGAAGCCTCGCTGCAAGGAGTTGTGGGCCAGATACTAAATGGGGAGACTGAGCATCTATGTTTTCTCTTCAGGCTGCAGATCTTTCTGACAGCGTTGGCAGCAGCACCTAGTTGGTCTCAGAGTGAGTTGAGCAACAGTGTAGGCATCTGGAAATGGCAGCGCTAAGCAGAAGTGACAGCCAGACACAGATCCGTGCCGAGGATGTTTGGCTCTGTTGTGCTGCTGCTGTGATGGTGTAGCGGCAGCGTAGTGATGGTGAGAGGAGTGCTTTCAGACCCGGCTGATCTGAGGCTTTGAAGTGTTCAGAGGCTGCAGGGGCAGGTAGTTCTCCAGGCACACAGTTGGGTGCCCTGCAGGTGGCTTTACATCAGCCTTGTGCATGATGCAGAATAGCTGAGCCGGTAGTGCATTAGTTGTGGGGTAGAATTCCTGAGGGCTTGAGTGGCTTTATTGGTCCCAAGGAATTTTCTGTTTCGATGGGCTTTTCTGTGAATCACAACATAATATTGACAGATGGTTTAATCAATGGATACAGTTGAAATTGATTATGTTTTCCCTTCACAGATAGGGAAAAAGAATTTCCCATTCTTGCTTGCTTTCTTTTAGCATGGGGAGGTGTATGTGTTTATATATACTCTGTAGTGGTATTACAAACCCACTGTATTTACAGTGGAAGGTGTATATAATAGCCAAGGGAAACAGCAAGGTTTCCTGCTTGAGCCTTAGAAGTCACCTTTCCAGCACTAGTAGTGTGTTGGAGCTTTGCCTTTCTTGCTGTGACTTACACCTCGTTAGTAGTTTGGGATTGCTCTTTGCATTTTTGCCTATATGTTGATAAATGCGAAGGGAAAACTGAGATGTGATACTCTGCTGTTCTCAGGGATGAAAACCTATTAAAACATGTTAACACCCAGGCTACCTGAAAGGACCCTAAACACATCAGAGTGGTGTTGGGGTGTCTCCTGAAGTGATGATGCTAGCTACACTATTGTGTTCACCCCTAATTAGTGACAGGACACCTTTTACCTCCCATGCCTAGTGATTTGTGCTCTGCATGTGTTTAGTTTTGTGCTTTGGACTTGTGTATCCTTCACATCCACTGTTCTTCACAAGATAGTATAGGCTGTCTTAACATCTCATCAGTTTTCCATCTGCTGTAGAACTCATTTTTCCTGTGAGGTATATGATGTTATCTTACAAAAGTTTCACAGCTTCCAAATCCCTGTGGTTCAGACTTCCCTGATGTTTTATTTGGTGTTGTTACACCAAAGCTGAGTCTAACTCTGTCGTGATCTTTAGTTGTTTTTCTAACCTTGGGGAGCCTAATGTTGGTTGGGACTAATTGTAGTGTTCAGAAAACTGTTGATTAAAGCAGGCATTTTGGATACTTCATGCAAGAGGCTAATTTTGGTGAAAAAAATCTCTGGAATCTTTCTAAAATAACTCAGCAAGGTTCATGCAATTATATCATACAAAAGAGCTGTTCTGGATCCTGTGTGTGTTTGGACCACAGTAGTTTGTTCTTTCTGTGTAAATCAGGAATGGTTCTTAGTGCATATATTTAGATGTAAAAATCCAATCATTAGTCATTGAAGTAGCCGTGATTGCCCGTGAACTTTTTCTTTCAGTAAGGTCCCTCTTCTGGATTAGACATGAAAATAATGGAAGAGATGTTTAAAAGACAAATAGCATCCTTGTTTTTCTCCTGCTCTCTCAGAGTGGGTGGATTGCTTATTAATGACAGCAGCTCTGGGTAGTTCAGTGACCTGGTCTTGCCACTGCTGAAGCAGTGATATTTGCCATTAGCAAAGCTGAGACTCTTACTTGACATGTCCAAAGTAGTTAAATTTACTACTATTACGGGCTGGTTATTTCACTATCATTTCACTGACTCCCCCAGTTCCTTGCACTTGTGTCTGTAAGTGGTTATTTGAATTTGTGAATGCAGGCCTTATAGCTGGGTTTATTTATTGAGTGAGTAAATATTTTCCCTACTGAAGTGAAGCCCTTACCAGAGGTCACCTGTTAGCTGCAGTTAGAGGTCTTAGTGGGTAGTAAAGTCTCAGTCCCCTGAGAAATTCTTTCACCTTTTTCTGCTAGTATTGTGTAGAGACAATTTGCACTGCTGAGAAAAACACAGCATTCTCTTCAGTAGCTTGCTACAAAACCACTGTGTATTTCACTACCTATTCACCATGTTTAGGTGCGAGGAAACAGCTGTTACAGAACTATGTAAGAAACTGTCTTCCCTTATTTATTGTAGAAAGTTAGCATGGAAAAAAGACCCACTGGATTGAAGAAATCACATCTGTCTGGATGTTAAAGTGTTAATAATTGCATTCTTATGTTGCAGGAATAATCTGATACTTAGCTGTGTACTTAATTTTGTGGAATAACTTTGCTTGTTCCTCTCTGACTTTTCTGGGTTGAGTTTGGGTATGTGGTGATGCAGTACTCAGGAGTTTTTGCTGCTGCTAGTGTTTTTTTCTTTAGTTTTTAAGAGATGATTTAAACAGAACGGTAGTTAAATGATCTTGGGAGTCTGGCTTCCCACACATATTAGGAAATGGCAATCGGTAGTTTTCTCTCTCTCTCTCTCTCTTTTTTTTTCCCACCCCTGCACAGGAACAGAAAATGGTAAAATAGGCTTAGGAGAAGTGTCTGTGATTTTTCACAAACCTTTCACATCACCAGCCTTTTTTAAAAATTAAAACATTAGTGTTTGCTTAAAATTACCTTCTCTGTATTCTTACTTCAGAAGATAATTTTTTTTTTGCCTGTGTACCGTGCTTTGATGTTGACCGTTCAACATGTTGTGCCTAGTGTCTGTTGTTTGTTGCTGTGTTACAGAGGGGTGTTCACTGGAGCACATTCCTTAATGCATTACTAGCTAAAAAGAAATGGTAAAAGCATAGCTACAACATAATTAATTCTTCTGATGACTTGTTGTGTGTTTGTGTCTTGCCAAAGAAAGTCTTGGACAGGCATTTAACTTGGAAGATGACTTCTGCTTTTAATAGATAACTTACCTCATCCTGTGTAGTCTGGTTTTGAACAGTGCTTTCTGATCCCCAGGAGGTTTCTGCTGGATAGTCTGTCGCAGTGTTGTTCACAGAATCACAGAAACATTCTGGTTGGAAAAACCCCTCAGGATCAACAAGTCCAACCCATATCCCTATTCTGCAAGGTGCACCCTAAACCATATCCTCAAGCACCACGTTAAAATGACTTTTTAAACACATCCAGGGTTGGTGACTTTACTACTTCCCTGGGCTGCTCGTTCCAATGCCTGACCACTCTTTCTGTGATTTTTTTTTCCCTAGTACCTAGTCTAAACCTACTCAGTTGCAGCTTGAGGCCATTCCCTCTGGTTCTGTCACCTGTGAGAACAGACCAGCAGCAGCCTCTCCACAGCCTCCTTTTGTGTAGTTGTAGACAGTGATGAGGTCTCCCCTCACCCTCTTCTTTTTCAAACTTAACCATCCCCAGCTCCTTCAACCTCTTCTCAGCAGATTTATTCTCCAGGCTCTGCCCTAGCTTCCTTGCCCTCCTCTGCACTGGCTCCAGCACCTTCATGTCTCTCTTGTAATGAGATGCCCAAAAGTGAACAAGTTGCAGAGTACAAGGGGACAGTCACCTCCCTGCTCCTGCTGGACACAGCATTTCTAATCCCAGCCAGGATGCCATTGGCCTTCTTTGGCACCTGGGCACACTGCTGGCTCATACTGAGTTGTTTTTTATTACAACCCCCAGGTCCCTTTCTGCCAGGCAGCTTTCCAAGCCACACTGCCCCAAGCCTGTAGCGTTGCTTGGGGTTGTTGTGGCTCAAGTGCAGGACCTGGCATTTGGCCTTGTCAAAGCTCATGCCATTAACACTGGCCATGGATCCAATCTATCCAAGTCCTTCTGTAGAGCCTCCCTACGCTCATGATGATCAACAGTGCCACTGTAGCCTTACACTTTTTACTTGTGGCACCTGTGTGCACAGGCAGAGAAGACATGAGCAGCGTGGGAAGGCTTTTGCATCAGTTCAGTTTCATTCATCTACAACTAATGCCCAGAATTGCAAAGTCT
The DNA here is from genome assembly GCA_013396835.1 of Psilopogon haemacephalus. Classification (NCBI taxonomy): domain Eukaryota; kingdom Metazoa; phylum Chordata; class Aves; order Piciformes; family Megalaimidae; genus Psilopogon; species Psilopogon haemacephalus. Next base: position 622,289 of record VWZI01007998.1, on the reverse strand, counting down.
GTGTTCATCCTTCAGAGTTCAGCACATAGGTTCTAACCCCCTATCATTTCATGGACCTTATTACAAGTCCTTCATCTCCCCAACCCACGGGCATTTACTGTCTTTTTTTCCTCTCTTTCCCCGCCCCAGCCCCCTGCAATACTGCTGTGGAGTTGGCAGTGGAAAACAGCTGCTGTGCCTGTAAATCTTCCTGAGTTAAAATCAGTTGATTTGCACAGGTTACAATACACTGGGGTGTCAAAGCACTACCTTGTCAATGCCGTGTAGATTCTCTCTCTTCTTCCTTTTCTCCTGTTAAAATATTTCTGAAAGCTGACAGAGACTCTGTCAAAAGGTTTCAAGGCAAAATGGCATAATTTGTTTGGAGTGTCATGAGTAATTATGCAGACAAAATTGGTACAAATCACACAGAGAGATTTGCTGCAGAGAAGAGACAACAGCTTGTTTGGTAGGCTCTACCCTGTGTGGCTGGCAGTGTGCTTGGTTTGGAAAAGGCTTGCTCTGGTAAAAGTTGGCTAACTGGGAGAGATATTTAGGATGTCAATACCTTAGTTTCAAAGATCACATCTCTGGCTGTCAGCAGACCTCCTAGTCAGGTATCAATCTGCTGGAAGTGATGTATTGATGGTCTGGGGAAGCATGTTATGAAGTAGGTTTCTTCAGATGCTGAATGAAGAGCTGGTATGTGCAGTCCAGCCAATGCATGAAGACAAAGGTAAAAAATCATAAACAAAAGAGTGGCCACAGAAGTTTGAGTAAGTTTCTATTTTCTGGCTCATTTTGAAGAGAGTTAATTTGGAGGTTTGTCACAGAAGCCTCATTTTGCCTTGTTTTCCTTATCTCTTCCCACTGATGCCAATTTGCCTTCTTGGGTGTGTGGGGAGAGCAAAGGTTTTCCTTGATGGAGCAGCAGAGTCTGCAAGTGAACATTTCTCTGTCCTAGGTCTGTCCACCTGGTCCCAGCATTCCAGATCTCGACGTCGGAGGACTTCGTGTTCCAGGCATGAAGATCGAAAACCTTCTGAGGTATTTCTGGAGTTTGATTTGCATTTTGTCCCATCTAGCAAATGCACAGCCCTGTACATGTTCTGGTAATTGATCCTTCTGATTTACTTGGGTTTTTTGCTTTTTGCTGGATTTTAGCTAGCATCTGCTCCCCACTCCTTTTTTGTTTGTTGATTGGGGTTTTTTTTTGTGCCAGGAGACTGGGGAGTTCAGCTGTTGGCACAGCCACTGCCAGCACCACTATCTGTCTGTGAATTTCTCATTCAGCATAGCTGCAGAGTCTTTCTTCTAGTAGTTTAGGCATTGGGGTTTATTTAGGCATTGTACAATTTAGGCATTGTAGCTTGGTTTGTGAACAGTGAACATTTACATTAGGTGCATTTATTTCCTAGCTGGTACTGTGTTTTGGTCTGTGATAGTTGCTAAAGTGTTTGTCAGACTAGAAATCTGCTTCCTGACACTTCTGTCTTGCGTGGTGCTTTGAGGAAATTCTATCAAGGGAGATGCAAATCTTTGAACTTCCCAGGATAGATCAACTTTGAGTACACAAATGCAGTCCAATTTTTTGGATATATTCTTGCAGAATCTTCCCTATCTTCAGGCAAATACTACATGGCAGAGTTTATAAAGGCTGCAGAGCAAGGCTTAGCTTTGGGAGATGGAATTTCTGCATTTAACCCAGTACATGTATTTCTGATGCATTAATCAGTGATGGATGTGGAGAAGAAATGTACTTTGTTGATCTCCTCAGACAACTAGGTTAATTCTCTTGTTGAGAGTTCCACAGGAAGAATCACACTCCTTGTTCAGTGTGAACTACACCTAGTACTGGTGGCTTCCAGATGTTTTTTTGATTGTTGGCTGTTAAAGACCTACTTCCTTCCTTTTTAAAAAAAATTTTGTTGAATTTGGAGACCCATTGTGAGTTTATTCTTGCTGGTGATGTTTGCTATCCTTGGGTATCTTTCCTACATGCCTTAGAAGTAGCCTGTTAGACTCTGTTTCGAGAACTACCTCATGAAAGGCTATCAGGAAATGATCTGAGGTGATTACAAACCCTGATGTTATTTCATGTGTGCTTCTGTTTTCTCCTCTCCCTCTTCTTGCATTTGTTGTCAGAAACTTTGTAGCTTTGCACTGTTCTCTTGGGTGTTCTCAGCCTGGGTGGGCTGCTTATTTACTCCTCTTCGGCTCTGTTGCGCAGTCTGTTGCCACTTTCTCTCCTTCCCCACATTCTCGATGTCTCTGACTGCCGCAGCACTGGCTGTTCTGATAAGTGTGCTGGCAGAAAAATGACACTTGCTAAACTCCCCGGGTGAAATCCTGGGCTCATTGAAGTTGGTGGCAAAATTCCCATTGACTTGAGCGTGGCCAGGGTTTCACCCTTTAGCTTTGAAGTGTTCAGTGCTTCTACGAGCCAGCACTTCTGTAAGCTCTGCTTTGCTCCAGGCAGTCTGATTGCATCAGAAATTAGAGCAGAAAGAATGGTGTCACAGGGCCATGGGCCTGGGAAGGAGTTTGTTGGCTGTCAGGTGCTGCATTAGCATTGCTCCTGAGGAAGTTCTGCAACAGATTTATCCCAGAACCTGAGATACTTTGGCTCTCTGTTGGAGCAAGTCGCACGTCCTGTATTATATTTTTAGCCTTCTTTACATTTGACATTTCATTGCTTTAATTCAAGTCACTCAGAAGTGCAGAATCCCCTGGCCAGCTGTGCTTGTTTGTTCTGTCTGCCAGTTTACTCTGTGGCTTATTTTTCATTTCTTGATTGGAGCCTCACAGGAGTTGTAATGGGATTGTTTAAAGCATTCCATTATATTTCATTACCTGGGTTCTTCCTTTCCTTCGTATGGTAATATTATTCCTTAACTTTGCATGTTGGCAGTTTTTCTGAACATGTCAAGACAGGTGTTAAGAAAAATGTCATGATTTTGTGCTATTTTTATGATAAAACCAGAGCAGAAACAGAAACATATTGGGACAAAGTGCAGTGGTATATGCTTGTTGGGAGGGAGGAGAGGTTTCAAGAGGTGTAGTGTGGCATGGGAAGTATTCTCAGAAGTGTAATTAACACAGAGGTTCACCATTTCCCTAAAATCATAGGGAGTCTATTGAGATTTGAGGTGTGTGAGCAGCACATGATGTAGCTGCTGTCCCGGGGAGGCTTGCCTAGTTAGCACTCTGCGCAGAGCTGGTTCTTCCTCAGCCATATGCAACGCTTGGTGGGAGCTCAGTAACTGTGTGGCTGGTTTGGGACTGGGAGGTTGTGTCTCTTTGTCCCCTTAGCAGCCCAGCAGGAGAAGCTGGGAGCGCTGCCTTGCCTTTCCCAGTGTAACTGTGCAGCGTGGGGCTGCTGCCTGTTGACTCTGCCCACCACACACCAACAAGTCTGCAGGGGAAATTTTCTTAAGATGTTACCCATCTTCTTGTCCCGGTGGTGCTTATTTTTTGTCACCTGGTTGCTTTTTAACCCTTTGCTTTGAATGTGGCATTGATTGGTTAACCATTTGTTGTTGTGGAGGTGAGGAGTGCTGGGCACAGCTACTGTAGTGTGCGGCAGCCTTGTCTTGCAGGCTGAGGAGAGCTGTAAACAAGTGCAGGCTTGCAATTCTGATTTGTCTGCTGCCACCCATGGCTTTCTGCAGTGCTGACAGTGACAAACCTGGCAGAGGCTCCACTGCAGCAGCACAGCCTGCCTGCTACAAGAGTGACCCCCTTTTTTATTTCATCCTGTGGCTTGTGGAAGATGCCATTGCTGCCTGTTGGTGGCTGCTAACCCCAAAGCTGCCAAGCATCCTGCTTCTTTTACATAGACAGCCGTAGTGCAGAGGTGTCTGTAGCTGATGCAATAATAAGCACCTGTGCAGAACAGGGAGATGCTGCCAGAATTCTAGTCTGGGTGTTGCTGGTTTTTGGGGTTATTTTTAAAGAATACTTGCCCAAAGAGTCATCTCCTTAGAATTTCCTCTTGCGGCTGGTCATGTTAGAGTCACGCCTTAATTTCTACCACAGGGAATTTCTAGAATGTCTTTGGACATTAGTCAGCGTTGCAATAATTAAAACAAACCAAAAAACTCAGCAAAAAAAACGCTGGAGCACAAATTGGTTTTCCCCATGCTGCCGATCTAAAACTGAAACTCCTGCAGCTTTTTTTGCAGCCAAAACGGGGGTAAAAGTGGGTAGAAACTTTTAGCACAGAGGGAGCACCAGCACTTGCAGTGGCGTTAGCTGGAAGTCATTCTGTCAGCATTTGCACCTTCAGCCACTCCTTTCCCTGCCGTGAAGCTAAGCCTCTGTCCTGCAGTGGGCTGGGTGAGCTGGCTCTTGGTACAGTGACCTTGTAACACACTGCTCCATGGTTACCCTGAAGCTGTGAATCACGGAGTGTGAGTATCCGATGTCAGTGTCTATTTTTCTCTCTTTGCAGGTGTTCAGGACGGACCTGATCACTGCCATGAAGTTACATGACTCCTTCCAGCTGAATCCTGATGAATACTATGTGCTGGCAGATCCCTGGAGGCAGGAGTGGGAAAAAGGAGTTCAAGTGCCAGTTAGCCCAGGGACCATCCCAGAACCAGTAGCCAGGTACAGTTCAGAGGAATGCAAACAAATGCACCTGTGTTTGTTAGCAGCTTGTGTCTGCATAGCTTTGGCTTCTTGAGCTTTATTGTACAGTGTCTAGCTAGAAAGGTCCTGTTCAGAGAGAGGAAGTACAACCTGCCTCAGCTTTTTGAATGGTGGGAGAGATCAGGAGTCAGGCCTATTCTGCCTGTGTGCCGAAATATGAATGTCAGAGAACTGTTTTTGGCATTGCATAAGGATTGGGTGTGATGACAGAACCTTAAAAATAGCTTCTATTTTTAAGCCCAGACTTGACCTCACTCAGCATTGCTGGGAGAGCCCTTGCCTGACGCTTCTTGTATGCCATAGGTTCCTTCCAAGGAACAGTTAGGCTAGGCAGAATTACGAGCTAGAGAAAATACAGCATTTATTTTGGTTCCATGTTATTTTTTCGGCTTGATTCATTTACCGACGTTGGAAATCATTGTACAGCGTTTCAGCTGTTGGAAAAACTACCCAGCTTTAACTGAATACATTTTATACTAAATGCATTTAACTAAGTACATTAATGTGAGATTTTCTACTCTAACCTAAAAAAAGCCTTATTTTCCTTGCCTTGTCTGTTAGATATTGTTTTCTGTTTCAAACTAAACAGTACATTTGTAAAGGCAGTGGTGTGCTGCAGCCCATCTGTCTGTTTTATGCTTAGTTGGGAGTGGAGTTGGAGCAAGAGAGAAGAAGGGTTATTGCCATTTAATGATGTTAGATCTCTGAGTATGTCCAGGCTGGCCCATAAGGCATTACCACATGGCCTAGCAATGCTGGTGGGGTCAGAACAGCTCAATCTCTGATACACAAGAAAGAATTGTGGGTGACACTCTGTCTGCCAGGGCTGCATCTGCCAGCTTTCACCTTGGAGTAGGGGAACTTACAGCACTGTTGGTTAGTGGGTTTTGGGTTGAAGCCAAACTACCTATGCTTATTTCTTCTGTGTACTTCAGGCAGCAGGTGCAGGGTGATGCCCAGAGACATGCAGAGGTGCTCAGTGTGGAATTTATGGTACAGAACATTCGAAGAACAGTGCCTAGTTTGAAGTAAATTCTCTGTAAGGTGTAGTAGTCTGTCTTATTTTAGTACTGTGCAGTATGACCAAGAGCAATTTGGGCACTGCAGTTAGCCTGGTGAAGTCATTCAGATTCGTATTCTTTCACAGTACCCTTCTGCACCTCAGAAGCCCCAGTTTCAGCATTTGGCTTGCTCACCATTTCTCAGATAGTTGTCTGAAATAAGCTAATTTAGGGGAGGACTAAAACAGGTCAAAGCTATAGTGAGATGTATGCCTGTAGCTAGAGTAGCAGCAGATGAGGGTTTTCTGTTAGGAAGAGGAGTTGGACCTCAGCTGGGAGCAAAGTGGCATGAAGGATGTTGTGCTTGTGCAGATCAGGCTATTGCCGGCAGAGAGTTGTGTTCTGCAGACAGTGATGCTATCCTCCCTTGTGGCACTAGAGAAGGTGCAGTGTCCTCTGCTGAGAGAACCATGCTGCATGTGCTGGGACAGAGTTCTGTTGCTGTTCAGAAGCAACTCAGCAGCTTGTTGGTGCCCTTTGTGAATTGGGTGGTTTTGCCCCCAGCTGCTGGGGCTTTGCAGAGCTGTGGCATTGCAGGAATCTGACCTAGTGATGTGCTGTAGGTACTTCACCATTTCCTGAACTAAGGCCTGTGGTCCAACAACATTTCAGTTGGCTTGCAGCTAGAATATGCTTTCATAGTTGGTTGTTGGCCAGCTGGAGCCTTCACAACCTGAGAGAAGGTAGTTTAGGCAGCAGCTGGTTAGTATATGTGCTTGGCCCAACGTGACATTAGTGTCAGTGAAAGAGGAAATGCAGACCCAGGATGCCAGAGCTTGGATCTGCTTGGGTCAGTGAATGTAAAGCTTTCTCTGTGGAAAGATCTGAATTCCACAAAGGTGGCAATTCTGTCCCTACACAAACTAAAAAAAATTGGAAGACACACATGGTGAGAAAGCAAACTTCAAAGGTGGCAGGAAATACTACTTTTTTCTTTGAATTTTCTTGCTCTTGATATGTAGTTAAACAGATTGATTAAAAAAAAAAAAGTATCTTAAAACTGAGTTGGTAGCCAGCAGGGTTCCTAGTCTGGCTTTACATAGTGTGGATCCCAAGCACTAATATAGGTGTGCAGTGAGTGGCTTGGGAGCAGCCCTGAGGAGAGGGACTTGGGGGTGCTGGTGGATGAAAAGCTCAGCATGAGCCATCAGTGTGCACTTGCAGCCCAGAGAGCAACCAGGGCCTGGGCTGCATCAGAAGTGTGGCCAGCAGGGTGAGGGAGGTGATTCTGCCCCTCTACTTCTCACTGGTGAGACCACACCTGGAGTACTGCATCTAGTTGTGGAGCCTCTATTACAAGAAAGATCTAAACATGCTGCAACATGTCCAGAGAAGAGTCATGAGGATGATCAGAAGGCTGGAGCTGCTCTGCTATGGAGACAGGCTGAGAGAGTTGGGGCTGTGCAGACTGGAGAGGAGGAGGCTCCCAGGTGACCTTATTGTGGCCTTCCAGTATCTGAAGGGGGACTAGAGGAAAGCTGGGGAGGGACTTCTTAGCATATCAGGTAGTGATAGGACTGGGGTGAATGGAACAAAGCTGGAAGTGGGGAGATTCAGACTGGATGTGAGGAGGAAGTTCTTCAGCATAAGAGTGGCGAGACACTGGAACAGGCTGCCCTGGAGGTGTTTAAGGCCACACTGGATGTGGCTCTGAGCAAGGTGATCTAGTGTGAGGTGTCCCTGCCTATGGCAGGGGGGTTGGAACTGAATGATCCTTGAAGTCCCTTCCAGCCCTGACAATTTGGTGTTTCTGTTATTTTAAGGAGGAGTAAGCACAGCCATATTCTCTGATGTTTGCATTGTATTTAACATGGGTTAATAAGCTGTGTTTCTAGACAACTCCCATTGATTTATAACACCACCAGTCAGTTCTGGAAGTGCACTGTACCATTTTCTCTTCCCATCTCAGTGATGCAAGATGATTGTTTAGATGCTTACTGATGATCATTAGTCAGTTCGAGTAAGGCATTTTCAGTTCTCTAGACACAAGCGTCTGGGCAGCCCAGCACACCTGACATCTGCCTGCCTGTCTGTTCTAGGGTGGTGTCTGAGACAAAAGCTGTCACCTTCACACGTCCCAGGAAGTACATTGTTTCATCAGGCTCGGAGCCCCCAGAGCTGGGCTACGTCGACATTCGGACGTTAGCGGACAGCGTGTGCCGCTATGACCTCAATGACATGGACGTAGCCTGGCTGCGGCTCGCCAACGAGGAGTTCAAAGAGATGGGTGAGCAAACGCTGCCTGTTCCTGTCTTGCTGTTTCTCTCTTAAACCTGGCAATCTTCATAATTTTAAGCAGAGTGCTGTGGGAAGAGATGAAAGAGGTATGATGAGATAGTGATCATAGGAGTTGGGGTTGGCACAGGAAAGCAGACCTGATGCTATTAAGCCCCAAGATATGTATTTGTAACTGCCGAGTTGGATCTGGTCAGACCAAGTCAGATTATGGTTTTTTTTTTCCCCTGTTACTTTTCACTAGGGAATTATCAAAAAGTTCCCATTTTGCCACCAGGGTCCTTGAAGAGACCTGAATGGTAGCCTTGGCAGTTAGTCCTTTCTGTGCATCACATACCTGTCTCATTTTTGGGGTGCGGTGTTCACTGCTGTGTTTTGTGGAGCGTGTGGCTTAGTTATTTGTGGGGAGATCCAAAGGGGGATGTTCTTGCTAAAATGCTCATCAGGATGGAACTGCTGGAGAGGGTGCAGAGGAGGGCCATAAAGATGATCAGAGGGGCGGAGCACCTCTGCTATGAGGACAGGCTGAGAGAGTTGGGGCTGTGCAGTCTGGAGAAGAGAAGGCTTTGAGGAGACCTTATAGCAACCTTCCAGTATCTGAAGGCGGCCTACAGGAAGGCTGGGGAGGGACTGTTCACAAGGTCTTGTAATGACAGGACGAGGGGAAATGGGTTCAAACTGGCAGAGGGGAGATTTAGACAGGATGTTAGGAGGAAGTTCTTCACAGTGAGGGTGGCGAGGCACTGGCACAGGTTGCCCAGGGAGGTTGTGGCTGCTCCCTCCCTGGATGTGTTCAAGGCCAGGCTGGATGAGGTCTTGAGTGACCTGATCTAGTGGGAGGTGTCCCTGCCTATGGCACAGGGGGGTTGGAACTGGATGATCTTTGAGGTCTCTTCCAACCTAAACCATTCTATGATTCTATGTTGGCCATCAATTGCGTGGCACAGCAAATGTTAGCTGTTGGGAATGAGTAGTGGTCAAAGGATATGGAAATTCTTGTCCCATCCTGACTTTGCAAGAGGGAGGTGGTTGATTGCTGTCAAGTAGCTTTCTTGGTTCCACGGGTGTTTGTTTGGTGAGATTTTGTGGGGAAGGTTGTTCTAGCATCAGCTTGGAAGTATCACAGCCAGCACGTTGGCACAGCAAGCGAGAGGTGGAAGCCAGCAGGGAAGCACTTGTGCTTTTTTTTGGATATTTTTCTTGCTGCTTGCATATATTTTTTTTTCAGGTCTACAAGAGTAATTTAATTAAATTTGAATCACAGTACTATAACGTAGCCAGCCCAGAGCTCTGAGTGATTTCCTAATGGATGCTGTTTGTAAACACCAAATCCCAGATTTGTTGTTGCAGTTACTTACTGTCCCAGATCAAGATTTATTACCACTGTGTTTTTCACTTTTTAAACCAAAGTAATTTACTGGTGTAGCAGAGCCTGATGGAGACCTTAGTTGGGCTTGCAGCCTATTGGGTTGGCAGCACCTGTGGTTAGAAACTACAGGTTTGCTCCAAGTGTTATAGCAGATGTCAGTGATTGCCTTTTGCTGCCCCCACTCCCAAATCTTTCACTGAAAAGTAAACATCTGGATTGCAGAATTGAAGCAAAAGCCATAGTCAGTGATGCCCAGGGAGGAGAAATCAGAACAGGACCAGAAAGCCAACGTCAGTTTATGACAAGTTGTTCTCAGGAGTTTGCAAGATTGGTCTGGATTCTTGCTCCTGCTAGTTGGATACAGTTAGAAGCCGAAAGTGAGGGTTTTTTAGTGCCGGATTGATGACGATTGCCTAGCAATGCTGTGTTAGGGGTTGGCTGCATCTACCCAGCTGTTAAAGAAGCTGAGCTGTGGGCTACCACTCTTTAAATAAGTAACAACTCCTGTTTCCCAGGGATGCCTGAGCTGGACGAGTACATGATGGAAAGGGTGATAGAAGGATTTGAGCAGCGATGCTACGATAACATGAATCATGCTATCGAGACGGAAGAAGGACTCGGGATTGAATATGATGAAGATGTTGTCTGCGACGTCTGCCAGTCTCCAGATGGAGAAGATGGCAATGAAATGGTGTTTTGTGACAAATGCAATATCTGTGTCCATCAGGTATGGCTGGCAGGGGCTTGGGGGAGTGTGTAGGGATGGCGACAAAAGCTTTTCCAAACCATTAAAGATAACAGGTTGGATTTTTTTTCCCTGTGACAGACATTGATCTGTTAAATGGTTGCAGAGTTCAGCATTGAGCTGTAGGATGAATTTAGAAATGGTGTAGCTGGGAAGGAGAATTACTACATGTAACTAATTCTAGACATGCCTATGCTAAGAGGGTGAAAGGATGTTATTCTGTCTTTGTGGAAGCAGTTGGAAGGTAGGGAATTGCCTCCCCAAAACATGTCCATGGTGTTGTACATCTCTCACTTGGTTACTTCTCTTGTTCTGTTCTTTTCCTTACACTTGCGCAGCTAACACACCTTCAGTATCAGCAACTTAGGCTCAGCAGGGAGGGGAAATAAAAAGTTTCAGGCAATCAGTAGGGTCACAGGAAGGATTTATTATAGTCAATTTAATGGAGAACCTACTGACCCGAGCTAATGAAGCACTATTATGTGCCAGCTCTTTGTGGCAGTTAAGGAGTCTTCTTATTAGCATGAAAGAACAGATACAGTTTTAGCACATCTGTTTCCCTGAATGCCTGTTAGAGTGGCAGGTGCCTTGCTATCAGCCTGTCCTTCCTCCCCAGCTTCAAAATGTTTGGTGTTGGGAAACCTGTGTTGTCCAGTGAACAAGGCTGGCATTTCATGTATTTGTGCTAGTGAGGAAGACACATCTATAGGGCAGAGTAAGGTGGATGGTTTTAGACCTGTAGTAGTTGTCTGGTCTTTAGTCTCTGATGACTTCAGAGCTGAAACTTAAGAGGGTTAAAACTGATGGTAATTTGGACAGGGGTCACCATAAAGATGCAGTCTTCTGAAAAAAAAGTGATCTTTGTGAGCTACCATTTTTGCTGCCTGAGTAAGAAGCAACCCAATGCTTTGGAATAACATTGAGCATTGTGCAGGAGAACACTTGAATTTGTGGTTCTTGCCTTTTGAATTAGATCTGGCCCAGATCCTGTTCAGTGTAGTCTGATACTGCACTACCCCCAGCACTCTGCTGGTGGGGTTGTGTATTGGCAGTCCCCTTGCTCTGTGGGCTGGTAAACACATTCTTCATGTTCTCAGCTGAAGTGGGCAGTGGGGTTTTGCCTCACAGCTGCTACTTTCATGGCATGATCTTTTTGGGGAAGGATGGGGGGATGTGGTTGGCTAAGATTGTGAAAGCATCTTGAGATCATGAGCGAGCTGATGTTTCTATATTTTATCCCAAAATAAATGTGGAGAGTTGTGAGATGCTCTGTGTAAAGAGCCCAGAAGTAACAGGTTGTTGCCTTTGCTTTCTCTCCGTGTCTATACCTGGGAAACTCAGGCCTGCTATGGGATCCTGAAGGTGCCAGAGGGCAGCTGGCTCTGCAGGACCTGTGCACTCGGCGTCCAGCCCAAGTGTTTGCTGTGTCCGAAGAAGGGTGGTGCCATGAAGCCAACCCGCAGTGGCACCAAGTGGGTCCACGTTAGCTGTGCCCTGTGGATCCCAGAGGTATGTGCTGGTGCTCTGGGAGCTGTCTGGGAGAGGAGGAATCTGTCAAAGACAATCATAGGATGGTTTAGGTTGGAACGGCCCTTAGGGATCATCTACTCCAACCTCCCCTCCACAGGCAGGGATGCCTCACAACTAGACTCAGCTGCACAAGGCCTCATCCAGCGTGGCCTTGGACACCCCTACCCCTAAAGAGGAGGCAGTGCTTCTACGCTGTGTGTAGCATCTATATGATATGGAAGACAGTGTACAAGATTTTCAGACAGATGCCAAGCCTGGCAGGATGAAACATCATCTGTAAAGGAAGTAATTATGTTACCTTTGCCAACTGAAATTAGGCCTGAAGAAATTAGGCCTTTGCTGCTGGCAAAACTCATTTAACAAGTACACAAAGTACAGTGTTATTTTGTAAGTGGAACATGAAAGTTGAATCAGGAAGGTTTGGATGTGACAGAATTCCTGTGGGTTCTCAAAGGTATTCTTCCTGCATGATAATTTTAATTTGGGGAGCTTGACCTCACTGTTCATGCAGTGAGGAAGTGATGTTTTTGGGGAAAAAAGAAAAGGATTTTTTTTTTTTTAGTTCCTTACAAACAGGGACTTGCAGTGTGCTTATTTTGCCATGCGCAAAAGAAATTTGGTATCTTTGATAAAATTATGTAATAGTCACTCTGTGGTTTTTAACCTCTCTCTTAGGTGAGCATTGGAAGCCCAGAAAAAATGGAGCCCATAACAAAGGTTTCACACATTCCCAGCAGCAGATGGGCACTGGTGTGCAGCCTTTGTAATGAAAAGGTTGGAGCTTCTATACAGGTAAATGAGTTCTACAAACATCTGTGTGCTTAGCTCTGTCACTTCTTGGTAGATATGCAAAATATGTACACTTTGCTTGGTTTCCTGTTTGTTAGCGAGGGCTTCAGTTCACAGTGCCTTTGAATGTTGGTGTGCCCTTGCTTTCCAGGAAGAGTTTAATAATAATGCCAGGTCATCCTCTTAAGACTTCCTGATCTGTTGCTGTGCTGATACACATATTAGTACTGTGGAATAAAATACAGGTGAGGTTGAGTAGAGAAAAGCCTGCACATTTTTGTCATCTACCACGTATGGCAACAAAGCTTGACTGCTGGTGCCTACTTAGTGACTTCTAAGACAAGCTGGATACCTTGGAGGCATCTTAGTATTTCCTGGAACAAACCTGAATTTTCAAGGTGCTCAGCGTGTCCAAGTCAGTGGAACTGAACACTTTTCATTGATGTAGCTTTGAACTTCTCAGTTTAAGTACCACTTAACTTTGGACTGTTCTAGCTGTAACTGTTTTTTCTTTAACTGTTTTATTGTTGGTCCAGCTTTGAAGTTGCTAAGGAGAAAGTCTGATCATTTAGCATTACAGTTTTGGAGCAGTAGGAAAGAAGCAGATTGTTTGACAAGTCTGCCCTGAGATCTGAGGCAGCCACAAGCTGAGGAGATGAACCACATTTTCTCCAATGGTTGTAGATAATTCAGGAGCTCTTGGTGTTCCTAAGTAGGGGAAGAAAGCCCTCCTGGGTGTGAGTTTCCCAGTTCACACTGCTGTAGCAGCAGTGCCCTGTTACCATTCTGACGGCCAGTACTCATTTGAGTTCAGGGATGGTGAACAAGATGGGGCAGAACCAAAACAAAGGGCTAGTCTTCATAGTTCCAAAAAAGAAATTATTTCCTTGTGCAATAAATAATCAACCTATAATGCCAGCACTATAAAGCCATGTTTCATACCAGCAGATCACATTCTTGTGCCAGTGCCAGCCTGTCTCATTGCATACTTCCGAAATCCTCCCTGTACTTTCAGATGGAGTTGGATTCAGTACTGCAGCCTGGGAGCTGTCACTGTTAGATTACTGAAGTGATATGCACCAGAGCACTGTGGCAGTGTGGTTTCACCTCCATATTTATATCAGGCTGCTAACTGTAAAGCAGTTGCAGACCCTTTACAGTGGAAAATTACTCAGAAATGTTAAGTAATCCCTTTTAAGAACAATCTTAAAATCTAGAGAGATTGAGAAAACACATTGCCAAACCCCAGGATACACTTGGTTTTGTGATACGTGAGATGATAAAACTTTGATCTACCTTACTGGAGAACAAGTGATGAGATAAGGAGAGGTGACCCACTTGGGGCAGTGCTCTGACTGTGTAGGAAAAGACTAAAATGTAGCTTAGTATTGCGATAACCACTCTGCACCTTCTAAGTGCCTCACATACTTGAGCAAAATGACTCAGAAAGCTCCTTGAGACAGATAGGAAGACACTACTATTTCTTAAGGAGTCTGAAGAAGCAGAGCTCTTTCTGTTCTGTGGCTCACCTAACCTTACAGGATCCATGATGGTAAGAGCAGCATTAAGACATTTAGACAGAAATGTCTAAAGCCATATATTTCTTTAAATGTAGGTTGTGTCCATTTCCTTTTTTTCTCTGCTCCAAGTCATCTGAGCAAGTTGCCAGAAGCTGCACACCTGCAGCGCAGGAGCAGTTCCAGTGCAGTCTATCAGTCCATTTCCACATAAGGAATGCATAAAATAGTTAATGTTAAGGAAAGAAATTAAATCTCTCCACAGTGTGTAAATGCACAGTGGTAATTCCTTCTCACAGAGCTGTCCCTTTCTCTGCTGTTAGGTAGCTGAAACTGTTTTGTCCATTCTCCAGACCAGTTCTAAGGGATGACTTAGAGTAGTTGAACACTAGAGTATTTATGTATGGTGGTGAGCAGGGCAGAGGGAAATGTCCTTCCATATTTCTTCTGATGCCACCTCTCTGCTTCTAGTGACAACTTGCAGGCATTACAGCTGCCACTTCAGACAGCCTTACCTTTGAAATGATAGGGGAGAGACAACAAATGAGTTTTTCCTGACATGTTACAGGAGCTGTGTGGGAAATACTTAGATTTGTGTCATGGACTTGTGTTATGTACATCATACAGAGGCACTACAATGGAAGGGAAGTAGCATTAATTGGATGACCTAAGAGAGAGAGATCCTCCACAGTGTGCACAGCTGCTAAAGCCAGCAACTAGAAGTGTTTGTCTGCTGGGCAGAGAGCAGCTGCAGCAGGCTTGGAAAGATGAGACTGTGTACTCTCCCAGGTTCAGCACGTTACCTTCCAGTGCCGCAGGCTTTCCCCTCTTGTCTCAGCAGAACATTAGCCATGCTGAGAGCTGATTATTCTAAACAGTAGCAGCTTGGAAACTGTGCCTAAAGAACTCTTCTGTACTGTCAGGTGTTCCAGCTGGACCACTTTTGCCCTCATGGTCAGTAGGAGAGCAAAGGGCAAAGGATAATTTGGTATTTCTTAATTTCTTTTCATATGTTGATTTTACTAAAGGATGTTCATCTGAAACAGAGTTTAAGCTCTGTTGTACCTTCATATACAATATGGCTGCGGAGTCAGCCTGAGCAGGAAAACCTGGAGAGAGATTTGTCTCCTTTACAAAGTTGTGTATCAGCATCCTAGTGCCATGCCTTTGTTCCCTCCTGGTTAACAACACAGACATACATGTATAGGTTTTAAACCTTCCAGTTTGTGGCTGGCAATAGCTATGACAGCATTTGGCAGGAGAAAGCTATGTATAACAGAACTGAAGTGGCACATCAGCTGAACTAGTGCCCATCACTGCATGATGGAGAGGTTTGCTGGGAGGGAAGGAAAATGCCAAAATAAAGAATTTCCTGTTCTGGTCCCCCAGGTGAAGGCTGCAGCCAGTGAAGTAGTAATTGGTAGTGATTTAATAGTTGACATTTATAAAATTCAGATAACCGGAAAAAAAGAAAATTCCCCTTGGTGGAGGTCTTCTGGGTAGCCTGGGTCCAGGTGCTAGGAAAGACTTTTAATTACAAGTACCAGGCTGGCCTGGAGCCACCCAGATGTTTTCCCTTCCCTGCCATGTGGGTGCAGTCCAAGGGGGGGAATTGTTGCTTTGTGTAACATGGCCTGGCATGAATGGCTTGGCTAAGAAGGCTGCTCCTAGGGCTTTGTTGGTCCTTCAGCAGCAAGAGGCTGACTACTCCTGTCCCACTGGGGCCCTAGATCCTAGCCTGGGCCAAGAGCACCAAATCCTAAACCTAATTAAAGAGCAACAAAGTGCACGCAGCTCAGCAGTGGAGCGTGGTGACAGGGTTGCTCTTCCAAGGCAGCCCTGGCTGCTCCAGTCGTTCTGGGCACTGTGACTTCTTAAATTTCATTTGATTAATTTAATTTCTGTAGTGTTCAGTGAAGAACTGCAGAACAGCCTTTCACGTCACCTGTGCATTTGACCGTGGCTTGGAGATGAAGACCATCCTGGCAGAGAACGACGAGGTGAAATTTAAGTCCTACTGTCCCAAGCACAGCTCCACCAAGAAAACCGATGATGAGACTTTCAGTGAGAGCCCTGGACAGGAGAACGGGAATGGGATTCAGGACAGCTCTCTTCCTGCCTGCATGGACACTTTCCACAGCATGGATCAAAACCAGGAGGAGGCTCACAGGGTGAGCCTCCGCAAGCAGAAGCTCCAGCAGCTGGAGGATGAGTTCTATACCTTTGTGGAGTCTTTGGAAGTGGCTAAAGCGCTACGGCTGCCCGAGGAGCCAGTGGAATTCCTTTACCAGTACTGGAAGCTGAAGAGAAAAGCCAATTTCAATAAGCCTTTGATTACCCCAAAGAAGGATGAAGAGGACAATCTGGCTAAACGGGAACAGGATGTGCTGTTCAGAAGGCTGCAGCTCTTCACGCACCTCCGGCAGGATCTAGAGCGGGTAAGCTACAGCAGTGCCTGTGCTCAGGGAGCTGTGCAGACCTGTGAGAGTGGGGTCCCCAGGGATACGCTCAGTGCTTGGCTTGTGTGCCTCAAGCTGCCTCTTGCCTCCCAGTTGTGTTGTCAGAACAGACCCTTACTGCTGGAGTTCCACAGCACAGCAGCTGCCCTTCTCAGAGAGGGGCTTAGCTGACAGGGCAGCAGGGCTTGTGGCATCCTTGGCTTCTGACTGCAGTGTTGCGTTTCTGCTTACGCTGCTTTACTGATCAGCACTGCTTGCTGGGGGCTGAACTGCAACCCCCAGCTGCAGCTTTTTTAGCCTTTAAGGGCTTCTGTGCTCCTTTCATCTGGTGCACAAAGAGAAAAAGATGAAACATACCCTGATTTGCAGCAGATCTGGGTTTTGTTGACACAGCATAGTAGGATGACATTTCACGGGACTGTCTGTAGTGGGTTTGTGAGGCACTTGAAATTCCACTCAATTAGGTTCTGAGTGGGCTAAGAACAGCTCAGCAGTATCATTTTGATGTCTGAGCTTAAGTACATCTGACCCCTTCACAAACAAAAATATTAAAAAAAAAAATTGGGTTAACTAGAAGAATTTAACATGTCAGAGCCATAAGTCCTGACCTTATTTTAAGTGTTTCACCTCCATACAGCTTATGCTTCATGTAGGCCAAATACAGACCCTGACTCAGGAGAACTGGAGCCTCTGTCCCACAATGCTGTCCAGTCTTTAAATCAGGGCATCAGGTGCTCATGCAGCTACTGCATTCTTTGTGAAGAACCTTGATGGCTAATTAATGACTTGCTGCAGCTTTTCTTTTCAAGCTTTTTTTCTAGTTTCAGCTTCCAGCCCATGACCCTTCTCTTGCTCTGTGTGAGAGCTGTTCCCCACTCTGTCTCTTTCTGTTCCATGTGCTCAAGTTCTTTTAATCTTCCCTTTGATGAGCTAAATAAGTTGAGTTTGTCGCCTTGTTCTCTGGATCTTAAATTACTCTGTATGTCTCCTTTCCATTTTTAAGTGTGATGAAAGAAAGGCCAGGATACCTCATTCTGGTAATATTTGAAATATTGCACTACTCTGTTTTTCTCACTCGTTGCATGTTCCATGCTATGCTCATCGATCCACACTTCCATGCTATTAAGTAAGGATAATTTTCTGTTGTGTCTCACAAAGTAAATGGTTTGAGGCTATTAAATACTGAGCATATGTGAGCATTTCCAGCACTTCCTAGCTTTCCTCTGGGTGTGGACGGAGGTAAAAGTCAGTCAGGTCTTAATGGAAGCTACTGTTGTGCTCTAGCCTTCCCAAATCGGATGGAATAACCTGTCAGTTAAATCCTATTTAAGTGTGTTGAGGAAGGTTAAATCTAAAATACACTGCTAACTTGTTTAAATGTTGTGTACCACTTCAGCTGAATTAATTCCTGTAAAACTCATCACCTTGCTGCCTTCTAGGTGCGTAACCTCACTTACATGGTGACCCGAAGGGAAAAAATCAAGAGATCTGTCTGCAAAGTCCAAGAACAGATATTTAACGTCTACGCAAAGCAGTTGGAGCAAGAGAGAGTTTCGGGTATGTTTCACTGTTACCATTTTTGCATAAGGCCACAGGCACAAGCACTGAAAGGTTTGGTTACAGGCTAATGACTAATTTTGAAGGACACCCAGGACCTTATTTGTTCTCATTAAACCCTTGTGTTGGCCACCAGGCCTTAGCAGATTGGGAGAAAAAATGAGTCTCTGCAGCTCTAATAGTGGGCACATTGCTATAGAAACTGGTAAGTCAGTGTTCCTGTCCATGGGGCACTGAATGCTGGCTGCTGCAGATCTTTCGTGGTGATTCTTTAATGACTCCTTATGACACGAGACCATGACTTACATTCAAGTGCCATATGGTACCTCCTAAGCCTGTGGTTTGCCTGTGCTGCTCTGCGTCATAGATGGCTGTTTAAAGAGCTCAGTTCTGAAAAAGCAGCGCCCTGGTTTTAAAACAAAATAGTTATTTTTCTGCCTAATCTCGTTGACTGTAATCTCTAAAAGATGATTGCCTTCAAAGTTACTGCATTAACTGGGTTATCCTTAAAGTGCACAGTAACTTACCTGCTGTATTTTACGTGGCATCAAACAGATCCACTCAGTGGTTCCTTTTCCCACTCCTCTGTCCTAGTGGCTAAAGCACTGCTAAGATGTGTATTTGCTACGGGTGTAGGCAGCTACAGCGTGGCTAAAAGGGAACTCAGGCCCACACAGCACTCAGTATGGTGTGGAACAATGACACTGCCCCAGAATTGTCACTGAATACCTGTTTGCCCTCGGGAACAGGTCAGGCAAGGGGACAGGGTTAGAGTAGCTACATTCAAATACAGTATTCACTCAGACAAGAGAAGTGATTGGCTTGAACTAGATTTGTTTTCACGTAGGTGTGCCTTCCTCATTCTCCTCAATGGAAAACACAGTGTTGTTCAACAGTCCGTCTCTGGGCCCCAATGCCCCCAAGATAGAGGATTTGAAATGGCATTCTGCATTCTTCAGGAAACAAATGGGCACATCTCTAAGCCACTCTTTGAAAAGGCCACACAAAAGAGACAGAGCAAGAAGCAGTGCTGAGAGTGACAGCAAATCCCTGCCGAGGCAGCCCAGCCAAAGGGAAGGTGATGCAGCACCAGGTGGCTTTTTACACCTCGACAAGACCTTTGCAGACACACGGATTGTATCAGCACAGCAGAAAAACGGCCTAGTTATACCAGACCACAGAAAACGAAGAGACAATCGTCCACAGTGTGAGGTGATCAAGGCAGAGCTCAAGGAAAAGACTTCAAAACACAACCACAAACCACTGAGACCCACGGAACTCTCTCAGAGGCAATCAGAAAATAAAAGGGCTGTGAACCACTCCAGTGGTAGGTCAGCACCTGGCACACGGAGGGATATAGTGCCTAAATGCAACGGGGGTCTCGTCAAAGTTAACTCTAATCAGACAGTAGTTAAAGTGCCTACCACGCCCACCAGCCCGGTCAAAAACTGGGGCGGATTCCGAATTCCAAAGAAGGGGGAGAGGCAGCAGCAGGGCGAGGGCCCAGAGGAAACCTACCGCCAGAACTCCAGCTACCCCTACCTGGGCGTGGGCAGAGTTTCACCGAAGGACAGGGCCAAAAGCAAGCTGAAGCCTGACAGCGAGAATGATGGGTACGTCCCCGATGCTGAAATGAGTGACTCAGAGACTGAAGTGGCCGAGAAGAAGTGCAGGCAGCAGAGGCTCAGTCCAAGCAGCACTATCAGCAGAAGGACAGACATTATTAGGAGAAGCATCCTGGCATCCTGACCGGACACAGAGGCACGGTCTCAGTGGTCAGTAGAGTCACTGCCTACAAGCCAACTCCACATTATTTATTGGTGTGAGAGAGGAGAGTTCTTAGACAAGGCTGCAGACTGACAAATTGGTAACACATTATTCCTGAGCTGTATAAACATGTTTACATGCACTTGAAGCTGGTGGGTTTTTTTTTTTCCTCCCCTGCCCCACCCCACCCCAGTTCTGTAAAAAGTTTCAATCTCCTTTATTTGCAGCTTTCCAGACTAAACAGAAAAAATGACATCACTCCTAAAAAACAATTTGTGATGAACACTAAAATAACTCACAAAAAACTATTAAAAGATTTGTCATTTTTAGCTAAAAAGCACTGATAAAATTTTCCTTCCTTCCCAGGCTTTCTGGAAAAGCATAAGTTCTTAATGTAACTAGTGTGTACTGGATCAAAGATGGTTATTCAACCATACTGCACTGCTAAACCCCATCACCAGTGGTCACTGTCCCTTGATGGAGGCAGGTCTTTCTCCTCCCTTCTGAAGAATGTTTTCTGTTGCATTCATTTCGAGCATAAGTGGCAGCTCAAATGCCCTCCGTAAGCTCCAGAGTTTACATGTAAATACACCTACAAGATGGCCAGATCTAACTAGGACATTATACTGGAGAAGGAGAGGAAGGGAGAGGTCAGAGAGCAGCTGCCTCAGACAACTCAGACTGAGCACAGAGGGGACTCTAAAAAGGTCTGAGAAGGGGTCAGGCGTGTGGGTTACAGTCCTCCATGGAATAAGTTGTCACCCTTCAGTCAGTCACCTGCTGCCAGGAGTATGAGGACAATTCCAGCAAAGAAAGTCTAAGGCACTAGTCACTAGCATTTCCCAAAGCCCACCAGGTATGCACTACTGGGATATACTGGGAAAACCAGGTTGACAATGCTAGAGGGTTGGCTTTAAAACAGATATATATTTTTAAGTAGAATAAAATGGAAAGGCAATAAATTGTGATTATCTCTTTACAGTCAAATGAAGGAAAAAAAAAAATCTGTTCTGGACTAGATTTGATGGAAGAAGGATTTTTTTTTTACTAATTGCTGACGGCAATAACGAGTAAGTGATGAGCAATAATATGAGCAGGTCATTAGGGTACTGCCTTGTAGTGAGCAGAGTGCACATGCAGAGTGTTAGGAGCCTGCACACTTTGGAATTCTGCATAGAGCCAAGTCGGCTATGTACTGGTGACAACGCAGCAGTGTGTCACAGAGAGACGGGCGTCACGACCCCCTTTTCCCCACCCCTTTCCTAGCCTGCCTTTTTCATGTCAGACCCTTGCCTCTTGAGCAGGGAGCATTGATAACACAGTAGAACTCTGCCATAACTCTGTCTTCCAGAGGATTCTATCAAAAAGAGAGGATAAAGGCTTACTAAGACTCTTACCTTGCTATGCAAGTTATCATTTAAATATTTCAGCAGTGCAGCCCTGTCACTTGTTTTAAAGCTCAGAAGTTTTAACCTTCTGTGAGGAGGGGGAATTTTGTCTCTGGTGGTGCACTTAGATGCAGCACCGTTGCTGCTCCCAAGACGCTACATTAACTGCATGGCTTAGAGAGGTGAAAATCACACAGGGCACTGGTGAAACACCCTTGGGATGTGTTAAAAGTCCTTATCTCACACAGCAGCAGACAAAAGGTAAAGGCAGGTAAGTTCTACTCGACATACAGCAGCGTTTTCCAGACAGGCACTGCTGTTTTCTGTAAGAAAGAGGCTCATGACCATATGGGGGAATTGTTTGTCAAGCCATAGCTGGAATGATCTAAATTGAGATTCTAAGTCAAGACTGAACCTCAAGCCAGTCTGAAGGAGGTACCTTGTTAATTTGCACTATTAATGAATGCTAACGTTGTGCAGAATTAATGCCTTATCTGTTTTGCTCCCCGACGTTTAGGTTAATAAAGCTTTCTAATGTTTCGAGTTAAGCTGAACCAAAACCAAAAAAAAAAAAAAGCTGTAAGAAGACTGCAGTGTGACCAGCTCTGTAGGTTAGCTTTGTCTCCCCTGCTTAGCGCTCAGCAGAAGAGGTGTTGTAAGTCCAGCAGTGACAATAGAAACCCACCCCTGTATTTTGTTGGGATAGAGGCTGAATTTGCTGAATTGCTGTTCGTAAGCGTTTCCTTGTGCAGACTGACCAAGAGACCGTTGGCTACGATCGGTGTGTTCTGTCCAACCGTAGGCTAGTTGAACTTCTGTAGAGTTGCCTGGAATGCCATTTGTTAGGTTTTAAACTCTCTCAAATCTAAATGAAGGGTTATAGGTGTTGTGTATAAAGCTTAATTTCCGAAATCTGAGACAATTGTCATGACGTTTGTAAGACCTTGTACAGAAGATTTTTCACTATGTGCCTAGCTTTGGTGTCCATTCAGCTGAAACGAATTAAAAAAAGGTGCATGAAGAGAAGCAGATAGAAATAAAAAGTATATGTAGAGATGACTATTTTATATTACATGGCCCAATCCTGTATTTATTTTCTCCCTTTTCTGAAGTATTTATAAAGACCTAGTTGAAGACAGCTGTATTTTTTGTTAAACTATTCAGTAGAATTGTGCCTTTTTTGTCTGTATGTGAATAAATGCTGTACATTTTTGCAGTAGCCATGCCCAGCAGTGTTTAAGAGTCTGCAGGAGTTGGTTGGCTTTTTGTGTTCTACATAAACACTTCACTGCGATGAGCCTTTCATGGTTAACCTAAGCATTTCATGTGGCTAGTTACAGGTACCAGCAGGCTCACTGCAGCTGCAGGAGAAAGGTCTGGGTGTTCTAAGGAAGAGCATAGGCTCTGGTTACTGGCAGTTGTGCCTGTCCCATCCACAGAAAATGGCATGCTTTTGCCTTCTGATTCTCAAAGAGATGCTGCTTACTTGAAGAGAGTTTGTGTTTGTTGGCACATAGTGCCCTTGCAAAGTCCATCATCATCACACCTCCCACTGGATGGGGAATATGACCTTTCTCAGCTGTAGGTCTCCCAGATAAGTACTCCAAATGTACACTGCCACCATGAACTTGCCTACAGTCGGGCAATGCTTACTGAGAATATTTGCTGCTCTAGCAGCATCTCAAGGAGACCAGGTCTGAAGGACACAGCAGGTTCTTTTCTCTTGCTTCCTCTAAGCCCAAGAGGTGGAAATACAGAATGGACGTGAAGGACAAGTTTTGAAAGCATACATCTAGCAATACATCTTGAAAAGCAGTGATGGGTAAGTAATTTTCCTCAGCTCTGTGCACGTATCACATGCATTCCCTTTGTGGGCAGCTGTGAGTGGCACCCCTCAAAAACATTTCAAAGAGTGAAGATGAAAGGATGCCTCTCCTAAGAATTGCTACTGCTAGTAGAAGCTCTTCAAAGCGTGAATAAAAGTCTGACAGAGGTTCTTACAGCTGATTTATGGTCTTGCCTCTCTCTCTCTGAGAGAGATTGCACTGCTGAGGTTACCCAAGTAAGGCTTTGGCTTTAGTCAGCAGACCATGAAAAAGTTTCATGTGAGCAGTAATGGACCTTTCAAAATCTGGCCTATGCCACAAAGTACAGGGCTCTTGGGAAGACCCCAAATGAAACTCAGACTGCCTCTGTAGTCAGTCTCTCTCACCTGTTGAATGGAAGTAAGTAACTATTCACCTAGAAACTCTGGCTAAATAAACACGGTGAAGAGTAGCTTTACTCAATGGGAAGCATTTATATCACACTAGGGAATCTTGGAAACACTCAAAACCTGGTGTTAGGGTGGGAAAGAAGGCAGGGGAAACAAACTTTACAGGGGAAGAGTGAGGAGAGATACAACCAAATGTAAACCAACCCTAACAGATGGCTGAAAAGCCTGCTGCTCAATCCTATGAAATAATCTTTTCCTGAGGGGAGAAAGCAAAACTTACCTACCCAGCAAGACCCAAAGTTTAATTGCGTTAGCAAGTGCCTTTCCTCTGGAAGTCCAACTTGGGAGCAACTTGCCAGCAGCCTCCTCTAGACAGCAAAAGGAAATGAAAGGAGGTGGTAGTAGGATGACAAGCTGAAGCTGACCTCATGCCCTCTGTGGCTCAGACAGATGCATTTGGTCACTTTTTATCTGCTTGAAGGATTAAGAAGACAGGTGTGAAACCTGTTTTTTTTTGTCACCTGCTGTCACAGCTCTGCTGCCTTACCATGAGGTGCTTCTGCCATCACTGCAGTTCTCATGCTGGCACATCAACACAGCACAAGAGCTGCAGCACAAGTTCAAACAAATTTGCCCATCACTAAAAAGAACCAAGCAGGTGCCCTCTGTGCCTCGAGGAACAAAACCAAATGTTCAAAGCGCTACAGTTGCCTGCCATGTTCAGCCAGGTTTCACTTCACAGCTAGAGCCTCTCTTTAAGAAGTGAATGGGATTAATGGCTCAGACAAAATCTTCCAGGTGTTCTGTCATCACCTCAGATGTGCATTATGCAAATGAAAGTAAAGTGCTTGATGCTTACCTCCCTCTATCACGTGTGTGGCTGATTGATGAAAATCTCACCACAGCAGACATGTGGAGCTGCTGGACAGTGGATCGGTGTTGGTTTGAACAACCTTTGACTCACTCTGCATAACCAGGCAATTTTCTTAAGCCTGTTTCCATCTTGCAGGCTTTACCTGCAGTCAGGCTTCTGGAAGGTAGCACAAACTTTAATTCCATGTGGTGACTGTCACAGGTCTGTCCTCTAAGATGCAAATATGGTGAAGATCCACAGCAACAGATGCATGACTTCGTTAGTCGAAACCAAGAGCTTTCATCCAGCACTGGCTAAGCATTATCCATGAAGTGACACAGAAGTTACAAAGTGGAACAATGCTCCTCACATTTAAGGTGTGCCAGGTAAGTTCAAGATGGGGGCACCTCAAAATCAGTTAACACCTATCAGATGTTTATGGTCTACGCCAAAAGAGAACAGTAAGTTCAGCTGCAGTTTTAGAATGATACATAGGAAGTTTCTCAACTATCCAAGAAAAACATGCATGTGAGAAAAATCCCACCCCCTGTCACCCACAGAGTTCAGGCATACCAAAATGCATGAAAGCTGGATGACTGAAAGATTTCTCCAGCTCTGGGCAACTGGAAGTGAGAGAGAACTGAACTACCCAGCCACATACCAACAGAATACAGTCCTTAGAAATGAGCTGTAGGAATAGCCACAGCAGTAGTTTATTTATTGTTTCCCAGGGGCATCAGAACAAACTGAACCCTCTTAACACTGGAAGGCAATGGAGACATTTTCCACCTGTAATGCCCACCATAAAACCGGCAATTATTTGACATTCGTGATGTAATTAGTATCTTTCTACAGTTCATAAAATACCTTCAGAACAGTCCCAGGTTACTGCAGGCTAAAGGAAAATGAAAAGTACCAACTGGATGTGCGCAAAGCTGCTCATGGATTTCAGTAGAACTTCTGTCTGTTCCCTGTGCACTTATCTTGTCACAGCTGGAGCTGGTGCTTTCCAGATCAAAACTCACCCCGGCCACAGCACTGTATCAGATTGTTTCATCTGCTACAGGAAAGGACTTCAATTGCAACATTTTGCAGTCTTCTTCCACTCTTAACTATCCATACAGAGTATCTTCATCCCCAATATTCTTACCTGAATAAACCAGCAACCACGTAGCTTGAGTTTTACAAGCCTGGCCCTGTATTTCACTTCTAACATTCCAGGATGAAGTTTCTCCAGCAGCCTACTCAACTCAGACGCACGTATTGTTCATTTACTGCGTTGAAGTGCTTTCCAGATACTTCAGGGAATCAGATTTTTTTCTTCTGTGCAGTTATCAAGGTAAGCTGTAATTAAAAAAGAGAAGTTAGTTTCTGTATGTTGTAAGATGGTAGTGTCTGTAGACCTTCAATCTGGAAGATGCCATAAAGGACAGGAGTCAAGCAAGAGAGTGGAGATTTGGGCTAAACAGTACAATTGACAACGCATTCCACAGATGACTGCGCTTCATTTCCAAAACGATCAAAGATTAGGTAGCAGCAGTACACTTTAAAGACTTCTCCACAGAATACACACATGTTAAACCAGTGCAAAGAGCAGCCTGTATTGTTGATGTTTCTTACTGAATTACTGCTATTTAGTAAGCAGGCAAGGCAGTTCTGGTGGCTGGCAGCTCACAGGACATGGCAGAAGGAACACCAGCTTGCAAGCTGAACACTATGCAGGTCTGCACTCTCAGTTTTGTCCTGCAAGCACTGAACAGCATTTTGCCCTGCTCTCTTTGCAGCCACACAGTGAATTAGATCAGGGAACTCATTGGGCTGAAGAACTCCACAGAGTTCCCACAGATGAGCCAGGCTGCCTTGCGATTATGAAGGCAGTTCTCCAGATAGTGACTCAAGACATGCCTGCTTTTAAAACGCAGTCCCCCGGAGACAGGTGTAAGAGCACAAGATTTGCTCTTTATCACCTGAGGCCATTACTTGTGACTGCTGCAGGAGGTTACACCAAGCTGAAGAAACCTGTCTTGGGTAAACAGGAGCTGCAGTTACTTCAAGAGGTTTGTGCTCTTTGTGAACGTGCTCTCATTTTGGAAGATGGCAACGTTCATACACCATCATTCACGTGTTTTCAACTACACAAGTTCAATGTGCATCAAATTTGTTTCCATAAACAAATCTGTGCAGTCACTTAAGCATCCTGTCAGAAGGTGGCATTTAACTGAACGTGCATCAGTTTTGTGCTGACATCCAAAACACAGCTTGTTGTTAAAATTAGTAGTAGTGCACATAAATGATCACCTCTGCCCCAGGAATGAGACGAAGTGAATTGTTTTTGTGATACTCAATGGGATTGCCTTAATGTGCTTAGCTCTGTGTTAGTTTTGTACCTTCTGAGATGCTGTAGTTGCCCTCTCTTCTGCCTGGCTCAGTCGCCTTTGCAGCCTATCGATGTACTCTCGACACTCCATCATGAATTTTTCATCCTGTGTGAAGGAAATATCTTATTACAAATGCAAAGTTCTTCTAACTGGATCCATACATCCTGTAGTGAAGAAGCTTAAGACAAGAAGAACTTAAGAAGTGGATCTGTTTACCACTTAGAAAAAGATTGAAGACATGCCGCTGACACATTTCAGAGAATTTCCAGCTCAAGTACAACATCATTTGAGGTTTCCAATGACTCAGAGTGATCTGGAGAGGAAGTTTTACTCATTTCACCATCTTGAAGTAAGATGCATGAAAGCTGACATTTTCAGCCAAGTGATTTAATTCACACAATCTTACAATGCAAATGTTTTAGCTATACTCAAAATGAAAAAAGGCTACACTTAGGTAAGTGAGATGATCTTTTTATCCAAGGGTCTGTATATTCTTGACCACCCTTTACTTGCTGAAATCTGGTTTTGCCTCAGCCCCCTTCTTCTCCTCTAAGTAACACAGCACTACAAAAAAACACCACAGAGGACTTATCCTAGACAGAATTGGATATTATCCTTGATTTATGAGGCTGACAGAATAGCTGTTTTCTGAAGTGGCCATTAATTATTGAACAGTGCACATTCCAAAACAACCCTGCCCTTAATCTTTAATGGATACTGCTTTTATCTGTATGCATATATGCACATGCAGTGTAAATAATACTATACACAGCATGTGAAGAATTTGCAATCTCTGCACATGCTCCATTATGCATACAACCCTAACTACTCCCTTTTAGGGTATGCCTGCATATACTGACCTAAGTGACTTTGGAAACATTTCCTGAATTATCTAGAACTGCTAGATTAGTAACCTTGGAAGATGATCTCTCGTTTACCTTTTCTTGTCATTTGAGAGTAAAGTTCATTTGTCTCCCTGCCACTGGAATGTGTCAGTCAGCAGAACCAGTGGGGGTTTTCCAGTTATAACTACTCCTGTCAAAACCCATTAATGTTTCTAAACCAGCAACACAACTCATCTAAATAGGTTTCTCTAAGATCCTAGTGTGCCTGCATCAGACTGTAACAGAACACTGTTGTCATTATCAGTCATTATCTTACCTCAGTTACCTTTTCATTTGCTATTTCCAGCTGAGAAATGAGCTCCTGGCTACGAAGTTTTTGTTGACTCAGCTCACTTCTATGAATCAGAAGAGGAGATAGTGATGAACACACAGTAAAGCATCAGTTATTGGAATATTCTAAACAGCTTGGAAAATCAATTGTTTAACTCTGGCAAACCCCTTTCCTTGTTACATCCTCTTAGAAGCCTATCTGAACAGACTAATTTCCTACATCAAAAATTCTCAGTTACTGAAAGGAGTCTGTCTCCTGTGCTCATCCTGAGGTGTGGAACTAGCATTCTTAGCAGCGCAGGCCATAACCAGCATTCAAGAAATTATTTTGACAACTGGATCATGCTGAACATGTAGTTAAAGGAACAGTTTAACCTTGTAAGCATAGGGAAACGTGACAGCTATTGAGCCAGACAGTTGATGCATTCTGATTGTTAACCTTCCCCCAAACACACATGAGGAGGATTTCCTATTAAAACTGAGCAGTAACCCCAACTGTTGAATAATCAAATCAGTCCCTACTCTGTTCTGTCTTCGTTAAGTGAGCAGGAAACAAAGGTGAGCTTTTAGCATGTTGGCAGACGGGTGATAAATCCGCCAGCTGTAGCACAAATGCTCTGCAAAACTCTCCTATGACAAATATAGCATGTGCCAGCTGGGTTTTTTTGGTTGAATTATACTATAATACGCTTCAGTTACTCTTGGTGATTATGAATTTTGTAGACTGCCAGTACCTGCAGCTGTCTCTCATCCTGTTATTTTTTTTTTTTCTTTAATGAACATCTTAAAATAAGCAGGCATGGCTGCCAAACATTACAGAAATGCAGCCAAGAACAATTTTTTAGAAATGGAGAACACCTCTTCATCTCAAGATGCTGTGCAGTTCATGAACTGTGCAGGGTGTAGGGAGAAGAAGGCAGCCATGGCCAACGCTTCATAAACAAGCACAAAAAAGGTCATTCCTCAGAGGCAGATTCTTTTCAATTACAGAAAAGATAAACCTGAGAATTCCAAAGCCCACACATGGCTACTTATGAGTCAGGGACTGCAGCTATGACAGAAATATTTCAGAAGCAGAAACTGGAACAAAGACACCCAAAATAGCTGCAATCAGATGACTTAAGATAAGCAAAGTGTTTAAATTTAAAACCAGTATGACAAGGATTCCCTTTTCTTAAGTGACAATTATACATTGGGTGAATACTAAAAAATGCTGTTCGATATAGTAGTTCCAACAGAAGTTCATCTTGCAACAAATATTTTTTATTTCCCTCAAGTTATATCTTACTACTAGACAATGGCAATAGTAAGTTAAGATCATTAATGAAACAATTTGTTTATACTATGTATTGTTATTCAATTTTATTACTTTAAAGAGTGAAGATTGTTGAAGTTCTTTACATCCATTGCACCATGGAAGTAACTAAAATACCCTCTTTTATACACATTTTTTCATGCACTATTTGTTTGGGAGAGTCAGTCTAGATATCTAAAAAATAACAGACTTGTTTCTATTTTCTTTTTAAACTCCTACAAAGAATGTGAAAGATGACTTTTTGCCTCTCAGAATATCACTTCAATCTTCTGATTGGAACTGGTTCAGTCTGAGACCTCAGCAGAGATGCAGCTGTCAAGTACAAGTAAGTAACCAACTGAACTACATTGAATTGTTAAGGAACTTTCCATCTCAGACCCACATCTGTCCTTTTCGTCTTGAGGTGGACTTGACACAGCTGGCAGGTAAGCACCCACCCAGTTGCCCACTCCCTCCTGGGAAAGGGAGAGATAACCAGAAAGGTACAGGTGTGAAACCTCATGGGTCAGGAGAAAAAAAATCATAGATTCATAGAATGGTTTGAGTAATAATTGAAGGGAGAAAAAGGATGCAAAAGCAGTCACTCATCACCAGAAGGCCAATGTCCTGCCAGTGTCCAGGCAATAGGTACTTTGGAAGAGCTTCCACCTGGCTGCACTGGTGAACATGACATCCTGGGTCTGGGATATCCCTTTGGTCAGTTGGGGTCAGCTGTCCTGACTGTGTCCCCTCTCAATTTATTGCCCATCTCCAACCTACTCACTGAAGCAGCAGAATGAGAAACAGAGAAGGCCTTGACACTTCAGCAGCGGCTGAAACATTGCTGTGTTATCAGCCCCAGTTTGGTCAGGATTCTATACCACAGTACCACACAGAAAATTCACTTTATCCCAGCCAAGCTCAGTACAGGCTTTAAGGAGCATCACATTCACCCTAACTTAAAATTTGAAGCTCCCCTAAACTGAGTGTGACAGTTTTTGCATGCGTTTATAAACACATACAAAATGCTACAAATGAAGTAGTTTTTTTTATATATGCACAAATTGTTACGAGAAAGAAACAACCTAAATTCCATAGAAAAGCCACCTTGAAATAAACAAGTGCTGCACCAGTGTTTTATTGCCTTTAACAGTAATGATTCGTTTGCATTACTATTTTATAATTGTAAATATTTGCTGTCTAAGTTCACTGCAGTAAATGCTGTTAGAACCCAAAAGTACTAACTAAACCCAAGGCAGCCAGAAGTCCAACAGCCTTGTTTCAGTCTGCCAGACTGGACCTTCAGCAGGAGTAAGGAGCATAAACACTAGTCATGAGGTGTTAGTCATGCTGCCAAGGGCAATGTTTTTATTCAGAACCATGACCTATGTTGCAAGAGGCACTGACCTGCTTACTTACCCTGCAGACTGCCTTTTGGCATAAGTATGTTGAAGCAAAACTGGTTCCCTGCCCTCTTGCAAGGTGAGGGTGAGGTCTATTACTAATAAATCATCAAATTGTACAGCATCTTAAGGTGCTAAGGTGGAACAAAACACTTCTTATAAATGAAGTCTAGAATGTATTTTTGTGAAGCAAATAGTGATATTTAGTCTACAGGCATTCAACGCACTGCCTGCTCTTTCAGCACTGTGTTTTACTTCCAAGCTAACTTTTATAGGCAGTGGTTACATGTTTAACTTGAACTGAGACCCAAATGTCCAGGTCAGCACAGAATAACATCAGTGAAACGTTAAAGGATCAATTTGTCATCTTTATTATCTATAGGTTTTCCACTGATCTAGTTTAGAAACACCATCACTCTGCTCTGTTGCAGGTTGCAAAATTTACTTTATTTGGTTTTGAATTTTAAAAATTGCCCAACGTTCACTCATATTGCTTCATTGCTTAAAACTATTTATTTAATGCTTCCTTCATGCTGCTGCTGGGAAGTTTGAAAAGAAGCCAGAATGTTTCAGACACATTCACATGGAAAATGAAAGTAATGAGGATAGAACTGAAAAACAGCAACAGATCATGAACTTAAGTCAAAGGAACAGGAAACACCTACACTAACAAATGGGACACTGACTCGAGGCTGCACTAACAGCAAAGTTCTGGTGAAATGCAGTAGGAAATGCTTCTATGTAGACTACCTCCCAAGCAGACATGGATATGACTTTTGTTTGGAAGTTTATGACTTACTTAAAAACATTCATTTAAGAAGCCTATATTGTGCTCTAAGAGTAGTAATTCCCATTAAAACTGGAATTCTGCTACATGTCCCCAGCAAAATCACTGCATTTGCTCACATTTTTACAAGAATCCAATGCATCAGACAGTAGCTTCATGAAGTGCAAAGGAATGCCTCAGACTGTCCCCATAATACACAATATGCTACTAAACTTGGGAGAGCTCTCCATCTAAAACCAAAAAGTGTATGCCAGTATCTTCATCCAGGTTTCTACGTTTGCTGCCCAGTCACAAGATGAAGTTTCTAAGGAAGATATTGTTTTCCTTATAAGCTCACAGCCTAACTGGCCCTCCCAAAGCCACATAAACTTCGAAAGGTACATACAGAAGCAAGCTGGAAGAACATCAGTCTCTCACTTGAAAGCTGCTTCTAAGGCTTCGTGATACCACTTCCTGCATTAGCCTCAAGAGGACTTTCCAACAGAGCCTCTAATTCAATAGATGCTGTTTACCTATCAGACTCTAGAGGTCTTGCAGATACCTTCATGATAAATGCATTTACTGCAAAATTGTTTTGCTTTTTAAATAATCTGCAACTTAATTTGAGTTTACCACAAACTAAGAAATGATTTGCCATTCTGTACTTGCGCTAAAAATACTCAAAATGTTATTATGGTAAGATTAAAATGAATATTAATTTGCAATATAGGCAAGGACTGGACATTGAGTACTACAGTGCGATTCAGGAGCTAATTTTTGTACCAACTTCATTCTGCTCTGTGTTAGGAAGCAATTCTTTTCAGTGAGGGTGGTGAGACACTTGAACTGATTGCCCAGGGAGGTCGTGGATGCCTCCTGCCTGGAGGTGTTCAAGGCCAGGCTGGATGAGGCCTTGAGCACCTTGGTCTAATGGAAGGTGACCCTGACATAGGTAGGAGGGTTGGAACTAGATGATCTTTAAGGTCTTTTCCAACCCAAACCATTCTCTCAATCTATGAATCTATATACTTAAGCATGTATCAATGCATCTAACATGAAAACTAAGCTGGTTTAAAGTTTCTAGATAACAGTTACAGGTTCTGTTATAGCTACTTGTCACTGTAATACCAGAGCATCACTGCACAGATTTCAAATGTCATTAACAAATTCCTCATGCCAGTTTACGTGACAACTTTCTAGCAGACAATAAGCTTCTTTCTATTGCCAGCTTCCTTGTTAGGCAGGGCAAGTGTCTGATACAAACTCCTGCTTCTAGCTTACACGGTACAGGAAAGCATTACCTACAAAAACATCTTCAAAAGTAACAGACTTAAACCAAAATAGGTACTGAAGGCACAGGATCCTATGGACTTGATGGAAACTCACAATTTCTACTCAAGGATGCAGGTGTTTTCTGTTTTGCTCACCAGGCTGTACTCTCTGATACAGGACATTAAACACTTCCAGGAGTTTTCCAGATGATGCCACAGAGGCAGTCTCACAGAAACAGTGACTGCTGCAAAATTTACCACCTGCTTTTCATGCAGATTCACAAAGCAGACTTCCTCTCATCTTTGTGATCTTTTCTGTGTCAGCATTTTGCTGCAGATAAATAAGGTCTTAAGCTTTTGGTCTGCTATGGCAGCATTTTAAACTTAACATTGACACTTGAAATAGAGCAGCTGTTTCACAGTTTTAATTCTTTAGGAAGTCTGAATTTTTTCTCTTTTGTTTGGAAGCTGTTGAACTACATTCGGGACCTAGTTATGAACCTAGGTGCTCAACTGTGAGAGATTTTATAGTTTCATTTACAGAAAGTAAGCTACAAATATAAAAGCTAAAATTCACCTTAGCATGAAACACTACAAAGTATTTTTCCTTCTCCAATTAATGCATTTCTCCATTACTGACAAGATGTCAAAAAAACCTCCTAGTAAGACCCAACTAATTACAGGCAGTGAAGCTACACCACTAAAACTGTCAATGAACAAGCACAGCTCCCAATGCCTTGCAGACATGCTCAACACTTTGATGAGGCTTTTTCCTCTTTACAGAACTGTTTATAAATCTTTGCAAAATGCAGCACATTTTAAGGCAAAATAAAGCCAGCCTAGATTTGGACAGAGAAGGATTTAAACGGAATTAGTTATCATAGGTAATAACCCACTACTACTACTACAAAGCGTTCTAAGCACTCTGAAAGAAGCACTTGAAAAAGTGGAAAGTAGTTGAGTGATGCTGCTAGTAAAACCAAAATGTCATCAATAAACGTTTGACCAATCTGTTTCAACAGACAACGGGCACAACCAGTCGTGGCAGTGTCACTGAAGATGAACGAGCCTAGTTTCCAAGTGGAGCAGCACTACATACAAGACTGATGTTTGCGAAGCTCAGTGGAGACCAAATTCAGATCTTTCTCTAGAGAAGATGGAGACCAGGTTTGTACGGCAACATTATCAGGAAGTTGTTTTCTTTGCTTGTATAGTGAACTTGTGTCCTATGTTCCACTCACACCACTGGCATTCTGTCAACCTATGCTTAAAACTGTGACTCCAGAAATTGCATAGGATACTGGAAATTTTGCAGATCAAACTGAGATTATGTAACCCGTTATAACCCATGAGAAATCCAAAGATGACTCCAAAGAAAATACAAGCTAAATTCACAGGTTTTCAACTTTAATAGGCACAAGCTTCGCTTCCTTGTTAACAGTAAGTGATTTCTACAACCAATCTGAGCAAAGAACTCTACCTGAGTGTATCCCATGCTCTAAGCCACTGAAGGGTCATTTCAAATCTCTCATATTAACAGAGCTGCATACCTTAAATTTTTCCTGTAAAACCCGTTCAAATGTACTTCCTCAACAAATGATGCATGCAATTTTATTTTCTTCTCTAAGCATTTTAATTTTAAAGAAATGAGATTTCTGAAATCAAGCTTCCTATCTGAGAAGTTACTATGTACCCCCTTGTCAATCTCAACTAGTTTGGAGAAGGATGTAATCTAAGTAGTTCTTAAAAAATATCAGGCCAATTAAATCTCTAATTTATACTCTACTTGATCTGACAGTTTCCTGAGCTCAGCAATAAAATAGATCAAGCATGTATCTTTGCCTCTGTTGAGAGAATGCTTGTTCAGAACTGGTCCTCCTACAAGCACCAGGTAGCTGGCTAATCAGAGGGAGCTTGCAGCTAGACACAGCCTGCCTCTTGTCAGCCAAACACAAGGCATGTGAGGGAGCTGAGGTGTAGGAAAGCAATACCAGGGAAAGGACAGACATTATGAATCCACTGTGCACAGATCAATTCATTTGCATTTTAACACTCTGCCATGTGTGCACACTGAAATGAAACCCGGGATGAATGTAGATGCCATACCTGCTTATTTCATAACCTGATCAGTGGGGATTCTTGGTGTTTCTAAATGGCTATGAACACCCAAGTGGAAGCAAACTATCTACAGCAGTATGCATTAAAAACAAAGGTTAAGTTTGTAAAATTGACTTCAGATGTAACTTGCAAATGGCTCATTTCTCACTGGGATGCTTCTCACTCATTTCCAGTAACACCGCTGTCTTCTCTGAACCAGCTGACATCTGTCTGTATATAGGCTCATGGGCACCACAGGTGCTTGCATTTCCCAGCATCTAGCAATGATATGTAACCTGTGGCTGTTGTGTGAGATGCCCTTGTTATTATGCCCTTTCAAAACTGAAACTATCCTTACATTCTGTGCTGGGAATACAAGTATCAGCTGGTTACCTGGCAACCTGTATGAACTGAGAGAAAAGTAAAGTTTATATCGCATTTTTGCTTAGGGCAATCACACAGCTCATTTGTATCCTCATTTATGACAGCAGCTGCTCAGAAGAAAACATCAGATGTGTGTCCCAAAGGTTTTTTCCAGCTCATTTGAGAAGTCTGGAGACTCTCTCCACAACTAATGTTATGGTGACTGTTCTGAATAGCTAATAAATATAGAGCTTTTCACAATCCAAGGCTAAAATTCTCTAGACTGAGTGTTCTGTATCTTGACTGAGAAAATTAGAAGTAATATATTCCATTTACTTTTGTCATTACAAAGTTCACACACACCAATGAGACAATTTTCACTTCAGTGCTAGCTGCACTGAGGGCACCCAAAGTTCTCTTCAGAATATTCTTTCTTCTTTTGCCAGAAGCAAATGTGTAGATGGTTTGCTCTTCATAGCTTTTCACTGCAGGTGTACTGCCATACACCAAGCAGTAAGTAAAATAAGAACAGTTTCTAGAAGAGGAAGAAAATTGCACTTACTTTAGCTTACTGATCCTGGCTTCTGCAGTTTCAGTGAGATTTTTTGTTTCTTCCTTCCACCGATTTGTTGCCTTTTGCTGTGCTACTAACAGACGCCTCAGTTCAGCATTAGACTTCTGACTGGTGTCTTCCATTTCCTTAAGCTGAGCTTCATACCCACGTTCTTTCACAGCGTGCTCGTGCTCCATTGTGCTTATCTAGCAAAAGTACAAATCAGATACAGTCAAGTCTCCCACTTTTTTGTTTTACTACACTTGTGTTAAATCTATAAACGTTTGTTGAAAGCATGTTAATTAAAGCTGTAATTATATGCTCAAAGACATACATGTTCCCAAAGCCAATCTTAGCAAATAGTACAACTGATGACGAAGTATAATGAGCTGTGGATGCTTATTCTGGTAAATAATCTTGATCCTTCTCCCTTGTGGTTTTTTTCCCACAGAAAGACATTCTTTATTTTTCATCTAGCTGAAATATGCTTGGAGTCTAATGACATCTAAAATCCTTTGTACACCAGAGGAAAGCAAAAGCAAGCCATAAATCTTACCGGTGACCGTAATGGAAGCCTCTCTGATTCAAAATGAGACAGACCAATACATGGCATATGCTTTACAATAGCTGCCTCTATGTTACAAGATTCTGCTCATTTGTTTTCCAACTATGTTGGGCCAAAGGGTTCTGGAGTTGGAACAAGATTTCCTGTTTCATTTGACTGCTTCCTTTATCTTGTGCTGCAAAGCGAAAACTGGATTGGAGATGGTCCCCATTCATAGCTTGTAAAACTGCTCAATGCAGTCTTGTTCATTGCACCAAATACTTAAATCCCATTTCAGTATCTTTACACTCTTGAAGGTAAGAGCAGAGGGAAAATTATTCTCTTTACATGTTGAGAAAGACCATCAAGATCAAAGCTGTTACGCCCTTCAGGAGCCAAAGGTACCCTGAGGCCTTATGAATTCATTGACCCACCTGTAGACTGTTGAGGTTTTTTTAAATGCAACACGTTCAAAAGGAACCAACAGCCTTTCATCTAATTATCTTGTTTGCAACTATTCATATAGAAAACTGCCCTGTCC
This sequence comes from Psilopogon haemacephalus, assembly GCA_013396835.1. NCBI lineage: Eukaryota > Metazoa > Chordata > Aves > Piciformes > Megalaimidae > Psilopogon > Psilopogon haemacephalus. Next base: position 585,787 of record VWZI01007998.1, on the reverse strand, counting down.
AGAAAATACTGCACCAGTGTTTGACAACCACACTCTTAAATGATTTAGTAGTTATATACTGCTCTGACAATATGGTGGACATACAAGCAGAGGAGTACTCTGGACTGAAAATTCTACTGAGATTCCAAATATATTACAGACAGTAGATAAATGACAATCTGGAATAGGAATAAGTGAAATCACTGTTAACTTAAGTTAACCAATAGATTCTGAGGACACACAATACTACAACAAAGTTACTTGTAAGCAGAAACCAGGAAGCATCACTGAAACTTTCATCCTTGAAAGATTTCAATGATTGTCTGTTAGAACTTCTGCTCTTATTAAGCAAGTATCAATTTTATGTTAACATAAAACTAACATCCAATCTGTACCTGTATTTTAGCTTTTTGCTGAGCCTCTGTGGCCTGTTTTCTCAAGCCCTCCATTTCTTTCTGCAATTGTTCATTCTCTTGCTGAAGTTTCAGCCTTTGTTCACTGACAAAGGCACTCTTTTCTCGTTCTGAATCCAGCATGCTTTGCAATTTACAAATAACTTCCTGACAACGAGATTTCTCTTCCTCTGAGCTGAAACAGAAGAAACGTCTTGTTGGAACTCAAGAGGTGAAAAACTACTGTACCAGAGGGAAAAAAAACAAACGATATTGGGACAGGTCTTTGGTCTGACCCAAGACAGCTGTTCTGTTTCTTCCTGGAAGTTTGTAATTGGCTCAGCATGTTTAATGTGATTGACAGCCAGTTCTGTGGAAGTCAGCAAAGAATTTTATTAAGATGATAACAATGTGAAATAGAAGATTTTTCATGTTCATAGCACTGCCGGAAGATTGCTCTGGTGAAATGAAAGGATTTATGATGATGAGAATACACAAATGACTGAAGCTTCTAGAGAATCTTACACTTCTCATGCTGAAAACAGCCACCTGGTACTGTAGTTTATTTGTTACCATTGTGTATTACTGCAACTGCCAATAATATCTATGAGCTCTAAACACAAAGACTTGGAATTCAGTGTGCTATGTAAACAGTGTTCTACATGTAGTAGGAGACACCAGACTGTAGATTAATTTATAAAGTTATAAACACTGCTTCTTCCAGGGTATCTTTACAGTATGTTAAAGTGCAGTGAGATTCCAAGAAATATATCTTCATTTATTTTGTCAAACAACTGCTTGCAGTTCTTATTTTGTAAAGTGGAATCTTCCATAGCATGTAATCCTCTTTTAATTATTTTGTAGTGGTTCATAATTGCCATTACCCTGGAATTATTATGCAGCCTGGCTCTGGAGGTGTTTAAGGCCAGGCTGGACGAGGCTCTAGACAGCCTGATCTAGTGTGAGGTGTCATGCCCATGGCAGAGGGGGTTGGAACTAGATGATCATTGTGGTCCCTTCTAGCCCTGACTGATTCTGATTCTATGATTATGAGCTTTTGATATTATTCTTAGTACTGGTTAAAAAGATGTGACCTAAAATCTAACACCTTATTTCGAACTATTTCCATTGTTAACGATTTCCACAGTTTTCAAATCTAATGTCTGTAAAGTATCCATTACTTACTTCATTTCCAGCTGTTTCAGTTTATTTTGTGTTGTCTGCAGGCTGAGTTGAAGGTCACCTTTCGCAGTTTCTGCAAGTAAATATTTCTGATGCAGTTGCTCTAGTTTTCTGCTGTCAAACTCACGTCCTCTGTCTTCCCTGTAAATCTGATGAATAAACTTAAAGGTAAGATCATCTTTGCCTTGCCCTGGTGATTGGCAGTGTAGCATTGACAAGGAGGATGCTTATTCCTCATTGCATCATTCCATTGGTTTAAAACAAGACCGAATTTCTGTTCTGCTGCTGTGGTAGTCATTTAGTTTTCTGTCTATTAAGCTTTCAGATTATGTCAAATATCTCTCCATTTATATTTTTCAAAGAACCTTCTTTTTTCCGTTTAGTATTACAGCTTCTTAAGATTTCCAGGTGTTAAAAGAAACCCACCCAACAAACTTAAAATATGTGAATTTTAATGTAAAATCAAGAGAATATACTGAAAAAGTAAGAAAATTCAGAGTAAAAATTGGGAAAAATCAAGGTACCTTTTCCTTCCAAAAAGAGATCTTAAACATGATGTAAAAATACATGCAATGGCCTTACCTTTTCAAGTTCTTCTTCCACTGCTCTTTTTTCTCTAATGGCTCGTTCAATTTGACTCTGTTTTTCTCCACATTCCTGTTTTCAGAAGGAATTTAAATCTAATTAAAGTAACTCAAACCAAAAATTCAGAAACGTGCCAAAACCCAGCCATTGCAAAAAACTCTTGATGCTGGCACCTATGCATTTCATTGTATTTACCTGCTCATTGTTTTCTCCACACGATCAGTCCCATCCACTATATAGACTAAGGACAAGAACACAAAATCTTTAAATTAACTGAACCCATAAATGGGTGCATACACACCCATCTCTTTTGGTCTCCCACCTAATTTGTTACAAGTTTCTGGTTCATTCAAGAATATGATGATTGTGATGTACAGGCTTCTTCCTTCTATACTTTATCAATTTCCAGTGCTCTGTATCCAGCTATGTAAATTATTTTCTAAAGCACAGAATCATATAAGTGTTTTGACACTATGATAAGAATGCAGCTATGAACTACGGTAAGAATGCAAGTAATGCAAGGAATAAACTTGCACAAAGAAATGGGTGGGTTGGCAGAACTGTATTATTTCATGCAGAACCAAGCATATTCTCAGTAAAAAGAAGGTATGACTGTACACACCGAAGGCAAATCTTTACATTGAAAATCAATTTTCAAAGCAAATCTCCTTGACATCTAAATATGAATCTCAGCAGTGTGACTTAAGACACTGCACAAAGTCACTTTTGTCAAGATGAAAGTCATTGTACGTTGCATTAATGTTGGAGATATGCTGGATGTAAACAGACTCCTGGGCAATTACGCATTGATCATATTTTAGTTAACTTTTACCTCAATTTAGTATTTTACTTGACCAACAAAAACTAGAAGTATCAAATGTTTTGCTATCAAAAGCATTTTCACCAGTCAACATCATACCAACTGAAGAGCTGAAAGTTCTTCTGTTAGTCGAGAAATCTGAACATTGTATTGCTTCTTTGCAGAGTCTACCTGTGATGAGAAACAAAGAAACAAGAAACCAATGAGCTGTTTTTCCATCCTGTTTCTTTTTGAAATCTATAGAGTCTGTGATGTATATGCATAAATATGAAAATAGCTGAGGCTGCAGTAACTGACAAGTCTTACTGCAGAAACGCACAAGGGTGTTTATCAATTCATACTAATTTGACAAGGCCTGACAAAGAGAACAGCAAAGCTCTCAGGAAACCTGCTGTCGGTTAGGTGCAAGATATTTGCAATTTGTGTAACAGATATTTTTAGATCTCAGAACAAAAGTTGTATGTTTTTAATACCTGGCAAAGCATGGTAACTCATAGTTTAAAATTTTACTTTTGAGGCATTTTAAAAGTAATTTCTTTACCAGATTCTGTTTTGTGATACTGGGTCTTTGGGTTGTTCCCTTTAGTTGGTAGAAGTGTCTTATTTTCCCAAATAGGAGATTAATTTTAAGTACTGCAATGCCAAAAACCTGTCAGTATAGCTTTCAACAGGTCCCTGTAATCTGAATGCACACAATGAGCTTTCAACAAGAACTTCCAAGGTAAGGGCATGTGTCATAAATCAAATACCTTGATACCAATACAAGTCAGTCTGTTGACATACTGCTGAACAGACTCTCTGAAAACAAAGTGCCACTCTTTATGTCTCCACAGTGCAGCCTTCTGTATAGCTATGTCTGCACAGATTTCAACACTTTCGGTTTTTGAGAGAGTTAAGAATATAATTTTCTTCAGAAGAATATATGTCTGAATATCAAAGCTGAAGATTTCAGTACTGTCAGCAGACTGCCTTGCTACCTTTATTATCAAAACACTTATAAGAAAACTGCTTCTGATCACTGCACCATCAATCACTTTTTCACACATACGAAAACAAAACCTATTTCCATTCCTTCTAAACATGGTAACTTACTGCCTTCCTAATTCCTGCAGCAGTATCTTCTACAAGTTGGGACATTTCATCTTTCATTTTTTTAATTTCCTCTTCCTTTTGCTTCTCCATAAAGAGTGCCTAGGAAAAAAAAACAAAACCCAACTTGAAATACCACTGATAATATTCCAGTGGTGATGATATCTAGCACTGAGAGAAGAAATAACATATAGTCACTGTGCAAAACACCTTTTTTTCCTTTTCACTTTGAAGTAGCTGACACCAAGACCCAACAAGAAAACAAGAACAGTGAGAACATTTTGCATTAAATATACAGCAAAAGAATGGTCAGAACTACAGAAAAAAGTGTAGCAAGAAACCCTTTCACGTTAGGCTGGAAGAATGTTGCTGATGTTAAAGTAAAATAGGAGAAGATACCGGTCAGGAGAGATTACAGAGCACACAGTTCTTAATGGGAGAGATTAAAAAAATTAGGTAGCACAGGGAACATAAAGAGAAAAAAGAAATAAACCCATCCCTAATGGTTGATACAAATTCAGCCTACAGAAGGTTGCTCACTTCAGGCAGTAACATGCCACTTCAGTGGCTGTACTCTCTTACTGCTCCCATTTAATTCAATTTTTGGATTTAATTTTTAAACCACTCTTTTAAAATTCTTCTGAGGTCTTTTTGCAAGCTTAGTTTTGTTAGCAGGAGCAGCATGTTTACAATGTTAGCAGGAGCAGCATTACTATGATAGTGGAAGCTTAGCTTTGTGTGCTTTACAATGTTAGCAGGAGCAGCATTACTGTGATAGCCTTACTCCTTCCTATGACATCATCCTGCAATGGTTATAAGACATAAGTATATAAAGATTTAAGATCTTCCTTCATGTCTAGTTTTCTTTGTTGAGTCCTCCTGCACTTTCCTAATCTCTCAAGTCTTGCCTGAAATAGGCTGATCAAATCTGCATATCAAGGTGCACTATGTTTAAAGGCATCTTTATTTTTAACTCTTGATCTGACCATTGTGTTCATTGTATTGAGCACCTGTAAGGATTTTGTCAAGGTACTATTAAGAAACATCCACATCATCTCCTAAAGTGTTCTTTAACTGGCAAGACTAAGTTTTAAAGTTTTGGATAAGAAACTGTCAAAGATGTTTGAAAATTCGAGTTCAGGTACAGTGTTATCACTTAGATCATCTTTATCCAAGCACTCAACATATTCTTTGAAATTGATACTGTCCTACACATTGTTGATTTTAGCACAAGAGACATAAAAGCAGCTTGGTTTTGTACACATCTATGCCTGTAAGAATACATTGTCAGGCACTTCACAACTCTAGGAGGTGAAAGTATTCCAGTATCTAAGAAACATCTTCAGCATTGCCTTACTTCACTTTTCTGTAGGTTAGCCTCTTCTAAGAGCTGTATGCAATCCTGGAGTTTTTCAACAGCATCATACTTCTCTCTTTCCAGACTAGCACACCTTGTCTGAAGCTCTCCAATTTGTTTCTCCAGGGCTGTTCGTTCTGTTCTCAGCAGTTCAGCATCTTCAGCAGTAACAAATAATCTACAAGACAAAAGCTAGTCAGTTAACAGTAAGATGTTTAACAAAGACACTAATTCTTTCACATTGAACTAATAGCAAATATTTATACATAGGTTGCCAAAACTGCATCCCTGCTCTTCTGTTTGTTTTTGGACTGAGTCCTTAAGTTTAATATTCATCAAGTGCTATAGAGAAACAGAGTTAAAGGAGTTAACTCAGATATCTAATCTCAGAAGATGCTTAGAAGAATGTTGCTGTCCTGGGATACATCACTGAAAATGTTCTATATTAAAGCAGAATAAAACAGCCCCAGAAGGAGTACAGTTTTCCTCTGTGGAGGAAATGAAATAATTGGATGTGGGCAATGAAGTTGCAGCTATACCATTAGAAGAAGCAAACTGTTGGCAATTTTACAGCACCTCAGAAATTCTTATTGTTTAATTATGATTGTCAATACTGGTAGGCATGAGAAAAGGCAAGACAGCCTCAATGGTATCCTCCAAAAAAAAAAACTCAGAAATTTCCACAAGCTGCTGGTACAATAAATTGCATGGTTCTAAAAATCCATAGTGAGCACTCTGGCAACACTTGGGCTGCCTTTTTGAGCAGACATGCTTTTGACTTCCCAAAATGTTTTTAGTAAAAAATACGAGGAAAAGCAACCAGTATGTCTTCCTAGAGCCAAAACCCTACAGCGAGTAATCTTAGTTAATTCTTTAGACATTCTAAAAGAAACTGAAAACTTCTACAATACTTTGGCCAGTTACATGTAGAGGTAGCTACAAAAGTCTGTTCAACAACCTGAGGCAGAATTATCAAGTAGTCACAAGGTTGGTTCCCTACTAAGGCTTCTAGAGTTAATGAAGAGTCTGCTAAACATGATCACAAGGCTGTGATGGAGGAGATGAAGTCACACAATTACTTCGGCAACAGAATTCTGAATTCTTAGCTATCAGCTTCTTTGACTAATGGTAATAATTCAACAAATGTTGGTGATACTTGGATCAGAATGCCTGGGCTCAGCTGCGTCATATCTTTGGAAAGTGAAGCGAAGGAAAAGACTCCACACAGAAGAACTTGAGTCTTAGATCTTCCTCTAGTTAGTGCTGGAATTAAAGTTCTCCTCTTCAGCAGGTATCCAAAGTACTTTTGTAACTAGCATTTACTGTTAAGAAGCATGTCTGAACAGCATTCTTAAACAATATCTGTTTTGATATAAAGATTGCTCAATTAAGACCTGAAACCAAGTCATATTTACACAGAAAGAAAAGAATCTACATTCACCTCAAACCCAGCTAATTTACCATGAATATTTTCAAGTGTTAGTGTGAATGCTTTTCTTCAGAATTCCACCTAAAACAAAAAACCAGACACCTCATTTTTTCCTCTATTACAGCCAATAAAGACCAGCTAGGCTCTTTCATTATTTTAAATACACTTAAATCAGAAGCTGTTCTGAAAGGCTGCAGAATAAAGCAAATTACAAATAGAGAGCAACCAAGCGTAGGACACCTGTGCTTTGAGAAAACAGAAGTGCTCAGAAGCACAGACCCCAGAGGCTGAAGAAGATGGAATGTTTTATCTCACGTGCATGTATCCTGTTATTAACACCCGAGGAGCCATCTTTACCTTGTTTCCAACTGTTTTATGCTAGACTGCATCTGCTGCAAACGTTTGTCAGATGCTGTTTCTCTTTGCAGGGCAGATACCACATCCTCTTCCTAGAAAGAATGTATGTATTATCCATACACCATCTGAGTTCTGATCAACAAAATAAAGACATACTAACATAAAACAAGTTATAGAGCAACTTTTAATTAATTTACCATCAGCATTCAGGTAACTCACTGTGCAGTCAGTTGCAAAAGAACATTGTTTCTTTTTCAATACCTTTCGTTTCAATCGGCCTTGAAGCTTCTCTGTCAACCTGGTCATTTCATCAACCTTAGCATTTGCTGTCTGCCCATCTATTTTGGCTTGCCTATATATAGAAAACATTTCTGTTGTTACAGGGGGAAGCTCCAACTCCAGTACAACTTTGTTGTCATAGCTATGAAGGGCAGGTAGATTTCATAATGCTGTTTCTCTAGGTTAGAAAAGGTTTCCTCCTTCTCATTCTTACTGTGAGTGGAATACCAAAGGCATTGTACTGTTGTCCTGTGGAAATGACTTCTTAAAGATACTCTAAGAAAAAGGTGTATGTGTTAATTGCTTAGTTCTCCCAAATATTTAATGGAATTAAATTTTAGTTTGACCTCTGCCATCACTAGATAAGTATTAACACTAAACTGGCACTGAAGAAACTTTTGCTGTAAATACAAACAATCATGGAATTGTGTCATAGGTTCTCATTTTAATTTAGCATACTTCAGGAATATAATTAACACTTCTTTTATCTTCAACTTCCGAATAGCCTATGGTTTAGAGGTCTTTATTGAGAAACAGTGAATGAAAATGTTATTAACAACATTCACATCTGAAACTACTTTGAATGTTTACATTTCAGAAGTGTAATGAGTAATTATGTAACTGGATTTTGACCAAATTGTATTCTAAGGGAAACCTACCTTCAGACTCAAATTAGCTGTGATGCTTACACTTTGCTCCTTTGAAATCAAAAGTGAAATGTTGCACGTTTCAGAAAACAGCTGAACCAAACTGGAATTATGCAAACATTAATGATGCACACATTTCTAACAGGATGCATTAACTGAAACCATTGTGACTATCACTACCAGGGCAGTCTGCAGTGAAAACAAGGCCCATGATAGGTTTGTAAAAAACATGAGAGACAATTTTTTAAAAGGTTGTCTGGTTGATACCTCAGTTGTTTGCGTAGCTGCTCTAGTTCCACATTCTGTTCTGTAACAGTTTTCAGAAGGTCTTGATTGCTCTGCAAAAGAAAGGGATTTGTAACATGTAGTTTACTGTATAAAAAATGCCATATTCAGAATTGTTACAGGGCATTTTTAGAGAACATAATAGCATAAAACCGGCCAGAAAGGTCCATTTAACAATGTGGCTGGTCTTTAAGTGCCAAAGTTGAGGTAGAGTGTTTGAGAAAGGCAAACACAGTGATGTTATTTAATCCTCCTCTTTCACCATACTTTGGTAATGTAAGAACCTCAGAGATGAAAACTCTGATAGCTCAGACCCACCATCTGCACTCCCATCTTGTTGGAGGACCTTGTGACAGTGAGTACCACAGCAGACCATATATTGCTGCAAGGAATTCCTTTGTTTTAGAGACAAGGAACAATGAGCAATTGCTTCTCAGTTTTTTTCCAGCCATAGTGCTGGAGGTGTCATTCTCCTTCAGCTGTCCTTTTATTTGAGAATTGTTTCGTATTTTTGTTGCTCCACTCAAATATACCTCACATTGAGATATTACAGAAGATCACAAGTGCAGAAGCATTCAAGATGCTACTGTACTGTGGACTTAAGCACAATATATTCCTTTTCCTTCTTTCTTAATATTTGCTAACATTCTTCTTGCTTTTTTGGCTGTTGCTCAGAATTGTTTCCAGGCATCTCCTACTTCTAAAATACATAATTCTGAGGGATAACAATTTCAAGACTATCAGAGAGTACTCAAAGTGAAAGTCCCTTTTGCCCACGTGTATTATTTTGCTTTTATTAATATCGATGATAAGGAAAAAAAAAAAAAAGTCAGATAAAATGCACTCAGATACTCAACACCATGCAGTGTTTCTGCAGTTTACATCAGTTTTCACTATCAGAAATAAACACAATCCTGAGTATCATTTCCAAAATACTCATAAATATGCTGAACAAGTCTTACTTGGGCACATCAAGGGAACACAGCTGTTTTACCACAATAAAGAACCTGACTAATTAGTGTCTCTTCACTTCCTATTTTTCAGTTAGTTAGTTCAAGAACAGGCATACTTCTTTATTCCATGACATCTTTATGCTTTTGGCAACAGACCTTGCCAATTGTTTTCTGGATAACCCAAGCAAATGAATTACCTTTGTCTTAATACTGGCTGTTCCATCTCTTTCAAACTGCTCACATCTTTCTTCTCTCTCCTCACCACACCATCTCTTTACAGTGCAGTGCCTTTAAGCATTCTGTGATTCTGGGGGTTTTGAGGTTACCTACTACCGATCTGCTTCTAACAGCAGATCAGACATTCTGTAACTTTCAAATCCTCAGCAAAACTACTTTAAAAGGCTATCACTGTATTTGTCTGAGATTGTTTTCAGACAGCAACGCCCAGTAACTCTAAAGTATGTTTACGTAAGGCTTAAGTTCTTCTCTAAGTGCATTATTTTGCCCTTGTTAGTACTAATGAAACACTCTTTAAACAGGACAACTGCTTGCAAGATAGAAGCCTGCAGTAACTTGTTTCCAGCACTGCAGTTTAAGAACTGAGAAGAATTTAAAGGTAAGCAAAAGTGATTACACATCTTAAAGACACTGTTAAAGAACACTTGAAGATTTTACTTTGCTTTGAAAAGAATAGAAAGAACAGGGAAAGGGAAAAGATGGGAATATAAAAAGTTTCAACATAAACACTGTGGCAAGTAATGTAGTCTTTTCTTCATAGCTTCACACCAAAGAACCAGGCTTTTACTTTAACAACAACTCTGATGTGAAGAAAAAAGGTTTCAGTGAAAGATGGAAGTGGGCTACTGGGGCAAGTTATGAGTTGGTTTGCACTGCCACCATCCAAGACAAACTTTAATCAAAAATCACTCAGGAATCACATCTTTCAGAGAAGAAGCTGTTCTAGCACAAACTTCACTGAGTCTTTCACCTTAGTTCTTCTGCAGTATTAACATTGTCAAACCTAGGAGTCCTAGGCTGAATTTTAGAGAGTGTCACAGTCTAAGGATATGGATAAAGCATTAGAAGATAACTAGAGCTCAGAAAAATTCCCAAATCCAGTGAGAAAGACAGTGAAGCCAGTAGCCAAACAAGGAATCAATGAACATGTGGCAAAGCTAGCCTGTGGAAAAGGACATCATTTACAGATTTTTTTTACTTTGTGAAGATGGTTCTGAATGCGGGATTGAAGTACACTGACCGCATACTAAACTTAATAACTTCTTAAAGACAGAGCTTCACAGTATCAAGAGCTAACCCCTCAACCACCCTGACCTGGTGTTTGATGCTCAGAAAAAATGTGGTTGCTATTTGATTGTTAACGGGTCCCCATGGAATTATGCAAATCCAGATGGCACAATTTCACTTTCAACCAGGTATGTATGAAGGAGTTTTTGCTTTTCTTTTATACTTTAAGGCTCAGTTAGGAAAAATAGAAATTTACTACATCACTGTACAGAAGGTTTTACTTACCAGCTCTTTCTTCTCTTTGTCTGCATGCAGTTGCTGAATCAATTGCTGAAAGACAGTCAGTTGATTCTAAAGAGAGAATTCAGAGTTTCTTATATTCACTACCAACATAAATATAATTAGAGAGTTTCACAGAAAATGAAAACATTTTCAACCAAGTTTATCCATGTTGCAGGCCATGCAATATGCTTTTTCCAGAAGCATCAGAAGAGAAACAGGTAGCAAAACACAAGATAGTGTTTTAAGAATACTGGTGAAGTTGATTTTCATCTGTTTACATGTGCTTCTTTACTGAATGACAACAGGAAATTGAGACTATTTTCCCCCACTGTCTCACTGTGATCTTGGAGACAAAACTCAGGATTCAAACACATAAGAAAATGTGAAAGACTTCCATCCTAGAACTTCAGGAATCTTCAGCAGCCTTTTCAGATGCTGAACTCTGCTGAAGATTTCTGACTAAGTGCATTACCAAATTCCTGCCCATATGTTTCAAATAAACAACCTACAGAACCCTTCAGTCCACCATGGTGCATTTCACAGATGAATGAGATGACCACATCAGCCCATACAACTTTAGATGACCATTATGGAAAATAATTAACAGTACTGGTAGAACACCCTCTCCCACTTCAGGGGGACCCACACAGACCCAGAATCTCTACAGTACAGAAAAACATTTCAAAATAAACGGTAATATAAAGGAAAATTACTTTCTGCTTTTGCCTTTCAGCCATGTGAATCTGCGTTTCAGTCATGCATTCCTGGTACTGCTGCTGGAGTCGATCGTGCTCCTGTAACAGAGTCTGCCAGAGCTCTGTTGCTTGTTCTTTCCCCTAAGTTACAGAAAAATGGTTTGCACACAATACTCTGTTATAGCAGATTTGCCTTCATCTATCATTCTCTAAAGAGATCTTAACTTCTGTTTTCACTACAGCTAAAGCAGAGAAAATGCCAAATTGATTCAGAAAACCAGATGATTACAAACTCAAAATCCACCTGCAAGAGAAACACACGTTTTCCAGTTTCTTTTTCATAGCTCAAACTTTTACAAGCATTTACTGTAGGCCTACAGCATATATAATATTCAAATACTTAAATGAAGCTGTCAATTTATCTTCAGCTTAACTGTATGCAACAGGATTGATACATCACTGCAATAAGCTCAACAAAATGTGCTCATCTTTGCAGATTTATACTTGCTTCCACAATGTGTTAGATTAAAATGCCAATTTACTGCAAAATCTTGAGTGTGGAGTATTTCATTAATTTTCTAATCAGAAGTTCATTGTAAAGATCAAGTCAATTAGGTAAAATTACAGGCAAAAATAATATTAGAAACTTCTTATATGAGCCTGGAAAAGAAGTTTCTTCAGACATTCAAGTTGGAAGGGTAAGTACCTGTTTCTTTAGCTACAGGAAGTAAAGAGGGCTTCAAAACACTTGAAAGGAAGCCGGAACAAGTGATTTCTGAATCAAGAAATAAAATGCCTTCCCTTAGTCTGCCAAGGCATAACAAAAGAAATGTAACAGTACAAGTGTTTCATCTCACATACTTGATTCATCAGCTGCAGTTGTTCTTGAAGGTTTCTCACTATGCCTTCATCTGCAGGAATACCATTTCCCAGAGGCATGAAAGGAATAGCTTCCAGTTGCTTCTCAAGAGCCTCTTTCAACTCTGCATGCAGGCTGAAATTCAGAGAACTAAGTTCAGCAAAGTATTAATCTAACATTGATTTTAACAACTAAAGTCTACTGTACCTTCACTCTGTACACATCATTTACTTCAAAGTCATATATAGATCTATCAAGTTCTGTTCTAGAGACGCAGTTTGAAATAGTTTAGTATCTAGTTCTCTTAGAGGCACGGTTACATCTCCTAAACTTGGTGCTGTAATCTGTATTAAGCACTTAAAGACTCTAACATTAAGCTCATGAGTATAAAATCTTCAGCTATTAAGTAGGTTCAAAAGATTTCAAAATGACCTAGGGGAAAAAAAAAGAGAGCTTTTAAAGGCTTAGAAGTGAAGTAAAGCAGCAGTAGTAACAGTGAAGTGCAATTATTTACCTTTCATTTTCCTTGGCGACTTGTTCAAATTTTAGTCTCATCTCACTCATTTGTACCTAACAAAAGAACACACAGGAGAAAGCATTTAGTGATGCAAGCTTTGGTAATCCTTTCATATTTTAATTCTGACTGATACTGTAAAAGATGGACAATTCAGCATAATACAGTAATTGAAAGTCACTTTTTTTCTTTGTTAAGGCAAGTCATGGGATGCCATTTAAATTTAACAGGTGCTTAGTCCTGTTATACCTAAGTATTCAGAAGTTATCATCAGTACTAAACTTCCCTTTCAGAATTCTTACAGCTCAAACACACTGACATTCTTTGATAAACTAACTCAAGTTCTCTTAGGGATATAGTGGATAATTCTCATCTTTTATGCAGTAAGCACTTGAGAAAAAGAGTTGAGGAACTAACTGAGGAAGAATTTCAGTTACAGAGTCAAAGAGTCTGTTTTGTTAACTGAAACAATACAGTTTCTACACAGCCTTCTGAAACGGGTCAAGCTTGATGACTGTGTTTGCAGAATCTTACGATGGGCAGATCAAACAAATGAAGTGCATTAAACCAAAACCTGAGAATAACTTCTGCATGAAGATCACAAGTAAAAACTGCTTTCTGTATGCCACAGACAGTAAACGTATCCCTTTGATTTTTGGTGCTGGTATGAAGAATTAAAAGGTTTCATTTTGTTGTTGAAATGAGGACGGTGCCCTTTGCCTCTGCCTCCGTAACAATTAACATTTAAAGAATTATTTTAATCTGAAGAGCTATTAAGAATGAAGAAGGCTGGGTGGATCTGCACTTGCAGGGCTGAGCTGCATTGCTCCTCTGAATGTCACCTGGAAAAACTTGCAAACCATACAAGAACATCCAGAGCAATAAACCGTGCACATATCATTTCACAGCACTGCTTCTCCAAACACACAGTCATCTTTGCAATTTGGACAAGCTCCCAACCCTTTGATGGAAAGCTTTCTGTTCATCCATTTGAGGCAGACTGAAGCCCAGAGATTTTGTCAAGCATGGTGTATTAGTACTTCATTGATAAAAACTAATGGCCTAGATATTAACACTCTAAAATAGCAATACACTGTCTGAAATGTTAGGAATATCCATACCTCATAAAGCTGCAGCTGTTCTCTCATTTCTTCCAAGTGTTTATCATACTCTGTGATTAGCACTGACAAGCTAAAAAGTAGGAAAACATGCTTAGAATAAATTTTGTAAATGCTGAAGCAATTTAAAATTACCTAATTATCAGAACAGATTTCTTAGTTTAGAGAACAGAACAGTCACTTCTCTGTATTTCCAAGCTCAACATTCACCAGAATAAAATGAACAAATTTAATTACTATTTTCGAAGTATGATCATTAACAGATTTCCTCTATACAGAACTAGCACACAGGACACTACAAATGAGAATTAATACAACATTTATATTTCACATATAAAATCCCAAATGATTCTTAGTCTTTTTTACTGCTTTTCACATGCAACAGCCAAGTGACTATAAGACAATGTAAAATAATGTAGTTCTACTTATATAGTTTTTCCTTCATAGTACTTTTGTAACCTATAGTAATTCTCTGAAAATCCTGCATAAGTCTAAAGCGTCTTAAAAGCTAACAAGAAAGAATAATTTATTTTTGTAACACGAAATTACAGCGGTTATTAATCAGTTTACTAATAGGCAACTGTCTGTTGAAGATTGTCAAATGAGTGTTTCTATAAACTTAACAGAATGTTTTTGGTTGGAAAAGACCTCTAAGATCACTGAGTCCAACCTTCAAGCTAAGACCACCATGGCCGTTAAGCCAGGTCCTGAATGCTGTCCGCCTGACCTCAACAGACAGCAGTTACCTGTTACCTAGATCAATGTAATCTTTCATGACCTTTTGTTTATTATCTTCAAATTTAGACTAGAGAATTCCTTCATTCATCTCTCATTCTTTATTTTAATTGTGGAGGAGAAGTCATAGATTTGATTTGCATATGAAAAAATGTACCTATAAGCAACAACTGTAGGAACACTTTAAGAGGCTCCACTCACAAGTTCTGAGACCTGTGAACACGTGCAGGTGAGAGCAGGCTCACATGGATTTTGACACTTTTAAAAGCAATTTCTTTTTGGCTATTTGATAGCATTCCTGCTTGGCTGGAATCAGTTACCTTTGGTCCATCGTCCTAGATACTGATATGCCATCGTCACCAGGAGCATTCTCCTGCAACGGCACACATTACACATTAGTATTCACACATTACTACGTGTAATTTAAGATTTTATATACAACCCAAAGCTGTTGTTCTGTCTGTACTGTAGTCACAAACCGGAAAGTGATGATGTGGGATATTGTCTACGTTCAGAAATCCATGAGTAAAAAGAGACATCAAGTCTGCTTTCACGGATATGTTCTCCTGCATATGATAAGCTTTTGCAAATGAACCAAAAATACCAGAATTCACTGGCTACAACACTTCTGTTCTGCTGTTGCTGCTTGGAAAAATGACAAGCAGTTCTAAAGTTGTGTGATGGAGCGAAAGCAGGGCCAGGCCACACTGAAGTGGACTATGCTCTATGTGTGCAAAGATGTTTGTCTCAAAACCTCATCATAAGGATTCTTACTGCTTCCATCCCTGCATTCACATACCTGCTCAGCAGTAGCTCTCAAAATCTTGTCTGCTTTATACCGTCCAAATGCCATATTCAGGCTCTGATCTGAAAAATACTAAGTTTGAGAATCACGTCTACAACATGGGCCATTATCTATGCAGACTCAACTGTCACTCAGAAATATATTTAATGGTGCATTCTTCTAAAGAGGGATACAGGAAGAAAAGAGGGAATAGAAAGAAGGCAACAGTAACAGGATCTCAAGGAAGGTATGTAAAGGGTTAAGCCCACCTGGCAACCCCCTGACTCCTCCCAAGAGGTGGTCTGACCCCACTCCCACTTCCTGCTAGGACTTTGCTATAAAAGAGGGGAACCCAGATTGTTCTTATATTCGGCCTCTGCTTTGCATGGAGTGGCTGTTCTGCTGCTGCTGCCAGACCACCACGTGTTCCCTGCTGCCTCGTGGAGAGCGCCACCATTTTTATCTGGAACTTGGACTGCTTTTCACTATAAAAATTCCTACATCCTGCCTTCATCCAGCACTGAAACCACTGACCTCAGCCTTTGGACTCAATTGCCTTCCACGGGTTGTATTTGTATTTTGTTTCCCCTATTTTCCCCTTCTCCCCCAGCTTCCGTATTCACTCATTCCTCCTACCCTGCATTTTCTTTCCCCTTCTCCCACCTTCTGTAAAAAACCCTTTCCCCTCCTATTTACTGTTAAAGTTTTATACATTTTTTACTTCCAAATCGGATTGAGTTTTTATTGGGCTTTTGGGCTCGGGTTAACTGGCTTAAACCCAATACAAGGTAGCAGACCTCACTAGCCAAGGCAGTCTGCAAACATGACAGGCCAAGGTGCAAAGGAGGCCAAATGACACTGACAGATGCACTCACCTTCAAAAGTGAATTCTTAAATACATTCTGATAAAAGTTCTGTGTATTTAGTAGCTTATCTTATACATATGGAACGGAGGAATTACTATTTTTGAGACTGGTTGTTGATACTTCAAAATGCGTTCAGGTAACACTCAATTTGTAACTGATCAGTGCCAGAGACTAGCATTTCATGCCAAGAACCTTCTTTACAAAAGCAACACATTTGACGTATTTACTCTACAAAATTAAATATGACAGTGTTTAGAGAATCTCTTTTCATGTTTATTACACACATTCAGCATTTTTAGAACTTTGATTTCACATTCGTGAAACATCAACCCATATATTGGAGTAGGCTTTAAATAATTTAGCTCTCAGTTGGCATACAAGCAAACTTCAGATTTGTCATTTGGCACCTTTCAAAATGTATCAAGTGTTTTAAAGAGAGAACTGAATACCTTGACAGAAAAAGGCAACTCTTACCACTTCACAGTGAATTTACACTGAGCCCCCTTTAGAGCCTAAAGATTTACAGAGTAAGAAGCCGCACGCAGACAAATTAAATACAGATGAAAAAGCAAACTATGAATACTTGAAAATCCATGATGTGTTCACAGCACAGTAAACACTCATGAAAAGCTACATAAAGGCATGAGCTTTTGAGCCTGGATAACTCTGTTGGTTTGGACAGAAGCTTTTCTGCTTCTAAGGTCCTTAGAACCAAAAGCAAGTCTCACCCCCGGCCACCAGGGGTTTAGCACCCACCGAAACTGAGTGATGCATAACCTCTGCACTTTGTGCACTGGGATTGTGTCCGCTGCGGCGTTTTTCCTGCAACACTTTCTCTAACACAGTAACCTTCTTGGGACACCACATCAACCTAATTCCGATTTACAGGAAGATAAGATGTGCTGATGCAATTTTTTTGCCAGCATTTTGCTGTTAAGCAGTTAAAATGCACTCAGTCACGTTAAGCTTACCTTAAAATTGCCAGTTGCCAACTGAAACAAACCACACATAATTGACTTAGATGTATAAAACGGATTTTGTCAGTAACTGCAAAACAGCTTTTTTGTCTGTCGGAGGCAGTGATTTCTTAAAGAAAAAAAGGCATTATCACAAAACCCTCATAGGTTTCGTTATTATCCTCATTAGCAGCTTTTAATTAGTAGTCTTCAAAGAGCTAAGAATGTAGTTTTGATGCTTTTATGCACTACAGCAAACAGTAGCAGAGCTGCATAATATAAACCTCGTCGCTCCAGCCACAGGCGAAAGGGTTTCTGCCCTCTGCAGAAATTGATCCCCGGTTGCCGAGAGGCAGCGGTCCAGGCCTCGGCCGCTCTGCTCAGCCCTTCGACCAGCCCCGGGAACAGACGGGGCACTCCCGAAGCCGACGGCTCTTAGAGCCCTTACCTGGCTCTCTCCCAGAGCCGAGATCAGAGGCCATGTTTTCAGGGCTCACCACGGCTTGGAGTTCTCCCCACGCAAAGCCTGCAAGACCCCGAGAAAAAGCCGGTTACTCCTGCCGGCCGCCACCGAGCACGGCTGGCGGGGGCTTCCCGTCGGCAGCGGATGGGGACGCGAGATCCACTGGGGAAAGAAGCGGAAGCAACAACTTCGGAGCGCCGGGGGCGCGCTCGCCAGCAGGCTCGCACTTCTCTCCTTGAGGAAGGCTGGGGTGGGCTGGGGGCAGTAACCGCGGCCTCCCCTCACAGGCACCAGCACCACGGGCGGGAAGCGACCCACGATGGCGGGCGGCACCCACGCGCCGCCGCTACCCCGCCTCGCGCCGCGCCCCCGGTAGCTCAGCGGCGGCGGCGCCGCCTCCCCGCCCTTAGCCACCGGCCCGGCCCCTAGCAGCNGCGGCGGGGGCTGAGTGTTGAGCTTTCTGCGCGGCTGCAGCGCTGAGGAGTTGTAAGAAGCCTCTCGTAAAAGTTTTTTGAGGACCTCCGGGGCTGCAATACCTGTTTGCGCGTTGAGCTTCTCTTCAGCAAGTGTGGCTGCTGGGTGGAGAAGTGTGGGGTAACCGAAACCGGGAGCGGTTTGGAGCCTCTGCGGTCTCTGGCAATGAAGTCTGAACTGCCGTAAAGTTGCTACCTCGTACTCGGTTTCCAGCTTTTCTCTTGTCCTGAAAAAATTAAGAAACGCAGCAGTGTAGTTATTTCCTGTTTGTTTTTGTCCCTGGTACCGGCATCGGTGGGGTTTTGGACGGAAGATATAAATCCCCTGGACACGGAGGGATGTGAGATGATTGCGGTGGGAAGCAGCCGTAGCCTTCTCGCCGGTGAGGTGTGAGGCTCACCTGGCTGAGGTCTAAGAGTCTCGGCCGGCTGCTGCCACCGCTGGGCGGCTGGAGGCCATCCGGTGCTGAGAAACTATTTGCTATAAACCCATCTCACTCAGCATCTGCATCTCTTTGCAGGGTATTAACAACTGGCTGAGGCGAACTGGTAGAAGGTACTGAATGGTTTCATCTTGCTATTTTAATTTGCTTTTACACCGTTGCCGTCTGCTGTTTTTATTGTAATGAAAAAGCATGCTACTAACCAGCTTACCTAAGACAATGCAATGTAATAAACTTTAAAATGCCTCATTAATTTGGAAAATCTTGGTTCTGATGTCTTGTAAATGAAGCAGCCTTAGCACTGGGTAGAGTTCTAATGAAAGTTTTGCACTTTTCCTTATTACTTTAATGACATGCTCATCTGTTCAAGAGTTACATTGGTTTATAGCAGTGGGCTGAATCTGCAATGTGTCAGTAACACAGTAAGCTGTCAGTTCAGGAGTTAGCATTTTTACCCCAAAAAAGGAATCATAAAATGGTAGAATGCTAGGGGTTGGAAGGGCCTTCCAGAGATCATGGAGGCTAAACTCCCTGCAAAGCAGGACCACTTTGGGCAGGTCACACAGAAACCCATCCAGGTGGGTTCACTGTAAAAAATGTTTTCTTTCAAGATACATCACAGATCACTCTCATCTTCATTTTATGTCTCATGGTTACAGTCGCGTCTGAAGTACAAGTTGTCACTGAAATTGGGAATAAAATTTCTTAACACTGTGCTTGGCATTAA
The DNA here is from genome assembly GCA_013396835.1 of Psilopogon haemacephalus. NCBI lineage: Eukaryota > Metazoa > Chordata > Aves > Piciformes > Megalaimidae > Psilopogon > Psilopogon haemacephalus. The sequence continues at coordinate 566,273 of VWZI01007998.1, read as the reverse complement.
GGAGCAGGCATTACTGTATTACAAATTAGCACAAGTTTGAGTGCCAGGAGTATTTCTCCAAATTTAGCACATGTGGCCTGAGAAATGTTAGCTCAAAACAATTCTTAACAGCATCTGTGTAATACTCAGCCAGATTGGGTACACTTCCTTCTTGTATGGCTAGGAGAGCAAATCAAGGTCCACTTTTGTGGAGATGGGAAGGAACTCGTATTACTGAGGGGGGAGAGGGGCAAGGGGCCACAAGCAGGCTCCACTGCTTCTTTTGCATGTTAAATAGATGAAGGCTCTTCTTGAGACATGTACAGTTATTTGTAAGCAACAGTAGCTGTTGGAATCCAGCATTCTCTGTTTTTGCTTCTCTGCAAATATCCAGTGTGTTTAACAGGATGTGCTTGCAGTTTTCCTTGAAATCCTTTAGTTCAGCTGTTTGCAGTGACCGCAAAGGGAGGCTTTAGCTGATTTATTTTCTTGCAGCTCAGATTCATGAAAGGTTTTTCTCAATCTGTTGTTTATCTTTTATCTTGATAGATATTTCTGATAGCTTTGGGAAGGTGTTTAGGCAGGCATATAGGGCTGAAATGCCTTCAGCTTCGTAAGACTTCAGAGCGATTTGAAGTGTGGATATAAAGACCTATAAAAAGATTTAATGTAACTGATTGCTTAGTTTGCTATCTAAAGCTAAACTATTTCGGTTCTTCTGATGTCTAAATACTTCAGTGATTGACTTGGTACAAAAGTGTGCTTTTCTTCCTGACCAAGCAAACAATGTGGAAGTGGAGTCTGAGATGATCTTCTCCAGAATCTTCCTTTCTTGCTTCTGTAGGTTATGAAGATGGAATTTACAGTTAAACACACGTGGGATGGTTTACCTGTGAGCCACCAGCCGGTAACATTTGGGCTGAAGTCAGACAGTGCAGGACTGCTAATGGAAGTTAACGCTCCCTTCTTTAATGACCCTCCAGCACCTCTTGGAGAAGCAGGAAAACCTTTTAGTAGACTTTGGGACTATGAGGGTAAGTTTGAAGTGTTTGGTTTTAAAAATAAAATCTCAATAAAAGTTACAATTACGCTACAGCATTTCAAATGCTGTGAAGCTGCCAGTAGCAAGTATACAGCTAGTCAAGCTCTGGCGTGGAACAGGCCAAAAATAATGGAAACAGAAATGTTCTAGTGGGATATGAAGGGCTCAGGGCATCACAAAATATTTAATATAAAATGCTGGCAGTCTGGGTTGTTGTTGTTTTTCAGTTGTAGAAGCGTTTTTCCTGAGTGACAGAACTGAACAGTATTTAGAAGTTGAACTTTGTCCGTAAGTACAGCACTCTGAAAAAGTCACAGATGTTAATTTGCATTTCCAGTTCTAATGCTTGTAAGATGATTCATGATGTATGATGAAGACTGGGTGCAGAAATGTTAGATTATGGGGAATGTATGTATTTGGGCCAGAGCACTACCTTAACAACTTGGTGTAATTTTAAGACAATTGTGCTCATTTTTTGACAGCCACGGACAACACTTGGTGCTGCTGCTTTCTGGCAGAAGAAGAGTATGGAAAGTAAGTGGTCAGGCACATTTGTAACGTACAGAAGAACTAACTGTTTTTAGGTGCTTGTTGCCTGATTGAAAGATGATGTTACATCTTTTCCTTTCTTCATTTTACAGGAAGCACTTCCTTTAGAGTTTGAGGTGACCAGAATGAAAACCAAATGGGAAGGTAGAGCTCATCTTCCCTGGAATTACTTCCCACCAGGCACTAACAAGTTCAATGCATTTGCAATTCACGGAACAGGAGAAGAGAGAATATATGAAGCACTTTATCCTGTGCCTCCACATGAGCTACAGGAAGGGCAGAAACCAGATTTGTAAGCATAAAGTTAGCTCCTCTGTAATACAGCTGCACTATGCTTGGGATAATTAAAGCCAATCTGATTTTCAGACTGCATGCCACTTGTACTTAAATTACATTGCTTAGCCCCAGATCCACTGGCACTGCACTTTGCATAAAGCACTGTGGCAGAGAGCTGTAATTAGTGCTTGATTTCTATGTTGTTCCCTAGGTGCATAGAAAATGATGCATTAAACACCATTGGCATCTGTTTTATCATCTTCCTCAGCTAAATCATAGCTAGGTTGTTCTGCTTTTTCCTTGCCTCCAGCACCTCCTGAAATGCCATTTAGTGTTAATTTCACCAGATAGAGTATCCAGTAAATCTCTTGTGCTTCTCCACTGCTGTTATAAATAACTTCACCTCTACAGATGGCTCCATAGTATGGAAAACTCTGAAAAGGCAAACTCGACCTAAAAGACATCATAGAAAAACTAGAATATCTTGATGTTGAAATTGTGCTTAGGGTTTGGTCATTTTCCTTGACTGTGAGGCTGAGATGATTTTGATAAAACCCTCCTACTTGTGGGCATTCTGTATAAATGAACAAGCTCTAGAGAGTACACTGTAGTTGTTATGTAGACTTGTAGCTCAACATACAATGACAGCCAGGTAAGGTATATTCTAGGCAAGCTACCCTTTTTTTGCCATTATTTAAGAAAAAAACTTTCTTTCTACAACAGATTATTGCTACTAAAATACATTTTTTAAATCAATGTTCTATAAGAAATGACTACTTCTTGGTTTTCTGTGGTAAACTGGAGAATACCTGCAATATTTTGCAGAAAGAGATTGTTTCTATATTACCCCTTCTGAAAACCCTTTGACTTTTACTGATCTTGGTAGCAGATGCAGTTCATATGAAGAGAATGCTCCTTGCTACTTTCACTGCTCTTAGTTTGTCTTTGCTGCTACAAATTATTTCCTAGTAAGATAATTTAATATACCTTTAAAAATTATTAGTGCAGTGTCAGATGTTCTGTCTTGTTTTTGGCTGTTGCTTAATCTAAGTATTAGTTAGGGTTGGCTTCAGTGTATTCCTTCTATTGTTCCTATATGGTCATAGAAATTCTTAGCAAGAACTGATTCATAATGTTTAAAAGGAGACTTCTAGTCTTACAGAAAAAAATGTATTTACTAGGTTCATTATCCTATGCAGTCTTACTCTTTTCTGTAAGAAAAGGATATCTCTTTTATCAGCTGGTCAGGAGTTGTAAATTTACACTCTGTTGGAGTGCAGATAAGTCATCAAGCAGGATGTCACTGTGCTTTTGCTCTGGCTGCAGTTCCAGGCAGTGTAAACTGAAGGAGTTAAAAAGTGAGCACTTCACTATATTATGCTATTCATACTATTCACTATATTACACTTGTTTATAGCTGAAGATTTTGCCCTGTGTTCTCTAGTACAAGATTTTCTGAAATACAGTGGTTTTTACTTACAAACTTGAGTTTTGGAACGTGACCACAGGAAAGCTGGTTACATTCCTGCCCAAGGAAACCTGAAAATAAAGATAACATAGCCCTGTTGAGGATGCTGCATTTTGTTAAGACACAGAATTGTTTCAGTTAGAAAAACCCTCTTAAGTGCATCAAGTTCAACCATCGACCTAGCACCACCATGGCCATTAAACCATGTCCCAAAATGCCATGTCCATGTGTTTCAGGAAAGTCTCCAGGGATGGTGACTCCACCTCCCTGGCAACCAATTCCAATGCCTGACCACTCTTTCCAGAAAGCTTTTTTGTTTTTTTGCTCTCATCCAATCTAAACCTGTCCTGGCGCAATTTTAGGAGATTTTATTTTGCCCTATCACTTGCTACTATAGAGAAGAGCCTGACTCCCACCTCATTGCAGCATCCTTTCGGGCAGTTGTGCAGAGCAAGGGGGTCTCCCATCGGCCTCCTCTGTTGTCCAGACTAAGCAACCCCAGTTCCCTCAGCTGCTCCTTGGAAGCCCTGTTCTCTAGACCCTTCACCAGCTTTGTTACCCATCTCTGGGCCCATTCTAGCACCTCAGAGTCTTTCTTGTAGTGAGGAATCCAAAACTGAACCCACTACTAGAGATGCAGCTTCACCGCTGTTAACTTAAGAGGTTTTTTTATTTCTCCTCTCTCTACAGTCATCGCCTTGAATTTTTCAAAGATTTGAACCTGAAGGGACTGATGGAAGAAGATTGGAAGCAGCCTGAATCGAATATATGGAAGTCTCTCACTAAATAAATGGATTGAGTCATAAGTTTTTATAGTTTTATGTGCAACAACTTCTTCCTTCTGAGCAGCATTTGTAAATATCAGATTACTAAGGCTTTCATTGACACTAAATCATTGATCAGTCTAGAGATCAACTGTAAGGTATCTGGGCCAGTTGATTCTAAATGTACGAAGCGTGTAACCACTTGTGTTTCAGTTCACCTGGGCATGGAGGTTTTCATCTGTGCAAGAGATGAATCTGCAATGAAGGGGGAAAAAATGTGCTGAAATTACTGCTGTGGTTTCATCTGAGCTCTAAGCCTGACAAGACTGGGATCCGGCTTGGAATGATTTGTTCTTTTGTGGGGCTGTATTTTCAGTGCTGCTTGTCTGTTTCTTGGCCATTGATAGAGATTCTTATGTGGCTATTTTTTTTTTTTTAAATTATTATTGCTTTGCAATCAGGAGAAGAATGCCTCCTTAAGCAGAAATGAGCATTGCTGTCATGGCATTATGTGGCCCACTATTTGCATTGCAAGATGTTGTGGGGGTGTAACGCTGTCCTTTACTACACCTTCCTACAGCTGTGGTTTTCCCTTTGCACAGTGCTGAAGAGGTAGCCTAATCAAAACAAAGCAGACCTCTTTGTTTCATATTCAGTGTGGATTCTTCTCGTGATACTTAGGTATGGAGGACAGACTTTAGAGAGGTGCTTTCCAAGAAAAGTTTCTAAGACGCAAAAGCTTGGTTTCCCTACAAAAGCTTGGGGTTTAAAATCATCTTAAGGATTCAGATCAGACATAAGAGAATTTTGTTTGTGTGTCCCTTAACGTTGGAAATACTCTAATTGTGTGTGCCTACATTTTCTACTTAGGGCATGAATACTCTTACAGTGCTGGGTGCTTTTGAAAGGTTCTTTTTTTTCCTCCCTATTATTGTATAGCATAGCAAGTGCTGCTTGGTTGTGGCTGCTGACTTGATCCTATGTAGGTCACCTAGAAAATGGGAAGTTTGCCCATTAGCCAGATCTTACATCTTTAAAAATAGACAACATGAGAAGCAAACTTCTTATGTTTCTTTCAGAACGATGGTTTAGATCAAGGCATGGTCCTCAGTCCTGTACTGGAATAGGCCCTTCTGCATCCTGTTGAAACAGTGTCACAGGGTAAAAGCTGGTCATGCTCTCCAGTTTTGTGAGAGGACTTATTTTGGGAATGTGAGGAAATACTTCTCAGCCATAACCGAGTGCATATCTTTCAGAAGACTTTTTCCACTGAAAAAAAAATTACAATCCTACAAGCTCCTGGAAAGGGGCTGGTGTTCTGCACCAAGCAGGGCTGTTTACTGAAGCTAGGTGAGTTTGCTTAGGGCCTTGCTGAGTTTTGAGGAACTCCAAAGATGGAGTTTCAAATACTTTAGGTTGCCTGTTTGAGCACTCAACCAGTTCTGTTAAGAAAAGTTATCTAATTGCCATGTGCAGTGCTGCAACTTCTGTCGCCTTTTGTCCTTCCCTGTGACCTGTGTGTGTTGGGTTGTTGTTGTTTAAATTGTAACAGTCTACAACTACTGACAAAGTAAATGAAGATAATTTAGCTCCTCATGGGTTTATTTTAAATAGAATTTTCAGTCTGCTTTTTGTGATTCTCATCAGTAAGCACCTTCCAAGCAGGCAACTTAAAACTGTAATTTGGGCTGTTACAGAGGCAGCAACGCTGCCAGGCCTATTCTGTTTATTTTGCTCGCTAATGCTTCTAAAAATCTTCTGTGTAGCTTTAGACATCGAAATGCCCATCAAGTTCTGCACAAGGCTGCGCTAAGTCTTTTTAGTAAAAAGGATTCTCTGTTCTCTCCTGAGTTCATATGTACTAACTTCTTTAAACTTGACTCTAGCAGTAAATTTTGCCTGGTAAGAAAGGAAGATTGGAATATTCCTGCTTTTGTGAAGAACATTTCAGGGGTCCAAAGGTTTTTGCAGTCTTTTAATTAGACACTGTAGATTCCTTGCTATGAAGTGCCATCTGTTGAAAATTACAAGTATTGTACATTCAGTCGTTTGGCTTCTTTTGTACCTTGAGTCCACGTCCAATTTTCTACAGGATTAAATCTGAAATACTGAATAATCCAGTACATGCTGATTGAAAACAACATTTAGACGTCGACACCACAAAGCTGCTGTTGAAATTCCACTCAGAAGCGAACACCCTCACACCTTTGACTGAAGTTTTAACTTCATTTTTAAACGGTTGGTCAGGAAACTATGTGTGTATGTTCGTTAATTATTAATCCTGGTATATGTTTCAGTCCAGCCTATCTCTGTGTGAGTGTATATAAATAAATATGTACATTTAGGCACTCAGCATCGTGCTAGTTGTGTGGCAAACGTGTACCAAGAGTAGTACAGTGAAGTAGTCTGAACTGTCCACTGGTTACAGCCTGTGTGGGATATCAGTTTGATAGAGCTGCATGATTGAAAGCTCAGAGGGTGCCAGCACTTGACCCACAACTCTGTTTTACTCTGCTCCCTTAAATTACAGGAAATCATCATCATGTCTCAGATGTTTTCTTGTATTTGGCCCTCTGCCAGTTGTATGGTGACATACTCAGGCCAAGATGCTTTAGAAATGGGGGGGACACACCCCACTGAGGAGGGAACAGTATTCGGTTTGTTCGTGGTTTGGCTCTGCAAGGGCTAATGCTAATCTTAAGTGCCAGTGTCTGTCATTTTATCATGTTCAGCTGGAAGCCCTCAGAAAATGACGCCGCTGAATGACCACTGCCTTTCTGCTGTCCTTTTGCTGCCTTTGTTGTCATCACCTCACCTTTTCCTGCGCAACTCTAACGATTTTAAAAACCATTAGCCATTTTTCAGATGAATCAGAGGAAGAGGCAGCCTCAAAAGCCACGTCTTGCCAAACGCGTGGCCAGTAGGAGCCGTGAGATCGCAGTTGGCGTTACGATCTCACGTAGGGTGTGTGGCGTTGCCTGAGGGGCTGGCTGTGGAGAGGCAGTGTCTGAAGGCGGGAACTCGCGCGTGCCTCGGCTTAAACCCACCGCAACAGCCCCACCCAGTGGCCAAGGCGCGCACTGCGCTCTGCACAGCCCTGGGGGCAGCTCCTCTCTGCACCGCGGAGGCAGAAGGGGGAATGGAAGCTTCTGGGCGTCCGCGTGCTAACAGCGCTCGCGACGGCTCTGCTTCCCGCCGCCCGCGCGGCACCGCCCGCTCCGAGCCCCTCACACCGCTCCCCGCGCAGTGCGCGCGCGGCCTGCGCTGTTNAGAAATTGGTGCTGTGCCTGTGATAATTCCACGAGTTTAACTGAGAAGGTAGTTTTGTCTGTTTCTTTGGCTCCTCGACTCTCTCTGTCTCTCCCTCTTTTTCTCTCTCTACTTTTTCCTCTCCTTTTCCTTCCTATTTCTAGTCCAACCTAATAAAACCAACTCCTCAGCTGGTTGGCATCAGTACACCCTGAATTACTCCAAGGGAAGTATCTGAATTTTAGCACGAACTGCCCTGCTGCTGCCCGGGGGTGGTATGGGATGAGCAAGCCGTGGCAGCAGCTGGAGACAGCTCCTTAGCATAGCACCGCAGACTGGGGAAAAGGAGAAGGGGAAACGATATCCTTAGCTCTGAAACTGTTTCTGGTGCCCAATACCGAAAGCAGCTGGTGCCTGCTTAACTTGCAGTGCATGCAACCTGTTACCTTTAGACTTTGTGTGGAACTTAATGGATATGAGGTGCTGTCCCAAAGGTCGGCTTAGGTTTCATAGGCCTATGCCCTAATACTATCGTGAGGTAATAGACACAGTATATGTATAAAAAACTCACTTCAAACTGAAACTTGTCAGGGACCACAGCTTGTTTGTCCTGCTGTTACCAGGTACCAAACATGGTAAGTATCTAAGCATGTGTTCAGTGTTTCATGGTTTATTTCCCTCACCCGCCCCCGCCTTGGTATTCTGAGATTTCTTTGTGTGTTTGTTTTAATTTAAACCTGAGGGATTAATAATTCTGCAGTTCCTATCATTTTTTAGGGAAAAGATATCCCAAAGAAGGATAAGTGGAAAAGTGTCCCCAAGTTTAATGCCAGGGTTAGCTTGAAAACATACATCAGCATATGTACATACATACATACATACATACATACTATTGCCTCTCAAGACACTTCTGGTTTAATCCATTTTCTGGTTCAGTAGGTTCTGCTCTAAGAATGTTGATCCTAGAGAGAAGCAGAATGCAAGCTTGAAAATACTGTTCTCACTTAAAAATCCTATTGGGATAATGGATATATCTGTTGCTTACATAGTGCTCAATACCAACAGACATATTTTTTTTCCACTGTGGCCAGATAATTCAGCAAAACGTTTAATTAGTTGTTATACTCTGCTACAACCACCACCCTGCTTGTAGGGCAATAACATTTCCTGCCTTAGTTTATACTATTGTGGTGTTTGGTTTACTAAGTTTAATGAAATGTGTGAGCAGGTGTTTTGTTTTGTTTTCCCCATCTTTGTAGTAAATACTTTGACAGTTGAGGCAGAATGTAGATTTGGGTAGTTGCAACATGTTACAAGATAACAGACTGAATAACCTGGAAAGTGAAAAATATTTACATTCATGAATGAGAAATATACATGGAAAGAGACCTTAAATTTGTTTCAACAGTTCATTTTCTAAGGGCATTTCTAATTTCCTTCTGCTGGTACTCTTATTGTTTGTAAACTTAATCATGAAAGCCAGAATTCGACATGACTTAGACCTTGTAATATCAGTGAATCTTGAAGGAATTGATGTGTGAAAACATCTGAGGACTGAGCTCTCAAAGACCTTGTTTTTATGCTTCTTGCCACTAGGTGGAAGAAGAAGGTTGTCAAAACTGTACTTTGGTGTTTCCAGCGTCGTTATCCTTAACCAGATCCATTCTTTCTTACTATATCCTCGACTTCAGAAAAAAAGCTCTTTTGGTTAAGCTGATGTTGAATTATTTTGAATTTTTGGGACATCTTAATCAGAAGAAATACTATGCCATGCTGTGTAATGAGAGTTGTAATGTTTCTTTTTCTACAGTAGCATTTCTGTAATATAGAATATAGCACTGTGATATATAAATGCTTTGAATATTCTTTTGGTTGCATGTTCATTTGTATTTCTTTACAAATGTCTTGGATAATGCCTTGCAAAGTTTCCTGAATACCATATTCAATTCTGAAGGAGTGCTTTATTAAAAAAAAAAAAAAAAAAAAAGCCTGGTTTGTGCTGTCTCTTCAAGAATAAGGCTTGAGTGATGCAAACACTCTGGAGTGAGCAGTGTGAAAACTGAAGGTTAAGACGAACAGAAATTGTTCTTTAAAATAAAAAAAAACAAAAAGAAAGTTTTCGTTTAGGAAAACTTGAGTGGTAATGTGTCCTATTGCCAGAAGTGATTTGTGCCTTAAATGCAAAGATGGAGCAGCTTAGGCTGTTAGCTGTGGTGGGCAATAACATCTAACACTGCATACCATGTCTGTGTGTGTGGAATGTGCAAAAGCTCTGAACAGGAGTAAAATTTTGTTCATGTGTTCATATGCTTTATGTAAAGTTTTCTTTATGCCAGTTCAGATCTTGGAGCTACTAAGCTCCAAGTTCACGCTGTATTACGTATGTCTTGTTGGCAACAACTGGTGTAGCTGCTCTATTATCTGCTCTAGTTAACTTATTAGAAATGCAAGTCAGTTAATATTTATTCTGCCCAGCACTTTGATGATACAGTGCTGGTGAATGTGATGTTCAGCACTATGTTGCTTGCTATTATTTTTTTTTTCCTCCAAGCTGAAATATTTTGTGCCTCTGAAAAGCACAGAACAAAACTGTTGTGTTTGAAATTCTGACCATGTAAAATACAGCTCAGAGCATAATTTGCTGCACATGAAATTTAAAACTGTTCTTTCATACTACCAGAGCCAGCTCTGAAGTGGACTTAATTGCATTTAATTATGGTATATTTATAATAATGCTGTGGAAGTTTGATTGTTAACCTGCAATTATTTTATTGATGATTTCTTCCTTTTGCTTTCAGTGAGTGCTTTAGTTCACTGCAGAGTCTCTGAACAGTGCTTCAGCAAAAGTACTGGGAGGTGCTTTAAGCCTGATTATGAAACCCTTATTTACACTGGTTGTACCAACAGCTTATGCACATGCTCATACAAATAGTCCCAGTGAGATCAGTGCTACAATTAACATAAAGCATATTGCAATAATGCCTTTTTCCATGTACTTGTCTATCTGTTAGAATTAGTATTATCAGGAGAATTCACTTCTAGAAGCTAGTTCTATCTGAGCATACTCCTTGGCAGTCCTTGTTTTCATTATTCTATTTCAACAAGCAAAAGCCTTAGCTGCAAGGTCTGTGGGAGGGTTGTGAGTGATGGCAGGAGGCACTGTTTGTATCAGCATCAGCTACGAGCATACCAAAGTATGTTTCTGATTCTAAATGATGATTTGGACTATCACTGAGTATGTCTGTAAATACCCTCTGTTAGTTGTGTAGTTTATTTGTGAATACTTATGTATTCTTACACTGGTGTGTGAGAGCACACACTGCTGTCAGAACTGACTAAATTTTGTTAAAGTAGCACTGAAATGAAATCTAAATTGCTGTGCCTTCAGTACTGCTTTAAAACCAGCCTAGCCAGATCAGTTCAGCGGCTTTCTTGAAATATGCAGATATCTGAGGAGGGGAAAAAAAGGATTTTTTTTTTTTTTTAGATGTCATCTTTTAAAATAGAGAACTCCCCTCCACAGAACTAATTTCTTTTTGTCAATTTAATCTTGTCTTTCACTTCATGATTTTGTTCTCTTGAACTTAGCCACAGCAGGCAATGAAGTTTATATCTTGATGCTAGTAGTAGCTGTCCTAAAATTATTGATCTCTTTAATTCTAGGCAGTGTAATAGGTTCACTTTCTTCTTACTGCTGAGTTTGCTTACATCAGCAAATGAAGCATTCTGGAAAATGGTACAATCTCAGTGCTTTATGGCATATACAAGCAATGGTATTTATATTTAATTGTGCCTGGCACTTTAAATAATTGGTTCTGGTTTTAAAGTTGCTTATTACTTTCCTAAACAGGGTGGTCTACAACCTCTTATGCCAGGTTTCTACTTCAGACCTTTTTTTTTATCTCAGCAAAATACTTAGCTGCTTCAGAGGAAGATAGTTAATGATGTCAGAAGATAAATGCATGCTCTTGTACCCTCTTAAATTCTTATGACTTCTAGAATGAAATCCTGAGTCTGGGTGAGAGGTCTGTATTATTGTCAAGGAGTCTTTTGTAATCTCTGTGAAACAGCTTTGCAAAATCTTCAAAAGAGCTTTTTGCAGCTTGACAGGTGAACTCTCTGAAGATTCTGCTGAGGGTGAGAATATACCACTGTCAGGCAGATTTGCCAGGCTTTAACTCATTCACTGCTGAGTGGTCTTTTCTGCCTTCAGTGACAGGTTATGCGATGGGGGAAGGGAATGCTTTTTTTTTTTTCATGAGTATCTACTACTAAGGGTAGACAGTTGTCTTCTGCCTTGAAGAGATAGTTTGAGGATGTAGTAGAAGGCTATGAATTATTCTGGATATTCTTCCTCACTTACGCAATAAATGCGGAATTCTGGCTCCCAACAGTTTATTTTTTTTGCATGCTGTCCATCTTGTGAAATGAGATTACAGAATAAATGTGTCAGTTCAGATGGCATATGTAGTTTAGTGTGGTGTGGGTGCATACAGTACATACAGTCATGGACAAGAAACTCAATACAAAATGCAGAAGGCTGCAGAATGTGTGGTCACTTTGGAAGTGTTGAACAGCTTATGACACATTGGCTTTTAATGCTCTTTTATTACTCTTTGATGGACCCCTTCAATCACTTCTAAAGGGGTTTTTGCCTTGAAGATAATAAGTGATACCAGTATGTGTATCAAAAATCACTTGTCAAATCATTATATTGTCAAAGAGATCTGGCTATCTTATTTGGATTTTTACATCATTGATACAGTTTTGTAGAGAGGAAGGGTGACAAATCTTCCTTCGAACTCTGTCAGGTCATGTAGTAATACTGTTCTTTGAGTAGGAGATAGTGACTACATTTTATCTATTCAGATACTGTCAGTGAGATGTCCTTTAGTGAAGTCTTTGGCATGAAAGATGGTTTTGAAAGTTGAGTGCAGGCTGCTGCTTAAAAGGGGGCATTTCCTTTCTGTGATTGCAGTGGATGTTTTCCAGCCGTGAGATGAGTCAGTATAGACAATAACTCTGACTCTAAAAAAAACCAGTAAGCCCTTTCCCCACTTGACTCTGACCCCAGGTTTCACTTCTGAGAAGGGGCTAAAATGTGCACTAAAACACCTGCAAAAGACCTAAACCAAAACAAACTTCAGTTGAGTGAGTATTGACATAAAGAAAGAAATGAATATGTGGGCATCAGGCCAAGGAGTAGGAATGACTACTACATTTTAAGATATTGACAAATGTAAGTCACGTCTCTCGAGAGAAGGGATTCTTCTGTATACTGGAAGTTCCCTCAGACACGGATACATTTCCACACAATGCATCTTTGAGGTGGCAAGACTTACTGAGATTTAGTGTTCAGAATTTGGTAAGAATCTCTGAGCTAATGAGAAGTGGAAATATATATTTTTTTTTCATTCCTGCACCTGTCTAGTTAGTCTTAATAGAGAAATAAATTGACTGCTTTCCATCTCAGTTAATCTGTGGCTATTTGTTGCTTGGGTGAGGCTCTCCAGATTAATTAGCAGGTTTAGTAAATGACATAAGGAAAAGTAATCATACGTTGCATGCATTAGTATCACAGTGCCAAGTCTTTGTTTTCATCCTCCTGAGTCTTAAATGTCTGAACTGCTTAAAATTATGATAGCTTGCTTGTAAGATATGTAATTTAACAGTTAAAACTAGGACTGTTGCACAGATTGCACCACAAGTATTGACTGTATTCACCTAACTTTGTGTTTCGAGGACGCCTTGTAGTGGCCTTCTAGTATCTGAAAGTGGCCTACAAGAAGGCTGGGGAGGGACTATTTACAAGGTCTTGTAATGACAGGACAAGGAATAATGGGTTTAAACTGGCAGAGTGGGGACTGAAACTAGATGTTGGGAAGAAGCTCTCTACAGTGAGAGTGGTGAAACAGGTTGCCCAAGGAGGTTGTGGCTGCTCCCTCCCTGGAGGTGTTCAAGGCCGGGTTGGATGAGGCCTTGAGCAACCTTTTCTAGTGGGAGGTGTCCCTGCCTATGGCACAGAGGGGTTGGAACTGGATGATCTTCGAGGTCCTTTCCAACCTAAAGCATTCTGTGATTCCCTGTGATGGTATGTGCTGAATTTCCCTCTTTGGTTATTAACAACTTTCCCCGTCATGATTCTTAAGTATTTTCCACAATGTCTGAGGATTTTTGTCTCTTAAAATCCATTTAGGTCCTAGTTATCAAGACCAGAATAATCTTCTCAATGTAAAACTATGTCCAGTGTGCACCTTCTCTCATTTTTAGTTTGTGTATCAACATTTCCAGCTCTAAACTTTGGTTTAGTCATTGCAGCCTTTAAAAGTGGGATTTTAGTCAGAATCATTGTCTCCTCTGTTTTAACTTTATTAAACATCCCAGTTTTTTTCCCTTCAAGAAAAGATTATTTAGTTAAAAAAAAAAAAGTGATGCTACTTGACAAATGTAATGATTCTTTTAAGCTATTAAATGTACTGCTCTTAAAGTCAGTTATTTATAGGTACAAGTTAATAGCTTGTTTATTAGAACTATTACTTACCTAGATTTTTTCATGAGCTCTAATGTAACTAATTATGATCATAAGGACTGGGTTGTTTAAATAAATTCCAGGTCTTCTACAAGATGAGTTTTGTTTTTCTAGCAAGCTACATAACAGGAAATAACTAGCATTGCTTTCAGTGTTTGGCACTTAGTTGTGATGCTCCCTAAGCTGTATCATGAATAGAATTAATTGTGGATGGTTGTGTGTCTTTCAGCATCTAATTAGAACATGCTAATTACAAACTGATTTGTGAAGCCTAGTTTCCATTGGATTTGTGTTCCATGTTTCCTGAGCCCTTCTATCTGCATTAGAAATCACTTAAGAATCTTAGGTCTTGTTAGAAGAGTAACAGTTAAGGGGCTTGTAATTGCTGTCAGACTGTGATTGAGCTGAGTATCAGTCATTTGTTTCTCACAAGTGGAGACAAAAGCAATATGTTGGTTTTTGTGTGTGTGTGTGAAAAATTTAACTGTTTGCTTGCCAAACAGAAGAAAAAAAGGCAAACAGGAGTAAAGGTACCAACAGACAGCAGAAGAAATGGCTGCTGCCATGTGCAAACTGCAACTGGAACAAAAAAAGGGATGAGCCCCATCCTGGAAACTGGGGAACAGGCACGAAAGACCTGGAACAGGGAACTTTACAAGCTATATATTGCAAGTCCAGCTCCTTTCCTGTCATACAGTGAGCATGACATGGCCACTTTGTAGAACATATGGTCCAGCTTGTCTGTCGCTCTGTAGCCCTGTCCCCCCAGCCCGTGTCCCTCATCCCTCCTAGTGGGGCATGTCAGCTTAAACCAACACACACTGCAGAGCCTCCAGGGTTAAAAAGTATTTGCTAATTTTGTTAATAGGAATCAATATGAACTACGATTTGCTTCAGTTTTAAATAATATTATAGCTTAGTTTCTGTGACAGACTGCACTGAATTGTAAGGTTATTGATTGCTGAGACTTCACTTGACTTAGTATATGGAGTATTTTAGCAGTTACATACAGTGTGATCAGCAATTAATAAAATGAATGCAAACATCTGTTTCTTAAATTTATTTCCCTCTTTAGTAATTAACTTCTGATGGAGCACAAAAATGAGCTGATGAAGTTTTGATTTATGGTCTATGTGTCTGTGCATAATTTAAATTCAGACACCATTTTAATTTGGACTGGTAACTATTGCAATCATTTGCATAAGGATAAAAGTCTTTTATGTGGCTACATATGCTTCTGATTTTTGTTATTGGTGGTAAAGTAGGAAAGATCAGCCAAGCTGCAGACTGAAGAAGAGTTTGGATGTGAACTTATATTCAGTGTTTAATAGAATGGTGACTGAGCTTGGTTTGACCTTATAATTGAAATTCTGTTTTCTGATTGTTTGAATGTGGAGGAAACCTCTCTGGAGGATCCTACTCTGAAGCACAGTGCTTTGTGCAGTGGGTAGTACCCTACAAGGGCAATAAAATGCCATCTGAAATGAACTCTTTCTTGATTCCTCTCTTGGCATTATTACTTTATTAAAAAAAAAAAAAAGTTAAAGGGCTTCTTATTTGTGTTCTTATCATTGAGATCAGAGAGTTTTCAGGGAAAATAACTTCAGAACAATGAGGCTTTTTGAAAGACAGATTGTGCAGAATACAAATACATTTTTTCAATAGCTCACACTTTCAGTTAGCTGCACACTTAATGTTTTTAGAGTAATAGGATTTCTGTAATGTGTGAAAACTTTGGCAGGTAGTTCTTAGAATGTTTGTGTACTTGAGTGAAGTGCATTAATTTAAGATAGAAGTAAGAGTATGTCCTCAAGACTGCATAAACTGTATCTGATTATAGCCTTTTATTATACTTAAGGTTGTAATCTGGTTTGTGTTGAATTAAATTACTAAACACCTAGGATTTCACGGTGTATAAACGAAATGTTTCTTGTACTTAAGCAGCAACTGCTCTTTTCCTAAGTTTGGTTGCCCAGGTTTGTTTTTGAATGACCTTGCCAATATCACATAACAAATGAGGTGGAAATTTTAATGATGTTTTAAAAAAATGTCCCTCTTATAAAAGGTGGAGATAAACTGGAGCTGTTGAAATGGTGCATCATTTATTTATTGACAGCATTTGCCACCTGAGAATAATGAATTCCGTGTTATCCATGGATATATGATTGAAAGAATATATGAGCATTTTATTCAGTGCTTACAGAAGAAAGTGAACTGGGTCAGGAGCTTGATTTGTGAGTATGAACAGCTTCATTTTGCCCACAAAGCAAGATTGGCTTCAGTGAAGGGACTGAAGTCTGGAAATAAGTTTTTTTTTCCCTTTTGATTTTAATGAGTTTTGGATTAGATCCAGAAGGGAATGTCATCCAGACTGTCATCTGCAATGAGACTTTTCAGCTAATGAGAGTATGGAGCATCCTATGCAATGTGATTATTTGCATACAATAACAAGGAATAGATGTTCTAGAGGAAATGTAACAGCTATATGCAAACAAGTTGCAGAGAATATATTCATCTGTATTCCTTCAGTGCAGAAGCTCACTGATTTTTAAAGCTCTGAGGCTGATTTATTGTGCCATGTGGCCATGATTTGAGAACTTAAGCAGCGTGTTGTTAGAGGAAAAACTGCTGTAGCAGCTTTTCCTTTATTTCAGACTTGATAGTTCTGTAGTACCTCAGAATTTTCTGACTGCCTGAAGGACCCTAGGTGGTTTCTGTTTAATTCTCTTAAAGCACGTTTTCCTATTAGCTATTGCAGGAAAAGAATTGGAAATTGCTCTGTCTGTGCTAAAAAAAGCATAAGTATTTGCTGCTTTAAAAACTCACTGTTTTGATATCTAACTACCTGGTAGGTGGAAATATCATAGTATTCATATTCTTAGTATTATACAATATTAATATAAAATTGTTATTATACAATACTTGCTCAGTTAGTGCCAATAAACTCTTGATAATTACTTGCAAAACCAACTCAAAATCTCATTGCATTTAAAGGAAAATTGAATTTTGCTATCCTGAAAGATGTGGCCAAGACACAGGTGTGTCTGTTGAGATACACATATGGATAATACTTGCAAGTTGCTCTATATGAAAGCCAGAGATTATGAATTCTGGTTTAATCACATCTAAGAGTTCAGTTTTCAAGTGCAAACTATTAGTGGAATTCATAACATTTTCTTACTGTTCTTTATTTTCTCCATTAGTTACTACTGGCATATTTCAGAATGTCAGTTAAAAAGTTGTGACTATAGATAAATCAGCTGCTACTATAAAATAATGACTAGAAGTACTTGAAAACAAACATCTGGTCTGGTTCTCTAAAACTGTGTTGTTTGAGGTAGGTAAGCAAGTCCAAGGGGCTGCATTTCAAGATTTTTGCATTGATTGTTATGAATTACGACTGCGGATGGGATCTGGTGCTTTAAACTTCTCTTCTTGGGCACAATGTGCTTTCCTAAAACATCCCCTGAACAGAAAATATTTGAAATTATTTTCACCAATTGTCTAAGCAGTGATAGTCATATTCTAATGGTATAGCTTAATCTCTTCAATTTAGACAGACTTGGTTGTTCATGTTCTATTATTACCAAATGTAAATTTTTTTTTGGTGATTAGTTGGAACATTTGTTTATATAAAAACCCACAGAATCAGAGAACCTGAGAGGTTGGAAGGGACCTCAGGAGATCAAGTTCAGCCACCCTGCCAAGGCAGCATCACCCAGGGTAGTTCACACAGGAACGCATCCAGGCAGGTTTTGAAAGTGTCCAGAGAAGGAGAGTCCACAACCTCTCTGGGCAGCCTGTGCCAGGGCTCTGTCACCCTCACTGTAAAGAAGTTTCTCCTCATATTGAGGTGAAACTTTCAGTGTTCCACTTTGTAGCTGTTGCTCCTTGTCTTATTGCTGCTGACCGCTGAAAAGACATTTGCCCCAACCACTTGACAATCACCCCTCAGGTATTTATAGATATTGATCAGATGTCCTCTCAGTCTTCTCTTCTGCAAACTAAACAGCCTCAGGTTTCTCAGCTACTACCTGCTTGCATTTTCTTCAGCTGTAGAGCAGAATTGATTTCCAGGACATCAGAACATTTTGCAAAACATAATTTTTGTTTTTCAGTTAGTCATACCTGGTAGTCACAAAAGCTGTTACATCTAATCCTCTGCTAGGGAAGGAATAAGCTCTTTGTAACAGCTACAGTTTAATTATAGCCACTGTGTACCTGTTCCTTTTGGATCCAGATTCTGACTTTGCAGATTTTCATGTAATATATTTCAGACTGACTCTTGGGAATGCTTTTGTGGACCTGCTAAAATTGGATTCTTTCCAGTGGCAGAAATGGAATTCTCACTAATGAGATTTTCAGAGTAATGGAGAGGCTGTGTAGGTTGCTCACTATTTCTAACATGCATACAGGAACACGATTGTGAATAAGATGACAGTGTCTATAAACTGCTGATGCTAGGCAGTCCATAACTTAGAGTTCACGGTAATGACTAATCTTTTCTTACATCCAGGTGAATTTTGCAGGGTTTATGTTTTCTGGAATGTTTCACCTTCTTTGCTCTAAATAGAACCGTTAAGATGAAACTCAGAAAATATTATACTGATTCATAAAACATAGAACCATAGAAAGGCTTAGGCTGGAAGGGGCCTTAGAGATCATCTACTCCAACCTTCCTTATAATAAAATACTACCCAAAAAATTAAAAGCGTGACTGCTTTATACAGGACAATCCTATAATGTTTCTAGTTAACTCCTTTTCTAGATTATGGATTTTATAGTTGGTAGAGAAGAATGATTAATAATAGAGCATCTTTAAAATTTCAACCAGAACAACTGTTGACTGTTACTGAGCATTGCTGGATGTCATTGTTTTATTAAAAAAAATCAGGCACTGGTATCATTACAAGTAATGAACCAGCTGATGCTGTAGTTTTCCAAGAGTAACAAAAAATGGAAACGTGTTCAGACGCACTGCTGCATTGTCTTGTGTGCTATGGTGTGTGCAAGGTCAAACCTTGTCTTGGAGTCAGCTGTGCAATTGACTGTGGCTTGAAGTCACTGAAATTCCTTATAGTGCCACTTTAAATGTGAGTTTAAGAACTTTAAATGAAAGTGTGTGAAGTTTTCTTTGCGGAGTGTTATTAACTAGAGGGATTCTGGATTAATTTAGCAGCCAGGTCTGTTCTTTCAGCCATAAGCCATGCTGTCAGGGAAACTTAATTACACTTTAAGTGGGATGCAAATGAGTTGTGACACTACATCATTTCACATGAAAGGTTCATTACTTACATTAACTGCACAATGCTCTCTCCTAAGCATCGGGCTCATTACAATTTTTCTGGCTTTTAACATGGCTATGTCTGAGTATGGCTTTAACTTTTAATATGTCTTCTCTTACTACGTGTCCATTCTTTAGTTGTTTAAGCTTTAAGCTGTTGAGTTTACTAAGCTGAACCTGGGTAGCACAGAAGATGCTAAAGTAAAGATGGACTTTGTGGCTTCCAGAACTGAATTTGTCCTCTTCTGAGGTTTCACATGGGACACCTCCCACTAGAACGGGTTGCTCAAGGCCTCATCCAACCTGGCCTTGAACACCTCCAGGGAGGGAGCAACCACAACCTCCCTGGGCAACCCATTCCAGTGTCTCACCACCCTCACTGTAAAGAACTTCTTCCTAACATTGAGTTTAAATCTTCCCTCTGCCGCTTTAAACCCATTATTCCTTGTCCTGTCATTACAAGACCTTGTAAATAGTCCCTCCCCAGTCCTCCTGTAGCCCCCCTTTCAGATACTGGAAGGCCACTACAAGGTGGTCTTGAAGTCTTTGCTTCTTGATTTGAAAAGGGGAGTGGTTTGTAGGAGAGAATTTTGCTTTTCTGGCACAGCAGCAAGTGGTCATTTAAGTCCATTAAGTATTCTTTCTTGCAAGAATATCATGTCAGCATTGACAAATATTAGAGAATGCCCCTCAGATTTTATTTTCAGCTTGCATGATGCAACCAATTGATACCACTTTGAAATGGCATTGGAGTTGTCCATTTGCAGCAAGTCCTGCAAATGTCTTTGATATTAAAATGAATGTTTGTGCTTTTAAAATCAGATTTTATTTTCAAGTTCACACTAAACTGGATTCTAGTTAAACCCTTTATTGCTGCTTAGTTAGGGTCTTGAAGGCAAGACTCTTAGGTACTATCATCACTGCTAATTTAATAATTGCCAATTAATCTAATAAACTTCATTCCATTTCACTGGATTTAGTGCTCATGAAAACTGCCAAGGTGATATCCTGGAAGCTAACTGGCAATCCAAGGTCGGTGTTTCATTGCACCTGTCTGTTGTGTAAAGAGCAAGTTTATTGCCAATTCCCTTGTGCTCCTGAGGAATGTGCTGTAACCCTTGGCGCAGAGAGTAGAACACTGACTCTCAGGCTGTTGGCAAGTGCAGAGCTTGAATTCATATTTTGGTAGCATCAGTTATCCTGCTGAAGTCCCTGGGGTTGCTATGGAACAGAGTGGGTCTATTCCTTGAAATCTGTGGGTCTTCCTTAGGTCTTAGTTTCATTATGACTGGTGAAAATGATACCTGAAAAAGTTCTGTTGAAAAGTTTATTAGGTCAGCAGTCTACTTTGGGTCTTAATTTTATGCATCTCTGATGTATGTGTCAATGGCTCATTAACTGCAAACCTGTAATTTTAAGAAGGGTATCCAAGTTCATAAACACTGTGTGGCATACTGCTGTGGACCTAAGCAACAAAATAACTTGCTTTTCCTTAGGGGGACTTTGAGTATCATCAAGCTGTCTCTATAATTTCATATCTTTGCCTTTTATGAGATTAAAACATAGAAAAGCTGAGATATGAGCTTCTCACTAAGTTTGAAACCATGTCTGAGACAGTTATGTAAAGTTTCTGAGAATGATTACCCCAAATTGATGTCCTGCATTGGTTTAGAGTATAAATGCAGACACAGCTATATTCTGGGCTGAAAGCTGGTTCGTATGTAACTATCATTGTACTAGCAGCAAATTTCCATCTTGCCCTTTCTTGGAAAATTGATCACTCTATGCATATACCTGTGTTCTTAAAAAATAGAACATGTTAGAAAACAAAAACTTTATTGAGGTGTTTACTCTTTCATTAGATTACTCCTTCTCATGTTTCATACTTCTTTAGAAAGAAAATTATGTATCTTGTCTTATTCCTTGAATTTTCTGAAGGCTGTGTGAACAAGCTGACTGTAATTACATTATGTTCACAAGCAGCAAAGATTGTATACCTTATTTAATGAAAATTCATGGGCACTTCACAGAGTTCTTCTATAGGCTGAACAGATTTGTTATAATGGAAAGGAGAGACTTGTGCCATGGCGGCTTTCTGTAGGTTTTATGTTTGTGGATGTGCACATTCCCAGATTCAGCAGGATGGAGACTGACTTGGCAAACTCTTCAGTGAAATGGAGTGAATGGAGAATATAACTGAAGAATTTAGAAGCCTGTTCACACAGAAAAGCCTTCACAAAATTTTTATGTGATGAAGCCATGTGAATTATCCAGTGTCTAGATCTACTGCTGGAGAAAGGATGGTTCTTTTATGGATTCCCTGAATGAAACCAAGAAAGAATCAAGTAGTTGGTTGAGAAATGCACTTGAATTTTATTTCACTTACATGTGCAATGGTAAAAGTTAAAAATAAGAAAGAGAGAAAAAAACAAGAAATAGCAAAAGCAAGCAATAGCACTGTGGGTCCAAGCAACATCTCTGTGATGCTGAAAGCCTCGATTAGTGAGGAAACTTCAAACTTCCTTGATAGCTTTAAGGTTTTACACCTTTTCCAGTCATATATGTGATCATAGTTCCTCATTCAATTGCCATGATTATGGCACATTTGACTGGTGTCAGCCTTGGTCCCAGGGTTGGTTGTGTGCTTTTTTTTGTCCCTAAACTGCTGTATCAGTCATCTGTTGAGGGTCCTCTCCATCGGAAGACCCATGGGATGGTCACAGTGAGCCTGAGCTTGCATTACCCTCTGGAACCTATGGCCTTGTCTGGTTATCAGCTGCTATAGTCACAGAGCTTGTGGTCTTGTGTAGGATAGGCAGCTGTCTTCACAGGACAATGGTGACGAACAACGCTGAGACAAACATCAAATAAACTTAACTCCTTGCATCAAGGCCCAGGCAAAAGCTGTCTCAGAAGCTCCATCAGAATATTCCACAGGTTTAATTCTTTAAGAAGAAATAGCTGCTTGCACTGAGAAGTGTCTATGGCTCAGGGCTTGCAGTGCTGGCTAACTCCTGCTATGCAGGAAAACAGAGTTCATATGGCATTGTTGAGCAAAGCCCAGCAAGAAGTGGGATTTTTAGTTCCTTAAGGACTTTTTTTGCCATAACTGCATGATTTTGGTGGGTTTTTTTGGTTTTTTTTTTGAGGACTGGGGATTTAAAAGCTTCACTTTTCTTACAGGTTGATGTGTTTTTAAAAATGTTTGGAAGCTTAATTGAAATGAAGCTTCAGAGTTCGAGTTAGTTAATGGTTGGACTTGCTGATCTTAAAGGTCTTTTCCAACCACAGTGATTCTGTGATTCACCTAATAGCATCCCCTAAGAACTGAAATATTCTGAAATGCCACCATTTGCCTTTAAAGACTTAATGCTATGTGGCATTTTTTTGCCTTAAAAAAAAAAAACAAAAACCAGTGCTTAGACTTTTGTTCTTGTTAAGGAAGTTAAATGAAATTCCTGCAAATGATCCTTACAAATGAAACAAGTATGATTGAGTAGGTGCAGGCAAATCTGAACAACTTGTTCAAGGCAAGTTGTTCAAGTTAAGGTAGAAGAATGCCTTTGTTGTGAGAACAGAGTGATTCTCGTCAGTGAAACTTGTCCAGTGCATTAGTAATACCTGAATTAAAACCATTTGCCCCTTCATTGATTCTTTTCGTGCAAATCATTAGATTTTTTGGGAGGAGAATTGCTGAGAATTTTTGAAAAATATAGCCATGACCCTTTAAGAAATGTCTATGAAATAGAATAATCTTTACTCTCTGAAGTTGGTTACTTGTATGCAGCTAGCTAGCGACCTAGAGGCCATCTGAAATGTTTTGGGTTAAAATATGCTAAGCTGCAGGGTGGTGAAACAGCATATTGATGGGGAAGTATTCCTGTCTCATTTGACTGATTTTAATCTTGGAGATATGGGGGAAAGACACAAGTGAAACATCTGCTATGAAAATGGTAGTCTCATGACTTCAACCTTCAAACATTGTAGTAAACTAGCTGTAAGAATACTCATAGAAGTATGTATTAGGTCAAAAATGGACTACTCTGTCATTAACAGTACAGTAATGCTAGAGATCCTTAAATGTTCAGGCTCAGAACTGCAGATCAGAGTTAAAAATTTGGTCCAGTTGTGGAGAAGTGTAATACCTAAACCAGTTTTGAAGAATAAAAAGTATACCAATAAATCACCTGTCAGTGTAGATAATAGAACACTGCATCATTTTCTATCAGCTAAAGTAAAGGTTACACACAATTGTTTACTGTAACAGTATGATTTTACTGGGGTATTCAGCATTCACTTCCCTGGTTGATGAGAGGCAGAATGCCTGGGAGTGAGTGGGTGAGTGATCTGTAGTGCACTCTTTTGCAAGACTGTTTTTCTCTGCTGCTTCTTTCCTGCTCTCTGTTCTATCTGATGCTTTTGCTCACCAAGGTGAGTTGAGAGAAATGGGTAGCATCTGTATTTTAGCTTTTGCTGTAGCATCTTTTCTAACTCATACTGGGGAGGGTGGATTTGGGGAAGGAGTGGGAATTGGGAAGGACTAACCCATTAATGATGAAGGTCTTGAGACAAATGGTAGCAAGGAGACGATTACAATTATTTCAGACATCCTGCCTTGAGCTCCCTCTGAGGCACAGCAGTTACAAACTGCCCAATGTGTTATTTACAATGTACCTTTGTAATTGAAATATTTTACCTCTTCTTTCAGAAAAAGATGGTGTGGTATTTAGTAGCAATAGTGATAACATTCAAGAGATAATGAATATTGAACTGAGGGAAAAAATGCTTACCTTGAAAAAATCAAGTGTTGACTGTGAATATTTTTCAAAGAGGACTGAATTAAAAAAAAAAAAGAAAAGGTGTGGTGTTTTGCTTTGAGCAGTAGGCTGTTAAAAATCACAAATATTTACATTTGAATTGAAGCAGTAGGGTACTTCAGTGTCTTTACAACTAATGGTCTGTAGCCACAAACACTATTTTAAAGTAGCCTTTATAAGTATTATTTTTCTGCCATGAAATTGCACAGAAGGTGGGGAATGTTATAGATTAAAAGTAAATTGCAGGAGACAGTTGGAACTAGACGTTGCCACCATTACAGTGAGCGGTATTTTATGCTAAATTAGTTTAAATGGGGCTGTCTTGGGACTTTCATCTCAATCAGATTTAGCCTGAAATAGGAGTCACACTATGCCCACAGTGGTCACTCGTTTAGTTTTTGCCTTTGTGCCTTGTCTTGATCAGGATTTTTCCATCAGTTCTTTGATGTCATGACTTTTCTGCCTGAAAATACAGGGAGCCTGACCCCTTTGCTCTTGTGGGGTGAAATTGTAAATTACACCTTCATGTTTTTTTTGTACTTGCTGCAGTCTCATGAAGATTCTTTATAAAGCAGGGCTAAGGGAGCATTAGATCCTGCTTTTAGTGTGCAACAATACTGTTCCACTCGTGTGATGAGGAAGAACCTTAATTCTGTCTGTTTAAAGCTGTCAGAAATTGTGATTCATTCTCCACACATGAGACTTGAACTCTTCCTCCCAGTTGTACAAGCTGTCATGACAGCAGTGCAAGGTATTAAAAAAAAAAACCAAACAGTTAAAATTTTTGTATTGAAAAAAAGTGAGCCTAAGCTTAGTTGCAAATAAGACATTGATGGTACTGTATGGTAAGTGGAGTGTCTGAGCTCTTTGTTAGGGGCATATATGTATGCCTGAAAGCTTGTTACCCTTTAATCAAGATGGCAAAATCAGCTTGATGTGCTCTACAGTATTTAATTTTCTCTCTCTCTCTTCAGGACATGGACACTCATCTCACGGTGTGTCCACATTGAATAGTTTATTGCATCTGTGTTGTGAGGCCTCTGCTAATACTGTACCCCTCTCGAATGTGTGAGTGAAAGCATAAGAAAGCATTTAAATCAATGAAGCTACCAAATAAACAGCATGTGGCTGTCAGTTAGAAAATACAGTGTGTAGGTCATATTGATGGCTTCTAGTGAAGGACCATGCTGAATATTGACAGCAGAAGTCTGTATGTGATGAACATCTAATTGGGATTATGTTTACATGGAACTATAGCATGTTAACAGTAGCAAGAAAAGTGAGATCCAGCTTTCTGCTATGAAAAACCTATGCAGTAGTAGAGCAGTAATAGAGTTGTTAATGTGCTCTAGAAACATGTTTTAAAACTTAATTATACATATACAGGCTACATCAGCCTTTTGTTTCTGTTCTATATGAGGAAGACTTTGAATTACAGAAGATTATTTCTTGTTAGGAATCCTCAGTTTATTTGCTGTTTCCATTGTAATTTCTAGCTTTCCTTGGATGATAGTCACTTTTTAGTGTAAATTCTAGTATTTACAGAGTGCAGGAAAAGCAAAAAACCCAGAGCAAAAGGATCCAAACCATCCTGATTACTTCTTGATGATTGAATTTCTGTTAGCAGTTACTTAAAACCCTTGCCCAAATAATATGCATGGCAATACTATGTTGATGAAGTGCAGATATGTTGTGAACTGTCATAGGTTTCCCTTTTGAACAAAATAACTTTGTGTTAAATTTTAGTTCTTCAGGATGGCTAATGTGAAAAAAAAGAGGGTCTCTGTTATGATAATTTAATAAAGGATTTACAGGAAATAACATACTTGTCCAAGGTCCCAGAGTAGCTATTTCAATCCAGGCTGCTGCGGATGAATTTTCCAGGCAGCTGAATCCTTACTCTTGGTTCAATCCTTCTGTTTTGGTATAATTTCTGTAGTGGTTCTGACATATTCTGGAATATTGACGTATGATGCAGTGCTTTTTGGATTGCAGGTCAAATTTTATCAAGTTACAGACAAATATTACACTGAAGTTTTTGTCTTGTCTTCATCTGAAACTACTCTCTTCATCTATAAAGGAATGCTTTTTGCTTTGTACAGATTAGCAACTACTTCAAATTCCAATCAGATTGGAAGCAAGTGAATTCTATCTAAAAAAAAGAGGGAAAGTAGTTGAGCCTTTTGAATTTTAAAAGATAAGTGTAGTTCAGTAGTATTGTAAAAAGAGTGACCAGCTGTTCTGTGCATTTTCATGGCTCTGATACATTTGTGATGATCTTAGTGAAGGAAATCAATGGAAGTTGTATTACTGAGCTTTTCACTTTTTCTGGCAAGATAATTGCCATGGGTTTTAGAAGGACCCGATGAACATACACCTCATCTCTAGCAACCCAAGTCTTTATTCAAATAACAGCAAGAATAAAAATAGAAATGGAGAATTTTGACAAGTTCTGAAAGGTTGTTGGCAAAGCACTTCAGCTAAAACATGGGAAGATGTTTGTGTTTGTGTTGTGGGTTGTCATCTACCAGGCAAAGCATGATTTCTATAGAAACACTTGCCAGTAGGATGAACTACAAAAGTCTTAACATTAAATAAATTGCTTAAATGTCACTGGACTTATTTTGTGCCTTTTGTACCTGTGCTAATCTTCTCTACAGAGAGAGTGTGTGGCTATTCCTGTTCCACTGGTGCAGACCATTTCTGCCTTGGTGTGCAAGGTGTTAATTTTCCCCGTTGTTACAGGTAATTGAGGACTGAGAAATCTGGAGTGTAGATTTGAAACAATGGAACTAGGCTGCATCCTATAGCTTTGAAAAAGGAAAATTCATAATAACAATGAAAGCTAAGGTATGATTCAGCCTTACTTTTTAATAAAAAGTAATTCCAGTAGCATCTTTTTGAGCTTACTTTCTCTTGCAAATGATATCTTCAAGATCTTGTGCTTGTGGAGATACCCCAGAAAAGTACATACTGTGTCTATAACCACATATGGTGGTTTGGCCCTGGTGGGGGGCCAGATGCCCACCAAAGCTGCTTCGTTGCTTACCTTCTTAGATGGACAGGGGAGAGGGAAAATATGTCAAAAAGCCTATGAATCAAGGCAGAAGCAATTTAATAGGATGAAAAGCAAAGCAAAGGCCGTGTGTGGAAACAAGAGCAAAAAAAAAGTTATTCTGTACTTCCCAGCAGCAGATGATGTCTGGCAGCACCCAGGGAAGTGATGCAGCAGTTGTTCCAGAGGACAGAGGTCATCAATGAATATCCCCACACTTCCTCTCTTTAACATAATGTTTATATCTGAGCTGACATTGTATGGAATGCCCCTTTGGTCAGGTCTTGCCTATCCCTCAGCCTGTTGCTGGCGGGGGGACCTGCTGGAGAAACAGTCTTTGTGCTTGGCTGAGCAGTAGCCAACACACTGGTGTGTTATCAACACCTAGCTAGATAGAACACTGCTAAACACAGCACTAGAAAGATGTTCTGGGAAAAATTAACTCCAGCTCGGCCAAACCCAATATACCAGAACATGCTGTTAGTCTCAGGAAATTCTGAATCCTTTTAAAAGGGTGATAATGAGATGCATCAGGATTTAATAAGTATTATGTCATAGCCAGTTAGGACACTGCCTTGACACCCAGGTAAAATTTGTTTTGCTAATGAAGGCTGCAGCGTTGTGTGAACAGCCCAAAAAGTAGTTAGGCAGAAAGGGGCTACTGAAAAAGCATGTAGAAAAGGCAGGTGGAGTGTTTTGGTGTTTGGGTAGAGAGGTAAATAAGTTTTAGCACTGTATTAGCAGTGTAGGTGTAACTTTGGGGTCATCACCAAGAAAAAGTGCATGGTATGCAGGTAAGAGAGTACAGTAAAGAAACAATACATTGATACAACACCAGGAAATACCCCAAAGAAGATAACAGAAGAGATGAGAGGGTTGATGGGTTTTATATATGAGGGGAAAAAAAAAAAACTGTTGTAAATTACTTCTATTAAATAAATATTACTAATTGTATAGCATCTTAAATTTCACTCTAATCTAGCATTAGTATTAATTTTAGGACAAATTTCCTGTAGCCCATTGTGTACAACTCTGCACTGTGAGACTTAACATCTCATTATAGTTCTGGGAAAAAAATAATTACTTAATGATACCTGATATTCCACTTGAACTTGATCCTCTCATTAGTAAAGGAAAAAAAAAGCTATTGCTGCTACCTTCTCATTCTAGAGGATTTAGAAACTTTTTTTTCAGGGCAATTATTGCCTACTTCTGAGGGGCTGGCAGTGTTTCTTGAATTTCTTAACACAGTTAAAAAAAAAAAAAAGAAAAAGATTTTAAAAACTCAACCCTGTAAAATACTTAATTTCTGTTTGCTCTTTCTTCTTCTGACGTTAGGTAGAATAACAACCACAAAAGACTTTTCCGGAATGAATATGTGCCATAAATATCTTTTTATAGGGTTTCCTCTGTAATTTAGCGTTGTGCTAAGTAAGTTATTTTTTTAAAGCACCATTTACTTTCCTAACAAATAGCCTGCAGCTTTTGTATCTATAAGCCATCCTGACAGCCATGCTTTATGAATGGTGTCTGCAAACTGATTTTTTGTGACTTTTAAATTTTTAAATATGGAACTAGAGCCCTGCTTACGGTCTGAAATATTGGAGGTCAGAGCAAAGTAACTTTTAGTCTATTACAGCTTTTTAAACTTCCAGTCTTGTAACGACAGTCTCCTGGAGGTGGCAGCAAAGTACACGGAAGGAAATAAAATGAACACTAACACGTAAACAAGCAAGAGATTAATGATGCTATGCAGTACTGATGATGACTCTGACTAAATGCATCAGCCTCTTCCAGCTTAAAATGACAGTGCGGGTAAATAAAGGGATGATGTATTTATCTATTGGTTTTAATTCTATTTGGTTTCATCTAAATGTGCTGAATTCCTCCTCTTACATCTTCACTTCTAGCAGAAGGTGGAAGCTTTCATTTTCTTTTCCAGTGTCACTAAAAGCAACTAAGGCGACAAACCCCCTTGATTAAAATTTTCCGGTTTCGTGCACCAATCCAACACAGTTCAAACCCTATCTTCACTCGTCTGCCTGTGTTTTTCAAACAGCTTTTCTTCATCTGGAAATGTATGCATTGCAATCCCTCTTGGTTTTCATGTCTTCAGCATGCATAATGGTATGATTAACTGGCAAGGTGATTCATACTTGAATAATAGATTGCAAAGGACATCATATTAGACGTCCTAAGAGCCCTCTTTACTCCAAAGTATACATACAATAATGCCCCAGAGACATGAGTTATGGCTGCTGTACCTTGAATAACAAGAACAGAGAGTGCTGGCAGAACCATTATTAAAATGAAAGAGAGAAAACTCCTGGCTGCCAAATTGCAACTGTTGCTTTCAATGTTAAACTTGTTTGTCAAAATAGTATTGGGTGGAATCGATAAAAGCTGTGGCCAGATTGTTCTACAGGTTAGCAGTGTAATACAGGAAAGTTCATTTTAGATTGCTCTAAATGGGATTTTTTTTTTCTTTTTTTTTGGAGGGGGGAAAGAATATAGTGTAGCCTTCTCTGAATGTAGAGCTGATTTTGCTGGCTAAAAGAGGAGGCCTGAAGGATGGATCTGTTTATTGACAGACACAATAGGCAGGAATGGCACAACTTCTCTGCTCCTACTATACCTGTGTGCCTAAATCCCAGCTTGCATGAAAGGCTTAAGAGGATCAGAAGGTGGCATGCTCAAGAGAAATTTGATATTTGGCCTCTGTGAAACAATATGCACAGTACCTGAGTGACTTCTTAAACATTTGAATGAAGAACACTGCTGGTAGGTATGAAAAGGTAAAGACTGCCTTTAAGGGACGTGATTTCTAGAGTATTGGCTGAACAGATTGAATGTGACTTCTGCCTTCTCCTGTAGGTAGGCAGATTTCTTTAAGTTTGACTTCTTTTTGCAAAAAAGACTTCTTGCAGCTCTCTTCCACTATGAGATCTTTTGTGGCAGAAGTTGATCATGTATTTCTTGTCTAGCCTTCAAAAAAGGGAAGGAGAAAATAACCACATTTGTTTCATGTGTGATGTATTAACTAGCAGAACTCAGAAATAAGTGTTCTATGTACCTGGAATTTTGGTGCCCTGTTTCCATTTCTTACTAGTGGCCACTCATGTACCCTCTACTTCAGTTCAGGTTTCTTTCATTTGTTTAAAGGGGAAATTAATCGTAGATTTGAGCTTCAAATACTTTAAAATCCACTGAGTTAACTCATGCCTCTTAACATGTGAAGCAGATTTCTTCACTGTTTTGTCCCTTTCTTTCTCTTTGAAATCTGCATGAAATCACTTCATTTGCTGGCAACAAGAAATCTTAGAATTATCTTAGACATTTCCAGGCTGGGATTTGAGATGCAACCCCTTAAGTTGTTTTATTTCACATTCTGCATACTGTCAAGACCCTGTGCCACTGTTTCCTGCTGATATAAATAGAGGTCTAGTCATGTCAGTGGAACTCCTTTCCTTGATGCTGACACATAATCTAGTATTTCTATTCAACTCTAAATAAATTTGATTGACATGAAAAAAGTGGTGAGTGCAGTTTAAGAATAAGAAAAACCAAAGACTCTTTCTGTATTAGAAACACTTGTAATGGTTTTCCCATCATTTCACTCCCACACAAAGTAGCCATCTATTGTGAAATACAAGTGCTCAGCCTCTTCTATAACATCACTCTCTATCCATTACTTTTAAATTAGTTGATGTTCCAGACTCTTCCTGAAGATATGCTGGCACTACTTGAAAAACCAGAAATAATGCAAGGAATGAAAGTGGTGTTTACTTGATGCTAAAAACAGCAATCAGGGCAAAAGGACTGATAGTACTATAAAGTGTTTATGTGGAATTTAATGATATTGAGAGTAAAATGCACCAAATCAATATGCTGAAATGAGGTTTGCAAGATTCTCCTGGGTGTGCTGTATGGTCATCAGTTGATTCTCTGGGTAATTTACAAGGCTTCTTGCTGTTTGATGAAGCACAGGTGCAAAGGCTCTCATCCAAGGCAATGACTTGCTAGCTTTGGTGGTACTATAGCCCTCATGTAACATGCACTAAATCAAGTGTATATATACAAAAGTAGTGTTAAGAATGATGACCCATGGAGACTTTAGCTGTTCTCACTCTTTGAGTATTGCTGTTGGTTTTTGTCATCTCTCATCATTATTTGGAAATCCATGAGATTCACTTTCTGTCTTAATTTCTCAGCAATCAAAGTTGCTTCACTGTAGCTTTATTGCAATTGATTTTCTGTTGATATGTCATACCACTGAGGAGTCTGAAGTAATATTGAGAAGTGAGATGCCCCAGGGCAAATGAGATCACTGAGAAATTCAGATGGCTGCAGCAAATCTCTTTCATTGTGCCAATCTCTGGTAGACAGTACCATCTTTCTAAGCAACACTGGCATGTGATAAAAATATGTCTCTGTCATAGTTTGGAATGTATTATCTACAGAGCTTTTTCTTCAAGGAAATTCACTCAGAGGTTTCATTCTCCAGGTTTCATGACGGTGACTATCAATCAAAGTCACTGCCTGTTGATTATCTCTGTACCCTTTGAATAGACTAGAGAATTCTTTAATTACTATTAAATGCTTGCCAAGCATGGACATAAGGGGGAAAAAATATCAGTCAAGATGCAGGTCTAGTGTAGACACTGAATTACAAAGAAAGGACACTTGAGAAAAGTAAATGAAATAAAATAAAATGAATTAGTTGGAAAAGCAGAAGTAATACACAGGAGGGAAAGAAGATTTGACAGGAGAGCAGAAACTTTATTTTTATGGCCCTGTGGGCAAGTGCCTTTCCATCTTATGATCTAATATCCCTGCCTGTAATTACACTGATTGCTTGTTGGGAAGGGAGCCTACTAGAAGTATGTTATATATATTACTTTATTTTGTAACTTTTTGGTTATAAACAAATAGACACAGTTCCCAGTCACTCCTTTGTTTTCTTAGGCTGAAGTGTCTTGAGTTGTTTATATGACACTAAGCTTGCATAAGTGGGGCCAGACCTGAGGCAAACCCAGTGGAAACCAGTGTAAACCATATTGTTCTTCAGTCTTGAAGAGCTCACTAAGCTGATGTGCAGCATTTGTGTCTTATTAATTTATCAAAGAAACTACGGAGATATTCAGAAGTGAAGAAAAACAGGTCAAGTCTAGTATTTAAGGTTCTCACTTAGGCTGCCATTTTTTTCTCCAAGGCACATAAAAATTCAGTCAGCCAGTAGCACAGCCACAAATAAGATGTGACCCAAAGATCAAATGAATACATTATACTGATCTATTCTGGCTTGAGCTGTGAGGTCAGATCAGGTAATGTTGCCCTGTACTCATAGCTGGGAGCTCTTGGAGCCATGCTGCAGAGGTGCAGGGAGTTGTTCAAGAGAGGGCCACGAGACCTAGTGGCCCCTGTCAGATAAGTGCCAAAAGCTGGTTTTGTATGAATGCTTTGAAACCAGACCAGCTGTATTGGAGCTTTTGTTCAACAAGCTGATTGCTGCAACACATCTGTGTTCTAGCAGAGCTGGATTTTAGTTCTCTCCTTGAGTGAAGGTGATTTTGTTTGGTGCTATGAAGTTGCTGTATGGGATAGATAGAGATTTTCGGTGCGTGACGTCTCCTGGATTCATAGAATGGTTTGGGTTGGAAGGGCTCTTAAAGATTGTCCAGTTTCAACTGCCCTGCCCTCGACAAGGGCGCTTTACACTATCCCAGACTGCTCAAGGCCCTATCCGAACTGGCCTTGAACACCTCCAGGGAGGGGGCATCCACGACCTCCCTGGGTAGTCTCTTCTAGTGTCACACCACTCTCACTGTAAAGGATTTCTTCCTAATATTAATATCCAGTCTAAATCAGCATTCCTCAGTTTTCAATCCATTTCCTCTCATCCTATCAGTACAATCCCATGTAACAAGTCCCTTTCTGGCTTTCTTGTAGGCCCCTTTCAGGTACAGGAAGGCTGTTGTAAGGGTGGCTGAATTTCATTTGCAAGTATTAGGCTGCTTTGCATCAGTTTTGTTTGAGTTTTGTGTGTCTTGAAAGATGACTTTTAACTTAGACTCGGTGTATAGGTGCTCAAAGAAATGGAGAAACAAATGCAATATGAAGGAAAAGGCAAACATAAGCAAGATGTTTATTGAAAACAAAAGTTTATCATCTCTCCGTTCATAGAGTGCTGCTGAGGTAGGAACACTTGCAAGTTATAAATAAGAGGTTACTACTGAATGTTGCAACAAACTTATATTTCTGGGTCAGAAAGAAACATCAAATGTAATTAAAGGCAACTGAAATGTGTTTGGGACTTTGGTCTTTTGCACATCAGAGTGAAAGAACTCCATAAGCATAATTCAGCGAAGAGAGTGATAAAAGACCTTTTACTTTCTTTTTTTCTTTTTCTCTCAAGATGAATTACACTCGAATGTACAGGAATGTTCTTTTCTAGTTTGAGAGTAAGTGGGCTTGTACAATAAACATTTTTGTAACATTCAGGTGCTTTAGCCCAGACAGCTCAATTAGGACTGTGCAGTAAAACACAACTTCTGTGCACTTTGTGAGCACTTAATGTGACTGAAAGCCTGTTAGCAGGAAATCTCATAGAAAACAGGTCCTGTCAAGTGTTTAAGGAAATTGAATTGACATATATTTAACTTACAGATCTGAAAAGCAAGAGATTTCTGGATGGCGAGTAATTTAATTATATTGTCATATTTGACTTCTCCTGTTGGAGTCTCCTTTATTCATTATTTTTAATACATTAAGAGCTTTGCAAAAGGGGTTGGAAGTTATTCACACAAGCTGACAAAAGCAGAAAATACAAAATGAAGTTTGACAACGTTTTCTGCTTTTCATAATTATCTGTAATATCCAGTCTCCTCAGATGAGTGATGGGCTAATGTTTTTCAGCCAGCTCTTTTTTTTCAAAGAGTATTACAGCAGAGATTAGAAGTGTCTTGAGATATATATATATATACACACACACACAATTTTATCTATACCAGAACTTAATTCTTTCTGGCATAGTTTTAATTAAAGATAACCTGTTCTTTGCTCTCTGTAATACTGTTGCCATTGTCCTATAGTGAGGTCAGGAACTGCTGGTTGGCTATGGGCACTACTCCATGGATGCTGATTCTGATTTGCTTTTACTGAGTTGTGTGTTGCTTCAGACAAAGACACTCTCAGAGGGGACTTTCTTCTGTTACCTAAAAAAGCAAGTATCTCATTTCATTTATTCAGTGGTGAACAGATAGGTGACAGCAATTCTGCATCATGACATTTGTTTTGGGACGGAATGAATTGCACTCTGGAGATGCTTGTTTCTCACTGAGAGCCTAGAGGGCTTGCTGAGCTTATTGGTGTGACTTCATGTAGTTAAAGTAAGAAAAATCAGACCTCTTTGTTTACTTTTTATCATGAAGTACTCTAAAGTTTGATGTGGAAAAATAAGATTAATGCTGAAGAGCTGCTTTCAGCCAAAATTAAAGACTCGGTCCTTTGTTTATAGAGTAGGTATTTCAAAATCAGTGTCAGATTTAATCTTTAAAAGAAGATAAATTATATCATACTGCCAGTCCTAGGACCAGCACGCTGCTGGTGAAGGTGGAGGCAAGATTCATAAATTGGTACCAATTGTGTGCCTGCTAGGTGGTAGCCAGCAAACGAAGTGACTTTGTCTCATGTGACATGAACCTAGTTGTGCTAAATACACATTTAATTCTGAAAAAAAAGGTGTGGGCAGAGCAGGTTGTTGTTACTGCTTTAGATGAGATTTATTCCAGATGTTTTGAATGATCAAAATTGAAGTGACATTTTGGGTCATCCTTATCACCATGTATAGAACTGATGATCACTCTCAAGAGATGACACAGAGATACCTGTTGTCTGTCTTCTACTCAGACAGCATAGATCTTACACCAGTGAGAAGAATAAAAATAAGTCCTCATATTGTTTAGGGATCAAATAACCATTTGCAGGCAGCCACTGTTGCTTTTGTAATTGCCATTGTAGCGTAAATGTGTTAGGAACTGTATATAACGCGAGATAGATGCTCAGCAAGTGCTGATGGTAGTTCATGCTGATATAGCTGGAGGATGCCAGATCCATCTTGTCATAGTGAGGAATTGCTGTTCACTTTAGGGCAAAGAGCAGATAGGAAAATCAAAGCTTGAGATGCTATTTTAAAACAGCAGCATTTCCAACGGTAGCTGCAGTTTCCATTTTCTAATTCACAGACAATAGGAATACAGAGAATATTTTGCCAAATATTTTTTTAAAAGGCAGATCAAGTGATTATGAAGGCACTTTTAATTTTCCCTTTTTATTGCTCAGCAGGGGAATCATCAACACTTCTGACTGAAAGTAAATATCGAAATGCTGCAATTTTCTTTAGAAGAAGCAGTCAAATATTTACCGTTGTATGTAGTGCCCTGTTTTTCATTACTTGCCAGAATACCTCGTTTATTGAATGCTTCAATTATACATTGAGGAAGGTGATTTTGTGTTATGGTAAGCAGTTTAAACATTGCACTGTTTAAAATAGTAGTTGAAGGCTAATAGAAATGGATTTTAAAATGGATCAAATAGGTTAACCTGCTGTCTGCTAGTGCTGCTCTGACTCAGAAATGCTGCTGTTTTCCTAATGAAGCTTGGCTGATTTATAATAATTGTTCTATTTCCTTACAAGGGAGTAGAATTATCACCACTTTTTCTTCTTAATGAGTTCACTTTACTATGAACATCTAGTGGCACTATAACCTGTAATGATATCACTACAATTAACTACATTAGATCTTTTTCAGTATGTTCCTGAAGAAACTTAGGCAAGGCTTTACTGCTTTTACATGCAAGTTCTACATGCAAAGGTTTTAAAGCAAGGGCATTTAAATGCAGGATTAGATGTTGGAGCAAAGTTAGGAATGATTGTGTGACATGGACACCGTCATGAAGAGCTCTAGAAAGGATATGGGGAGCTTTAATGCAGGTTCGAATGGATGCTTGTTGGCCATTGTACATTGGTAAAACTCTGTTACATGCAAATGATGTCACTCAGCTGGGTAAGATTCTTAATTCTGATCCCTTCTGTTTAGGGTTTGATTCTGAGAGAGAAATGTGTGCTGCATGTTATTTTTATCTAGTGTAACAGTATTTGATAGAAACAGCCTGGACCTTGCAGCTTCTTAACCTTTAGCGCTGCACTGACATGTCTAAACTGAAAAGATTGTAGTCTCAGCCTCCCTCTGTAGTCACTTAAAGGAGGTAAGCACATTCCACAAGCCATTCATTCGTTTGAAAATCTCTTTTGCTTTCTGAAAGTGTCTGTCTATGATGATTATAGAGGGAGCTTATGGTTATTGCACACCTACCTTTGGTACCCCAGGTAAGTGTGATGAATCTGAACATCAGTGCTGTAGGATTCACATTGAATGATGGTCTTTTCTCTAAAGGTAATCTGAAAATAAATGGAAATCCATAGTATTTACCCAAGCTTGATGGAGATGCTAGGAAATTTTGCAGTAGATCTGGGAAAGATTGTGTACCAGTCTTGTAAAGATTCTATACCCTAAAGGAATTTGTGGGAAGCTGTTATGGGTCTTGTAGCTGAAACTGTGTATGTGTCTACCACTGAGAGGAAAATACTGATTTCGATAGGTATGACATTTATTTTGTGCAGGGACAAATAATAGGATAAGATGGAAGGCTGAAAGTCTTGCTCTTGACACTAGCTGAGGCTGTGAGTGCCCTGATGTATCCAAGTTACCATGACATAGCTATAGCCACAATAACTAGAAAGGTGTTAAGTGCTGCTGAAGAAGAAATTAAAGAAATTGGCTTCAATATTGAGTGTGATGAGACCGGTGTCCCTTTTATTTATATAGTCATAAATTTAAAATCAATATACAGCTCATTGAAAGGGGAAAAATCCCCTAATTTGTAGAGGGCCACTGCCAGGCAACCAGACAGAAGAAATGATGAAATAAGATTCTGTAATAGAAGCAGATAATCTGGAACTAGAGAGACAGGCAATTGTTTGAGATGAAAAAATAAAGAACTGTATAACTACACCTCTTAGCAAGTGCAACGACATGCCTCTCAAAGATACAATTTGGACCATTATTAATGGAGTGAGAGAAATGTTTTGTATGGTGCAGATGTCCCTTATCAGTGTGCAGTGTATTTCTTAAGGTACGCCAAATGTTTAACAAAGCTCTAGATGCAGTGAAGCTTAAAACCCAAGCAACAGGACCTGGAACTCCCTAACAATGTTCCCTGTTGACCCTGCAAATTTCTTGGCAGCAAGCTGGTGGAGAATTAAAACTGCTTTAGAAATGGCATTGACTGCCCTCACTTTCTCTGCTCCGCAGGAAAACCATGCCAGTGGTGGCTGAGGAATAAGGGAGAGCAGCAGGAGACTGACATGCTTCTCTGCCAATTCCTTTATGCCACCAGGGCAGAGGTTCCTGTTCATAATTTAAGTTCCTGCTAAGAGGGCTGGTAGAGCATAAACATTTGGGTGGTTTTTACAAAGCCTCGTTAGAATGAGTTTGATATGGCTAATTCCTCTGATGTTTTTCAAAGGGCAATGTTCAAGTAAAGTTACTAATTTTGTGGAAAGAAACAGAGCCACCACAGAGAGTTATCTTTAGTAATGAAGACGATGCCACTTTGTAAACAATAATACTAGATAATTGACAATTTAATACATAATGAGTATCATCAGTGCCATCACTGAGCCCTTCAGAAGATGGACAAGAGCAGCTTCTTTGTCACAGCCAGAGATGGAACAGAAAGGGACAGCCCCCAATGGTAACCTAACAATTGAGCTGCTGAAGTATGATTGGTAGACCATATTGTTATTTGGAAGAGAGAGTTGGGTCTATTAGACCACATATGTAGACATATTCCAAACCTAACCATATTTTAAAGCTCTTATAGTATCGTACTGAAGTGATGTTAATGAGTAAAGTACAAAAGCATCTTCTAGAATTCTGGTGTAAAAATATGTGCTATCCATCTCCATGATTTGTTGCATTTGTCTTTAAGAAGAATGCTGGTGTGTGTAAATGGATCCATTTCCAGGCCTTTAGAATCACAGAACCCAGGCTGGAAGTGATCTCAAAGCAGGTACAGCTAAAGCAGATTGCTCCTGTCAAACCTGAATAAATGCATTTGAAACAGACAAACCCATTTAGAAATATTGGAAGAAAACCCCCCACTTCCTTGGTGGAACCTGAGAATTCAAGGTACAGTTTTTCTCACTGCAGTTGGCATCAGAATCTCTGCTCTTCAGAAGACCTGATACTTTGCCCTTCTTAAAGGATATCATTGCAGTAGCAAAGAAAATCAAAGCCTGCTGCTCAATGGGTGAAAAAAAAAAGTAGTTTGCTCTATTTTGATTTGTTTTCTGGTGATAGGAAATAAAAAACAACTCATTCATTACTGAATTCCTGAGGTGTAAAGTTAATGACTTAATCTGAATGTGAGTTAGCCTCCTGGTCTTCAAATAGCATTTAAAAATAAAGTCTGCTTCCAAGAGTATGCTGAGGAAGAGTGTAGAATAAAGCTAAGGGTAATCTGGTTAATCTGGGATGCAGATTCTTGTCCTAGGTTAACTTGCTTTCAGCAAAATTTTCAAAAGCCACAATCAAAACCTATTGCCGATCTCAAAAAACTATATTTAATCTCTGGGATTTAAATTTGTCTTTCTTAAAGGTAAACAGGAAATTTTCTGCCTATGGTTAAGCCAGCTGGGTGGAAAACACTAAACAAGCCTGAGCCAAAGCCTACTAAAGCCAATGGGAAAGCTAACTAGATGCAATTGGTTCCTCTAAGTAGAAAACACAGCTGTTAGTTGCCAATAATATAAAAAAAAGTTGCAATAGGGAGCTGAAGCCATCAGCTAATTCATAGGTCAGTTTAAGTCCAGTTTTGAGAATAAACAGTTTTCACAAGCTCAGAGAAATCTCCAGAGTAGTGAAAAATTTATTCAGAGCCCTGACTTCAAGATCTTTTCTTGAGAGAGAAGGGTACAGCACACTGGTTATTTATGGCGATATGTAATTTATATTTCCCTCGTTGTATGAAACATGAATTTAATTTTTTAAGCTACCAAAGAACACTTAAATTCATATGAGAACAAAGATGACTTTTTTCCTAACACACAGATTTATTTCCTGAACTGGCTGAGCCATTTCTCTTGACAACTATCAAACTGATTTGATAAAGAATATTGAAAACAAAACCTCCAAGATTGTGTATACCAGAATTAAAGGCAGAACAAATAATGCAAAGTAATCCAATGAAGACTAGGAATGGTTTCACTTCAGACTAGGCCAGTAGATAGCAAATAGAGTTCAATACAGAGAAGTGCTAGATAATTAAATCTGAAGGAACTAAATAATCTGGGGAATACCTGCTAAGTGGAACAATCATCCAGCACAGTGAGCAAGAAAAAGATTCTGAGATTGTTGTGGGAAAAATTGTTGAAACCATGATCCCATCAAACAGCTTCAGTGAAACATGCAAACTGCATATTAGGTTGTGTTAGGAAACTGAGAAGACATAAGATCAAGGAAGAGTACAGTAAGCACATGGTAGAAGCTGCTGAAGTTGCTGAACACTTTGGTTATGTAGCCTTCTTTTGATGTTTGCTGAAGTGGCATAGAAGACTGTTGAACCTTCCTTTGGTTATCGTCACTTATATTTAGTTTGTCTTCTAAACCTGGGGTATGTTCTTTCAAAGATTTGTTTTATGAGACAATACGTAGGGCTTGCTGTGGTTTTCTACCCATAGCTCTATGAATAAGGATTCCAATTATTTCAATGGTTGGTGTGGTTTTATTTTTATTTAGTTAGGGTTTTTAAAAATTATGCTGAATTTGGGGCTGGATCCATAGTGGAATCTGTGAAAGAATATTTTCACTGAGAGCATAAGTGGATCAGGTTATTTGGTCCTTCTTGGTCCCTTGTGCCAGCTGCATGAAGTGAACTTGTAAGTGACTGTAAAACTGGTTTGTGCGTATTCCAAAGTACCCCTGGGATTTTGCTGTGAAATCTTGTTTGAGAATTTCTTTGCCTGTGATTTTCATATTGGCTTAGGGACTACTGCTCTTAAGGTTTTTTTTTTTTTTGTCTATGTAGTCAACTTGCAGGAGAT
The DNA here is from genome assembly GCA_013396835.1 of Psilopogon haemacephalus. Taxonomy (NCBI): domain Eukaryota; kingdom Metazoa; phylum Chordata; class Aves; order Piciformes; family Megalaimidae; genus Psilopogon; species Psilopogon haemacephalus. Next base: position 526,096 of record VWZI01007998.1, on the reverse strand, counting down.
TGTAACTTGTAACATCTTCAAGAAATACCTTAACAGACTGTTCTAGAGCATCAGGAAATTTACAGATTGGTAATTTGAGAATTTCTCAGCAGAAGATTTCCTTAAAATGTTAAATTTTAATTTACTGGATTTCTCAAAGAGGCTTTTGTATTCCCAAGGCGCTGCTATAGATGTGTTTGTGAAGGTTTTAAAGCTTACCAGAAAATAGGGAAGGTTGCTGGTGGGGCTTTTTGGAAAACTTGTCCTGTCCTTGGCCTGAAATAACTTTTATGCCTTTAAAAGGTTCTCTCGCTAGTGGTAGTTGGGACCAAGCTATTGTGTGGTGCTGTATTAAGCAGCTCTGACCTATTAGTCAGACGCTGGAGGAAGCAGGTCTCTGCTTGAATCTCAATTGGCTCTGATTACAGAACAGCACACTCTATCAGAAGCAAACTGTACTACAGCAATACTCCCGAGACGAAAGACAGAGCAGTTAAAAGTTCTTCCAGAAAGAAAATGTTCCAGAAACTGCCAGGGCAGAGAAGTTTTAAATGGCACTTCATTGCTTAATATATAAAAGTAAGAAGAAAAAGAAAGAAGGAAGGTGGTCAGAAAATAAGTCTTATTTAAGATAACAGCTAGCTGGACTCTTGTGATTTTTAGCTAGTTTTGAGTTAACTCCTGCAAAGAAGGAAAGAGAAGGAAAAGAAAAATTCTACTTAGATGGTCTTGCATAAAGCAGATACCCATCTGTTTAAATACTACATTTATGGTGTGGGACAGGTGCATTCTTCAGTGTGTCCTATGGTCTTGATCAGGAAGTATCTAGTGAAGAATGTCTACTGCTCTTAAGTCCTCCAGCACAGGTTCCTGAGTTTCTCTCCTGCAATGATCCCTCGTTATTGCTGTCACTGTAATAACAAAGCTCAGCAGTGCCTTCGTGGTGCCTTGCTCAGGGCTTCTCCATGACAATCATAAAGCAGTTCTTGTCAGGCTTTGCCTTTACCTTCTTGGAACTATAGGAATGTCCCCGTTTTCCTTCACCTACATCTGTCACACTTTCAGTCAGCTGCCGGTCACCTCAGTACCCAACAGTGAAGACACAGGAAAGGGTGAAAGCCCCTCAGTTTGGGTCCCACAGCATGAAGATGCTAGGGCTTGGCCAATATCTTATGGTTTTGGGCAGCTTCATAAACAGAGATCACATTTTGTCCCCAGATGATGAGGCGACCCCCAAATTCGTTGCTCGTACCAGTCTGGTAGTTCTTTGGCAGGTTTCATTGCAGTGTGGGCATGGTTGCATCCAGGGTACCTCTCTGGGCTGGAAAACTGAGTGCTTCTGCATTGACCAGTTGAGACAGTGTCATGAGGGTTCATGCTCAGAGCTGCTATCTTACCTGAGAGTTAAGATGTTAGACTTGGACTGTTGTTACACAGCGGGCACATTTATACTGACAGCTAGCTTGGCTTCTAGCAGAAATGTTGAGATGTTCATCTAATCCTCTGTCCAGACTGATTAGCTACACAGGTTACCTGTTTTAGCAGAGAAGTTAGACCCCAAAGCTTTAAAGTTTCAGACAGTGTTAGATTTGGACACTGGCAGCCAGCCAGCCTGGACTGTGGCACACTGGTGTCATAGCTGTCTGGAAAAATATACTGCTTATTGCAGAAGGGGCTTTGCACATTTTGAATTAGCCCAGCTTTGCATTTTGACTTGAGCTCTGCATGCAGCATTAATTTATTGAGATGACCACGATAGCCCTAGGCTTCTGCTTAATAAGTGCCATTTGCTACAGGCATTGCTAGTATTATAAAGAATGCATAAAAATAGAGGTTTTGGGCATTATACTCTTGGACACACTTAATCCAAGGCTTTTTAAGATTTTTTTCATTAGCTGTGCACAGCTCTGTGAAAAATCTAGAGGCATAGTCAACTCTTTCCAGGTTTAAATTACTCAAATGTGAAAATAGCAACTTAGTGCAGCTCTTTGGAAGGGTAGTGCAGGGCATTTGCTTATAGATTCAGTGTCATGAATGCTAAGACACCTGTGCTTTTTGTGTTTCTTTTGACATCTAGAAGTCAGAGGAAATCAGGGTGAGCTTGCATTTTAATTCATGTTTTTGTCAGGAGCAACTCACTCCTGTAAGATTGTGACTGCTTAGGCAGGACAGCAGGACTGGTCAAGGTTGTGGCAGTAATGTCTATAAACATTTTCTCTGATGCTCATTGAAGTTCAAACCTTGAATGTGACACCTTTTCTGTGAGATGTGGAGCAGCTTTCAGCTGCTGTTGAATATGATGGAAATATCCTGGTATTGAGTCCGAGTTCCATTTCTGGTGACTCTCTGCAGGTTAACATTTGCAAAGAGGGATGTTCCAAAATGCATTCCTCCTTCTCTGTAAATGCCTGGTAGACAAGACATACAGAACAACAGTGAAATCTGTTGCCTAAGCTGATTTGAGCTCTCTGCTATGCGGGTACATGGAGATTTAATAAATAAATGCAAGGGTACTTGTTGTATGTTCATTTCATCTCTTATTTCAGGCTGGCAGCTATAACTAAATTAGATGTCAAGCACCTGCTGTTTTCTCCTCATCTCTATTACAACATTATTTGACATTCTGGGACGTCTCTTTAAAAGCATTCAGAGTTGAATATATCATAATTAGTTTGTCATTGATAGTGACAGTCTTAAGGAAAGGGGAAGTAAGTCAAACAGAACAAATCACAAATTGGCAAGGAAAACAAGAAACCCCCCCAGAAAAGCTCCTCAAAGTTCCCAAGTACAGTGGCTTGGCTGCTCCATGGCAGGGGAAGCTCAGCAGGACCTTGCATTCCAGTTTCATTTAATCACTGCTGCTGCTGTCACTCTGCAGAGTAAAAACTGCTTTTGAAGCAACTGCAAAACATCACAAATAGATTGGTAACATGTGGAGGTCTGTACAAATGTCACCAGAGAATATTCTGTAAAGGAAATGAACTACATGTTTTAATTTGAAGTCTTCCCCTCTCGTGGACAGCTTTGCATTACTGCCGTAGTCATATGGCAAGCTCAGTGCTTTCCTGTGACTTTACAGCAGCACCTGTTTCTGTATCAGTCATTAGCAAATGTAAAATTCAGCAGACAGAAGTGGGGAGCTGTTTAGCTTTGTAGCATATGTTTTGCATCTGTGATGGAGGTGACAATGAGCTGCTCACTGGAATCTTTGAACAAGCAGTTCTGTGCCTATCCTTACTGATGTCACTATAGTGGCCTTACAGGGCAGCACACGTTATATAATAGGTTACAAAGTCTAAGCCCACCACTTAGTCTAAAAACTCATCCTACAGTGAGCACTGTGGTCCAGAGTGTAGTAGCTCTCTCATTCTGCATTGTCTGGGTAGAACATGAACATTTGAGCTCAGTGTCTTTTGCTTCAAGAGCTAATGCTTGCATTAAGAGTTGTTCATTGGGTATTACTGTAGTAGCTACCATTGAATTTTAATATGCTTTACCCTTTACCAGCATGAATGAATACTGGAGTTCCTACCTCCCCAGTCTTATGATAGTTTTTAGTATTTTATTTTTGAAGACTTTTTTCCCCTGCTCTGATAGATATAGTGTGACATTTTCCATCTATCCAGGCAAGATGCAGCCAGAGTGAGAAAAGAGATTTACTTTTTAAACAAGTACTTGAGTTTAATTTTGGTTTGGTTTACTATGTTTTGTGTTTTCTACACTCTATAGAATGATTTCAGTGCTGTGGCCATCAGAACTGAAAAGTGACAGAACTGAACCTGTGTCTCATGGGACCTAGTCCTGTGCCCTTTTGAGAATTGCACTATCTCCTAATAATTTCACAAATGGAACTGAACACTTGCAAGTGGAGTGAACAAGGGTGGAAATGGAGGGCAGCTCCAGCCATCAGGCTTTTATGATATTTTTTTTTTTAATCTGAATGAATTCTGCTCCAGTGATGGAATCATCCTGATTTCAATAGAGTTTCATGATTGCATTGCTGGTATAAACATAGCTGTGACTATCCTGTGTGCTTCTCCTGTCCTGGGTTCTTTGCTGGAACGTGAGGAAAATGAGCTGTCTGTCCATGATCCATGCAGTTGAAAGAAGTGTTTGCTGGAAGTGGTGGTGTCCACAGCCACATGCCTTTCCTGGAAGCAATATTCAGGATAACTTGTATAAAATAGTCTTGCTGAGAGAACTAATGGATTCCTCTAAAATAGAAAATTTGATTTAGTAAACTAATGAAGTATTCATAGAATCATCGAATCAGTCAGGGTTGGAAGGGATGACAAAGATCATCTACTTCCAGCCCCGCTGCCATGGGCAGGGACACCCTACTCTAGATCAGGCTGGCCACAGCCGCATCCAGCCTGGCCTTAAACACCTCCAGGGAGGAAGCAGCCACAACCTCCCGGGGCAACCTGTGCCAGTGTCTCACCACCCTCACTGGAAAGAACTTCTTCCTAACATCTAGTCTAAATCTCCCCTCTGGCAGTTTAAACCCATTACCCATTGTCCTGTAATTACAAAACCTTGTCAATAGTCCCTCCCCAGTCCTCCTATAGGCCCCCTTCAGATACTGGAAGGCCACTCCAAGGTCTCCTCAAAGTCTTCTCTTCTCCAGACTGGAGAGCCTCAACTGTTGTAGCCTGTCCTCATAGTGGAGCTGCTCCAAGCCTCTGAGAATCTTCATAGAATGATTACTGTGTTGGAAACGTGAAGCTTCTGGGAAACAAGTTGTACCTATAATAATAATAATACTATATATTTTTTAATTATTTGTTTTTTTCCAGTATTTAACTGATTTCTCAGAAATTTGTTTAAAGCATTACAGGACCAGAATTTTATTACTCTGATTTATACAGCGGAAACTTGCTGCTTTCCAAAACTGGGAAAGAGTGGTTGGTGTGAAGTATGAAAGACAGCTTGGTTTTAAATACTTCATTCCTTGTACAGAAAAAGAGAAGAATAGACATTGAGGGAGCAGTGATTGCTGGACTATTTATGTGTGGAAGAAACTTTATATATTTGTAAATCTGAAACTCAAGAAACTCTGAATTATGAAAGAGAAACTTTCAATTGTGGAAGCGTAGCTTCGGCCCAAATTGAATCCAGTTTTCTGAAATGATGTTACAGGGCACACAGGCCAGTATCAAATATGGTTAAAACTCTCTCTATTCCTTCCATCCCCCCCAAATAACATTTTTTTTTGAGGAGCTCATTCTGGTCTGGGTAAATAGTGGCAAAGTAATGCAATCAGGACATTACTGTTGTTTTTGTAATGCAGAGAATTGTATTGTCCTTCATAAGAAAAGAGGAAAAATGGAAATGTCCCTACCTCAAAGGCTTAATTATTGGGATGTGAAGCTTTAGAGCAGTATGTTGCCGAAAGGGGAATAGGGTGCCTGGAATTGATCTGTCTATGTGATACCTATTTTCTTAGAACTTAATTGCTAAGATGGAGCTCCATTTTTATATAACTTCCTGCTTGTCAGCATAAAGCTTCTAGGTGTAAAACTCATAGCCTCAGGCTGAAGCAGATCATTTAATAGTCTGGATTTATGTTGGAGTACTGACACCAGCATCTGTGGTCAAGTTGTTACTAAAGCAAATAATGGTATTAGTTTTGTGTTGTGGAGAGCGCATATATATATATATATACACACATATATACTGCTGCTGTTTCCTTGTCTGGATGTACTTAGGGTTTTAGTCAGGGAAAGAAGCCTTCCTTTAAATTACTTTGATTATTGTGCTCTAACAAGCAAATCCTAAACAAGTTTTGTGTTTAAGATGGTGCTGGTTTTGAAAGCCGTGTGAAGTCTGATAGAAGACATGGAAGATGAATTCCTTCCCCTCACATTTAACAGAGGCTGTTCTTCAAGCATAGCTCTCAACAACATGCAGAATAAATAAATTCAGAATCAGCTCAGAACAGCTATTGTCCTCATGTGCACCTCAAAAATTGGTGATTAGTATTTTTTAACTTGCATTGCAGTAATTCTTGGAGACGAAGACCGTAGCAAAACTTCCTTAAAGAAACAAAAAGGCATCTCAAAACCTTTTCAGGGTGGGGAAGAATACATGGATGTAAGAACCACAATATGAGGGTGAAAAGCCGACAGTTATAGTCGATAGTTGCCAGCATAGCGGCTACCTAACATCTGACAGCAGGTTTGGCATCTCTGATTGTAAAGTAACATCAAATGTCAACTATTTTGCTGCTAATTATTTCACATAGTCTATCCTGTAAATAATTTTCATCAGACAATGCACCACTTCTGTTTCATGTTCTGAGTGATTCTGACTTGGTTCATTTTAGCTCCACAAGTGACTGCTCAAATTGACAAGATTCATCCTACTGACTGCTGAACGTCACTGCTGACCCTGAGTATATAAAGCTGTGTTTTGAAGTATAAAAAAGCAAACAAATCAGTGCACAAGAGCTACTTAAGCTTTTGAAATGCCTTCAGCATCTAATGTAGGAAATCTAGACTTACAATAACAGTGAATAAATAGATTTCAGTAGGGTAAAAAAAGTGACTTTTTTTTTGCTACAGTGCAAATCAAAACTGAGAGGCTAGCATAGGGCATCTCTTAAAATTGCTATATGGTGTCACATGTAGGATTTCCAGCAGTATGGTTTGAGAACTCCTGGATTATCATTCACAAACATTTCTGGAGGGACTGGTAGGCACAAAGTGCAGAGCGAAATGAGCCAGCCCTTACAACTTGAAATGTGTTAGTGAAGAGAGATCTGTGTGAGTTTTGGGACATGCACAGACAGGAGAAAGATCGCTGGAGGAAGATGAGTGTGACCACACAACTGCTTGTGTGGTACTTTTCCCCCTAAACCCTGCCTAGCTGAAGGGGTAGAATTGCAACTGTTGTTGTTGGCGGTAATTGCCAGGTAGACTCTTCATCTGGAAGTGTTTCTTGCCCTGAGGTGAGCACTCAGAAAAACTATTCCCTGTTCTGCGCTCCCTTTGCTACTCCAAACTGTGTGCTAACTACTGCATCAGAAGATGGAAGGGGAATGGAAAGGAGTGACTAGTCCTTCCCTCCCTCCTGTCTGTGTTTTGCCCTCAAATTGCTGTCATTACCTTTCTCCTAAAACAGATCTTGCTGCACTCTTGCAGCTTTGGAAAGAGGGGGCTGGATTCCATTAGAAGGACTGCATAGGGAAAAATACTTTCCTCTTTTTGAGCATGGGGTTATTGTTCAGTGATCTTATTTTTTAAAAAAATAAAATATCCCTTGAAGGGTTATTTTCTCAGTTTTTACTGCAATCCATTTTAAAGCTGTAAATACGACTACAGAATTTTCCTTTCTGAATGTATTTCTCAAGGAAATAATTGACATCTCGGGACAGAGTCATAAAGACATAACTGTGAGAGAGCCTACATATTGAAGACTCCCTTGAAATGGATGCACTATCTGCATATTGAGAACTAAGGCCAAACCTTAGATATATGTATTTGTAAGAAATGGCAACCACAGAGGTTTTTGGCACTTCGCAAGCACAAAGCGGTTTCATCTGTGCTTTATGTTTGCAGTGTAACGAATGCATTGCACAGCTGCCAAAAAAGTTGGTGTACATGAATTTACTGGGTACTGCATGAATGTCTTATGTGCATTTCCTGCCTTCTGTATTTAGAACAAAGAAGATGACTGCCTGCTTTTTTTGATGTTGTGTGGGAATATAAACAGTAGAGAAACCTCTTGCTTATGTATCTTCAAACTGATACAGGCTTCATGATAGCCCCCAGTGTTTGTACATGCTGTACACGCAGAAAACTGCACCTTTGCTGTACAGTCCCTGCTTCTTTTGTGAAATAATTTAGCATTGGTCTGCTAATGAATAGTTCAAGATAAAAGCTTTATTGTTCTCCTCTTTCTCTTAGGAAATGATGTGATTTTGCATTCAGCTCTGTGTACTTCCCTATTAGAAAGCTTACGGTTAATTTCTTTTATTATGTTGTGTTAACATGAAGAGGCATTACAAGAAATCCCTCTGAGTGATTGCTTGCTTCCCATGAAACAGCCTTTCCTACATGTATGCCTTTTGCCTCTACAGGGGCTTAGTATATAGCTGCCAAGAAACTGATTATAAAAGCGATCAGATTTCAGCCTAGCAATCTGTAAAGGGCTGATTATAGTCAGCTACAATTAACCAGCCAGCCTCACAAGGGGCTAATTGTACCTTGAGCAGCTACGGTGCTGACTGCAGAGGCCAATGGGCAGCCTAGGATGAAGGCAGGGCAAGAATGACCTTTTCACTGGAGTCCCTGCTGACCTGACGGCAGCACTAAGGGCAGAGTTGGGGATGGGGTGGGATGGAGAAGGAATCTGCTTGCCAGCCCTGTGTCAGGCCAGGCTAACTGCAGAGGTGGCCTTTTGCCACTTGAAAGCTCACTCTTGTAATTTTTTATTTTCAGAACTCTTGTCTTCCTCTTTCAGAGCCCTTGACGCTTCTAGTCTCAGGAGAAGCCTGGTCCATGGCTACCCTTGGCTCCCTGATCAAAGCTGTCTTCTGCTTCTGCACAGCCCTGTGCTCACCATCTTTTTAGCTTCCTAAAGCAGTCAAGTCCTCAGGGTTCGCTTTCACAGAGCCTGGTGACCTTTAATGGGACAGTGCCACAATAAACAGCAGATAGAAGCAAGAATGCTAAGAAGTAATGTTGAAATTAAAATACAACTTGGATTGTTGACAACAGAGGATAATAAAAGGGAACACTCAGGGAGAGTGCTGTTCTGAGTGGTTTTTGCTAGCACCAGAGATGCTGGTACTGCTGCTGGTGGGACAGCAGATGACCAGTCTTCTGCTTAGTCCTGGCAGGGGTGCAGGGAATGGGAAAGGGATGGTGCACAACCAGGTTGTCCTGAGGTGTGACTGGGACAGAGCATAAGTAGCTCTTTGTAGACACAGCCTCAGACTGCATTCCTATTTATTTATAATGTTGTTGGTGTTTTGTTTGGTTTTTTTTTTTTTTTTTAAGCTGTTTTTGAGACCTGGGCTGGTTAATCTCAGTGACTACACTTGAGCTGAAGAATAATATTCTCTGTGCATTAGGGAAGTACTGTCTTGTCAGACACTCATTTATAAGACTTGGAGAACTGCAGAGGCTGAGGGAACATGGAAATAAAGGAGCTAGGCTTTGCCCTTTTAAAATGATACAATGCCAATCTTTTGTGATACTGAGTCTCACAGGAAAGCCGGGCGTCTGGCAGAGATAAATCTAACTCTCACTGCTGCTATAATCCGCATTTTACTGAGTTATGTGAGAATGAGGTCAGGTCATAGTGTGTTTAACAAACTAGGATGTGATTTTGAGAAAATTCTTCTGGGCTCCCCTTCCCAGAGTTTGTTGTGCGTGGTGATATATGGCATTGATGTGTCCCTATAAGTTGTATCACTGAGATCCTAATCATCTGGTAGTTCTTAAAACTCAACTTTCCTTTGGCTCTGAGTTCTTCTGATTTTTCCTTAATCTTCACGATTTTAATTCCAGTGTTCAATATTGATTCACTTAAGTATGTATGGACTTTTTGTTACTCCCAGAATGACTTCCATTCATATATCTTCATTGTAATTCCTGATGTCTGCAGTGAAGGACAAGTATGTACTACTTAGAGCAGAATTAGAGCTTATCCTTTAACATAAAATATCTATTAGTCGAAGGCAATTGCATTTAATGTGGTTTTGGTACTAAGTTACGGCAGGCCCTTGACACTTATAAGTTGTTAACGTGCTTTTGAAGACTAGTAGCATATATTTACAACAGGCTTCCTTATTTTTTATTTTTATTGAGGGTAATTCAGGTTTTGAAAAATCCTTGAGTGCCTGCTGGCATGTGTCTTGGGCTCTGTTCAGTAAGTGGAAAGTGTTTTGGTTGCTGTAGAAGGAAAATGTGAATTAAAAAGAAGGCAGTGACTCCTTATGAAATTATATGTAGAGGTTTAGGAACTATCTTCAACATTACTTCAGAGCATGTATTACCATCAGTGGAATATTTGATGCTTAGGAAAGCTCATAAAGGAAGCACATTTCCCTTGGTTTTTTGCATTTTTGGGGAAAAAAATTAAGAGAGAATGAGGAGAGAGGGACTTCAGTAAACATGAGTCATACAGACAAGATTTGGGGCGTAGGGTTCTGATCAATATTCTTGACTAACCTTGCAACTGTGAGAGGCAGCCAACCTTGCATTTGATTTTACAATATAATTTGCTGTTGTCATATGCCACTCGTTATTATTTTATTTTAATAACAGGATCCCCTCTTTCTGGTGGAAGCTGAGAAAAGTGCCCTTTTTTAGTTTGGAAAGGAATTTTTAAGTCTGGGGCTGATTTCAACCTAATTGCATTTTCTTCTGCTTCTGATTGGATGTTTACATGTTGGGTTTCCTCTAGCCTCTGTTTTTCTGTCACTTGTACTCTCAGCTCATGCTAAAATGATCTCACCTATGGTAGAAGCTGGGCTTGAGGTCTGTTTCTGCAGGCATCCTGCGACATGCTTATTGTTGGTAGCGCAGCCAATCACACAGGGAACACGACATAATAATCACATTCTTGTTCATGAAGTTTCTGCTTTGCAGAGAGCTGAAGCTGGTGATATTTGTAATTAGCTTTGTGAATCGCTGTAATTCTGTTTGGAAAGTGAAGGCATTTTACTGTTCCTCGTTGTTCGAAAGAACAGATGACACTAGACAAGAAGTACCTTGTAACGGCTCTGAATTACATTTAAGTGTTTGCTGTTTAATACAACTGAATCCAGTCTTATTACTTATTTTATTTTTGAGTGTTTGCCTGAGCTCAGTTGATGGATTTTATAACACTGTGGTGTCTGTTCTGGTTTCAAATTCCAATTTATATATTAGCTGCTAAATTGTCTCAGTGCTATTGTGTATATACACATGCCATATGAGCCCATCTCTGTTTACACACCATGTATGTGGAGCTGAAATGGATTTGATATCTTTATCTTGTGCCCCTGACTGCTTCACTTCCTCTATGCCTTTTAATCTCTCTCTCCAGGATTTACAGTGGCATTGCAGCTTCATGAGGCATTGCAAATAACTGCCATTAAAAACAAACCAGCTTAGGGGAAAGCACTTTATTGTCATGCTCCTCTTCCTCTTCCCCCATGTGGAGCTCCACTCAAGTCCTAGCAGAGAACTTTTATTTTACCAGACCTGCTGTATCACTGGAGAGGTCCATGCTGCTGTCAGCTGGATGTGTACTATTGGTTAGTGTATGTGTAGTGGGCAAGACTTGCTAGTGACCAGAGCAGTAAATGTCAGTAAGCTAGTATAGAATGCTGTTAATAGCCATAATATATGTTATTGAAATAGGCTTTCCTGAAGTTTTGAGAAGTTATTTGCTCTTAATTTTTGAGCAAAACTACTCAGATTCCAAAGGTGAAGATTGAAGTCTAAAATCTTAAGAGCACTTCATCTGCAGAATAGATGTGACTAAGACTAAAGGTCTCTTCCAGTCTAGGCAATCACAGAATGTGCATGGGTTGGAAGGGACCTCGAAAGCCAGAGCAGGATCACCTAGACCAGATCACACAGGAACATGTCCAGGTTTTCAGTGTCTCCCAGAGAGGGAGACTCCACAACCCCCCTGGGCAGCCTGTTCCAGGGTTCTGTCACCCTCACACTGAAAAAATCCCTCCTCACGTTTACATGAAACTTCCTATGCCTCAAATTTGGTGATTTCTGTTTGGATGCAGCAGAAGACATTAGCAGTATGCTGTTTCAGTAATGTAGTGGGTCCTGAGCATCTTGGAGGGCAGAAATTCGTATTACAAAAATCTAAAATAAATCTATGTATTTAACGTACCGAGAACATTTTCCTCTTTGCTTTTCTATAGCTTTTATTTATGAACTTCAATTACAGTTCTGGGCTTCATTTTCCTCCATGTACTAAAAGAAATTTGGGCTTATTAAATCCCAAGTCTTTTCAGCGTCTATCACAAATGTAAATGAACAGTCTGTAGTTCTGCATGCTCTCTGGATTGCTCTGATGATCATGTTGCCATGGTGATAACAGAGCATACAGGTTCATGAGGCAGTATTAGTAATGCAGCAGTTTGAAACTTAATCAATGTACTGCTACTTCTCTGTATTTCAATATCACTTCACCGAAATTGAATTCCAGTCAGTTGTCAGTCCAGTTTATTTCCTATGGATTTCTTCTACAAAATTTCCCTCTTTATTCTAGGCACTGATCATGATATAGTAATTGAAATCTGTAGTGGTCTGTCATACTAATTATGTGACTGTCTTGTAGCAGAGAGCCTTTAGCTGCTGCAGTCAGAAGCAAACAGGTGAAAAATACTGTGGGCTGAATACACAAAGCACAACTTTTGTGCAGGAATGGTTCCTTTTTCAGAACATTCATCTTGGATAGTGAGTTAAAGCTGTCTGAACCAACCAAATGAATGTTGTCTTCCTACCTAGACCTTGAAAATACATTGAGGAAAAGGTATTTTACCCTTATGAAATAGTAATCAAAAATAAGTTCACAGCAGTACTACAGATTCTCTGAGAGAATTTTATTTGAACTTTTATTATAATGTCACCGAACGATTGTTGATAACTATTCATCTGTTGATAGCATTTAAAGGCAAACAGTGTGATAGCCTTGGCAGGGAGGTTGGGCTCCATGGTCTCTGGAGGTCCCTTTGAACCTTTAAGGTTCTGTGATTCTGTACGTTTTAGAGGTGAATCTTGGTATGTAGCTAAAAAACCCTGCAGATTCTTCCTGTATGAACATCTTTGATCATAATTGTGGAAGAGTAGGATAAATGCCTGAAGTTTTCTGTATTGTGTGTCAGTACTGAAAACCATAGTTTGGTTATTTTTTACCTTTTTAATTTAATTTTTTTTTTTTTACCTTTTTAACATGCAAGGTTATACAAAACTGATTTTACACCTATAGATCATAAACCACAAAAGCCATAACGTCAGAAAACAGTGGCCTTGTATAATGTAGCTGTCTTTATGCATGCAATTCATTGCAGGGCCTCTTGTATGAACATTCAGAAACAGCTTTTACTGGTTTGTAGCAGGCCACAGAGGTTAAATTCAGCTTGATAGGCTCTCCAGGTCACTTCTAGAAATAGTGTGTCAGAAGACATGGAAGCTGAAGCTAATCTATACCAAAATATGTCACTTCAGAAGCTTTCTGCTCTTTCTGGAGTTAAACATACATGGTCATACTGAAGTCTTTAAGGCATGACTTTTTTGGTTGTCTCTTCCATTTGGGCTTGCAATATAAAAATCAATTTAGTACATTGTACTTGCTGATAAGCATTTGTTTCTAACAGATACTTCAATTGGTAATAATCAGGGAGAGTAGTTGTAAAGTCACAGGAATCTTCCATTCCACTATCTCCTTGTGTTTCTTATTTTCTTCTAGAAGATACTTTGTCCTCAGCAACAGAAATATATTCTGGTGAACTGCTGGCATCAATAGAGGCTTAGCTCATCAGTGTCAGAAGAGTGTCAGTGTGCTGTTTATATATACTGCTTCCTGTGTTATGGTAGCAGTAGTTTAAATGTCTGTTGCTCTTCTCATTTTACTTAAACAGACTTGGTAATTGATTTGTGAAAAAAATGAAGTCTTTCTGAATACACTGAAGGGTAAAAGCTGCTGTTACCAGGTTACAGGCTGGAACGTAGAGTACTGGAAAGGGATCTGTCTTCTGTTGTAGAGTTGACACCTTAGCAGGAAACAGACCTCTGAAGCCCCTACTCATGATCTCTTCTTAGCATCTGGAACAGGTTTGCCCTTCAGGCATGAACTGATTGTGTGGCACATAGATCAGAGAAGACAGGAATTTTAATTTGCATATTCTCATGTGTTTTGTTTTAAACTACTAAACTAAAACTTCTTTACATTTATTTAATTTACATTAGGAAAGCACAGGTTACGTAAAAGGAGAGATGAAAACATGTGATTGACTGAGAGGCTAACTAGTTTATGAAATGTTGTGAACAAAATCAATGTTACAGGCTAAAAAACAGTGTGTTGGAAGTGTAGGATCCCTTTGTTACCAGATATTTAGTGTATAAGCTTTCAGAATATATTTACCTTCAGTGTTTTAGTTTCCCCACCCCATACAATATCTTTCCCAAGTTATATTTTAGGCCTGCATGAATTTGAGTTTGAAATCATCTGTGGTCCAAACTCCTAAGACATAAACTAGCTATATCTTACATGATGTATCATGATGTTCCTTTTAACCTCCTCCTGGACAGGCGGGATGCCTGTAACAAACAGTTTACACGAAAGCAAAGATTGAGAGGGCAGAACATGGCTTGATGGGAATACAGGGAGCAAAGTCACTGTGTGGCAGACCTGGAGGTACAATCTCTCCATAGGTCTTATTTCAGTCTTTCTAAATAGCTTGTACAGAAATTGATAGTAACAGCTCAAAAAGTAAAGGTGAAGAGCTGTTGCTTTTTCTCTACCTCCCTGCTTTCACGCGTAGCTGATGCCAAAAATCTGTAAGGCAGTAATGAGCCATGCCTCTAAAGACTAAGCGTGCCCAAGCAGTGTGTACAGTCAGACCCCAGTGAGTTGCACTAAGTGTTCTGTTTGACTTCTTCAAAGGCTCTGAATCCCAAACAGCTACATAGTTTCCCCTCCCTTCAGATAACCTGCAGTAGTTTTAAAAGTTTCTCAGGGAAATGCAATTAGTAATGAGATTTAATAAAAGCAAAACAACTGAATGTGAGGAGTTGCTATTCTTTTGTTCTTCCTATGTAATGTAAGATAATAGTGAGAAAGAGATTGCATTACAACTAAATGAATTAAACAAAGCTCCAAAACATAAATTAGAATTTAACTGTGCCATTAAAAACTAATTTAATTTTCAAGCTATCATTACTAGATAATAAAGACCTACTGCAAAATGCACAACAATCTCTTGTGAACACAGGGAAAAAAAGCAAGCAATAAATCTCGTTGAGCAGATAAGTTTCTGTTACATTAGTAAAGGAAAAAAAGTGCTGAATGGATGTTTTAGTGCATAATGAGAATGAGGCAGTAATGGAACAGTTGGGCAGCTTAATTTTAGCCATAAATGGGTTTATAGCTAGGGGAAGACCCTAGGGAATGTTATAAAATTTATGCAGTGTTTATTTTCTTGGTATGAAATTTTTGAATCAAAAGAGGTTATGAATTTGTAGCAACATTAAGTTAACATAGACTAGGTATTATCCTTAAATGAATTAATAAACAGTGATATGAAGACTCCAAACAAATTATGTGGAAGTATCTGTCATGAGAATACAGAGCATGAGTGTGGTGCTTTAGCAGTTCAAACCAGCACAATGAGTTTGCATAAAAAGATGTTCATTTTCCTCAGACAAAACTAACCTTCAGGCTGGTTAGTGCTTTTCTGTTTTGCTGGAGTTTTGAGTTTGTGTGCTAGATGGGGTAAAGCCAGCTTCGAGGGTTGCAGATCTTCAAAGGCATTTGCTCTGTTCCTGCATTTTCCCTCTGCTTTTAGTTTGCTGTGTGAACCTAACATTGGTCGCTCTTGCATCTTGTAGCATATGCCAGAAGGCATCACGCTCTCCACATTTCTTGATGTGTTTAATAGAGCTGCCGTAGGCAGCGTATGCCATGGTGGTACCACCCAGTGCAGGTTTCTTTGGCCCAGTACCCCCAGCAGATAATCCGAAAGCCAAGCCCTGCAGGAACTTCCGAAGGCAGCCTTTCGTTGCTGTGCTTTCATTCGGTGGCAGTGCCAGCAGATGGCAGTCCGGTACTTCGCTTGTAGTCTACTAGCGGTCAGTTTACAAAACTGTGGCTTTGCTTTTAATGCAGTTAATATCGTTGCAAATATAAATGCTTTTAGCTTGATTATGCCATGGTTTTGTTTCACTTTCTCTTCTCTTTACCAAGGCTTTGGCAGAAGGTCTGCCCCTCTGCCTTCTCTTTTGTATGATCCCAGGCTTCTAACTTTACCTCCAAAACCTGGCTGGGTGACACAAAGAGTAGGTGTATGGAAGTTGCTGTGTAGCCTGTCCCCGTGGCATTGACAGGGCTATATAATTTATAAGCTTCGTATTTTAAGACTCATTCTGTCTGAGTCATTTTAATCACCATACCTGCAGTTCTCCCTGTGGCATCATAAGGTCAGACACTCTTCGCCTCAGTGGCTGTGTTGTGTTGATGTACGAAGCTAAAACAGCTGCCATACTGGATGACGGGGACATAAGGAATGCAGTTTGTAATTTGGGCCCAACTCTTGCAAACACTTGAGCACATAATCAACTTTAGGCATGTAATTAGTTTCCTTAACAGTTGGAGATGTTCATGGATTTAGCTATCTTATAGTTATAAGGACATTGGATAGAATTGGGGCAGTGCTTGTAATCAACATGTAGAAGTGGTACTTTAATCACTTTGGATACAAAGAGCTGTATTAATGACAGTTGCTATCTTACTGAAAATTTCCTTTTCTGACACTGTAGCCACCAGATTCAGTGTCTTCAAACAGGAAGAAAATTCTCATTGCTAAGCTTGCAGTGTTCATTTTATTTTAGCTTTAATTTATTACTGTATGTTCCCATAAGTGCTTCTCATGATACTTCTTTTGCTGCATACATAATACTCATGTTAAGAACATCTTCCAATGAAACAGCACAGGCCTTGTCTTTTTAGGGGTGTGATTCTTCCTGACAGGAGAGAATGTTTGGGAGCTCAGGAAATTCTGGAAGCTATGGCTGAGCAGAATAATTACCCAGTATCTCCTGGGCTGTCATTTTCACCAGCTTTTCCCACCGCAGAATTGTGCAGAGCAGCAGAAGGAAACATGCTAGAGCATTGGCAGAGGTTTCCAGGAGCTTGAAATGGTGGCATTTGGGGGAAAAAAAAAAATCTTAAACCTTTTTCTAATTACACTGTCCATACTGTCTAGACAGGACTTTACACTGGAGGCAGAATTGGTGATGTGCACACTAATGATGTACCCCAAGTGTAATTTTATTTACACAGATGTGCTGCTGCTGGAATGAGATGGTCAGCACCAGTGAATAAATTTATCTGGTGAACTAATACAATCTGATCTCAAGGCCAACGTTTTACTGCTTCTGTGTGGCTTTCCCTCTCTCCAAGCTGCTTTGGCATGGAGTCCTTAGCATTAAACTACCACCACTGTGTAAAAGTAAAAAAAAAAAAAACAAACCAAAACAATCTAAACATAGGCTAAGAAAAAGAGATTGATAGGTTATAATATCTCCATGGGAAGATGCTCACTTTGCTACAAGAGTAGAGTTAATACTAGTAAAGTACTATTATAAAAAGTTGGAGTGAATGAGACTATGTATAAATGTTATGTACTGTTCCTTCACTCGTGCTGTGACACCAGCCTTATCTTAAGAAGTACTAAGGTCAGCTGCTCCTGCATTAAGTAATATGTAACCCTGTAATTGGTGGTGTGGAAACCAACTGGACTTGAGAGTGCATAAAATGTGGGCATAATTTGCCTCAGAATTAAGGTCTGGTGTCATACATCCTCAGCAGTAGGTTGCCCTTACAGGTATGACTGTACTGAAGGAAATAGGAGTGCTTGTGTGACTGTAAGAGCTACTGCAGAACTGATCATTAGATTGTTCTAGCACATCGGGACTGGGAAGCTTATATAATACACAGCTATAACAGAGTGATTAAAAAAATACAGGTAATCACCCATAATGCTAATGGCTTGTTGCCACAGAAAAGAAATGTCAATTAAAATTCTTATGAATTATTTATATGTCCCCCCCCTATCCCCATAATTTGGTTCTAAACTGAGTGTTAGCTTTAGGTCAGAGTTTTATGTGGAGATCTGTAACCCTTCTGAGCTGCATGTGCACTTACTGGCTACAGGCACATTTGCAAATGTACTCTTTTAGCTGCCAGCCTATTAAATAAAGATCAGGTTTCCTCCTTGAAGCCCTGCTATGTTGCCTCCTACAGGAATGTGCCTTAAACAGTTCTAAAAGCTGTCTCAGCTCAAGGATCCTCTATCAGATTTGAGGAAATGACCAGCTGTCAAATTAACAGCCAGGAGGGTTGCTTTTTTATTTCACTTTGATTTCAGGCAATTAGTATTCAGCCTCTAGCAGTAGCATAATTATCCACAACATATTAAAAAATCTTGCAATGCTCTGTGTGTGTGTAATGCCTACCTTCACCCCTTGTGGCTGTGTGAAACAAATGAGAGATGTAATCGTCTGAGTAATTCTGAAGTAGAGATATTTCACAGATGTGTGGAACTTCTGCACACCACCTGAAGCATCTGCCTCGGGGTGTTTGTCACACTCGGCCTCTTTAACGTGAGGAGGTAATACATGTTGCCTTTTCTGTCACTGTCATAATGGAGTTGATAGAGAACTGGGGTGCCCTGTGCATGTTTCAGACATGTCAGAGAAGCATAAGGGATGGTAACTTGATTTACTGTCATAGTGANATTGGATGGTTTTTTTTTTTTTTTTCTGCTGACTGCCTATTGCTGTGCTTTGGTTTTTTTTTTGCATGTCAAAACAAGTATCTATAATCTGAAAGTGGCTAAATGATATTTTTCTTGGTAGGCACTAGGGGACAGTTCGACAGCTCCTGTGAGGGAGAGCAGACTACCACTGCTGTACCACTGTATCTTCTTTGCAAAATAATAGTCTTTCCTCTCACAAAAGCTTTTGTCTTTATGTTGTTTTATCTGCTGATTTGTTTTAGTATTGATTTAGAACCAGCAATTCAGATTTGAAAAATTCTTTTGCCATGATTAGTCACATTGTTGGGCAACTTTCCGTAGTTGAATCTGTCAGGTAACACTGAAAATCTTGCAAGAGCCCTGTGGATCAGTTTGACTGCAAGATACTGAAGGACAAAATGCTATTCTCTTCCCCATTATGACTGCAGAGCAGACCTAAGCCTTCATTAGCTCTTTCTTGCTCAAATATTTGCATTATTAGTAATCTATTATTTATTTAAAGTAAATTTCATCGCATTGTTGAGCTTTCAGGGTTGAGTGCTGCTGCATTCAGTGACGGGTAAGGTATGAGAGAGGAAAAATGTTAAGGTACTTGTTATGTTTCATGGATCCTCTCTGCTGTAGCTGCTTGTGTGGAGAACTGGTGGCCATAGAAATGCTGGCTTCCCTGATCTTAGGAACTCTTGGAAGGTTTTTTGCCTTCTTAACATTTCTGAATTGAATGGAGGAGAGGAAGGATGGGGAGACAAACTTAACATTTCTTTTCTAGTATCTCTTGAAGTGTCTGCTGCAATATAGTGGCATGGAAGTGACTTTGAAGTGTGTTAAGGTAGAGACAAAATACTTGAGCTCATGCCTGTGTTCCATGAGATACCTGGGGATTATGTGCATGGTGGAAATGTTCCCAAATATGTGGCCAGCAGAAGTTTATCAGAGAGTACTGGGCAATAGGGCATTTAGGACGGCATCCTGCGGAGTGCAGGTGGAAGACTTGAAACTTCCTTCTCTGTCAAGCTTGAAGTGAGATCCAGATTTACATTGCACAGTGCAGTTAGGCTTCCTGCCTTTGAAGATATTATGGATGAAAGGCACGTTCCAGGTCCCACTTTTTTCTTGCCTCTGTGACATTTTCCTACCTCCATTTCTTAACCTCCCTTGCTATCTCTTTGGAACAGTTTTCCATCCAAAACCATAAAGGAAAGTTAAAAAAAAATCAGTCTTGTGGCAAGTAGAACTGTGCTACTGATGAATAAAATATCCAACAATAATGGCTTCTTACTATTACTGTCACAGTACAGAAGGTTTGGGGTTGAAGTGATGTTACCATTGCTTGGAAGCTCTCAATAGCACAAAAGTTACTGGGATAATCCTGACAGCTGTGGGATTTTGTGTTCCTTAGTAAATCCTGTCTCAGATGTCAGGGTTTGGCTTTCATTTTTCCTTTTTCCTCTTAACAGTATGTTTACAGGTTTCACAACAATATCTTGGGATTTGCGCTTCCATAAAGCTGGTAAGAGCGATGTGGTTAATCTTCCTCACTGCTTTCCAAATGTATACCCTGTTTCTAAGACTTGCTAAAAAAGTATTTTGTATTAGCCTGTATTTTTTCTCCTTGTCACCTTCACATACTGCTTTCCCAATTCTGTTTAATTTTATTAATCGAGCAGTACATGTGTTATAAATGTCAGCTTCTTAATGCCTAACCTAGCCCAGTATTAGAATAATCTTTAATTTCTAAGCACCTAAACATTGTTTATTATATTTTATTTTAATTTTTATTTTAATAAGAAGGAGTAAATTGGCCAAAAGTTTAAGAATTTCATGTATTCTTTTTCATTCTCTCTTCTGGCTACTGCCTTTTGCAGCAGCAACTGCTGGGGGAAAAAAAGAGAGCTGGCAGAAAGGGAGCTTTTTGAAAAAACCCTGAGTTTCTAGCAGACCATTTTCTGCATTGGAATATTAAAATGCAAACCTTTTCATCAGTCACCTCTCTGTCCGTGGAAGATAGAGTTCCCTTTTCTTCTTATTTTGTCTGTAGATTCATTATCTTAGCTTCTTCCAAACTGAATTGCATAGGCCACTTATCTGCCCATGATTCTAGTCTAGCCAAGTCTCTGAATTTTATTGCTTGCCTATTGTGTCTTTGTTGATTCACCCATTTCCTATCATCAGCACATTTCATCACTTTACTCCATTTTCTTCCTTTCAAGTTTATAAAGTAAACAAAATCAATACTGATGTTATGGTATTCCACAAGTCAACTCCTACCTTTTGGAACTGCTTCTAGTCAAAAGTACCTTCTGGCTGTAGTATGCTAGTGAATTTTCAGCCACTCAGCAGCTCGTGTCCTATATCTCTCATGCTACAGTGAATATGCAACTATTTGCAAAGCATCTTAACAGCATTCTTCATTAGAAGCCAAACACTGCTTCCAGTCAGGTCTGGAACAGGCTGACCAAAATATTGGGTAAGCTGTTTAGGAAGCAAACACATTCAGAGAGTTTACCCCCAGAGGTTGTTTAGATGAACAGAGGAGCTCTGAACACTTATATCTGCTGCTGAGGCTCTTCTATATATCATTATATGACATGACAGTTTTTTAGCTGGTGAAAGTTGGTGAAGCTTGAGTAGTCTCAATGGTGTTATGGTGATTTATACTTCATTAGCAGCTGGCTCAGGCTGTGTAAGTGATGAATGGCATTTGTGCCCTGCCATGATGGTATTTGCTATCCCTGAATATGATTTTGTGTCATCAATAGCAAACTATCCTGGCTAAATGCACACAGGATCAAAACCAAGATAAGAGTATTATACCAAGGAGGCAAGTCCCTGGCATCTGTGCAAGAAGGGCAATTGTTAACCCCAAATGAGTAATAAACTGTTGTAATTCCTTGCTTTGGTCACTGAAGAGTCTACTGTTCTACTAGTGACAACATCAAACTGCTGCTTCTGCTTTCTCTAAGCCAGACCTAGCCTATTCTCCACAATATTTACAATCACTACAAAAATAAAGATGTCTTTATGCAGCCATAAAGAAAATGTGGCAGCAATATCAGCTATGTCATACTTTACATGGTATTTAATGAGAAGCCTACACATGAACCTCCATCTGGAATGAGGTTTGTTAGTCAGTGATCCTATAAGGAAAGAGCTTATGAAAGATTGGAAGAGATCTATGTGTGCCTTTTTCTTTTTTTTCCCCTTGTTTGTGTGCTAAAATGCAGAAATCCAGCTAATATGAACAAATATGTTCCCAGGAATTTAATTCTGAACATGACCCTGACAGGACAGTTACCTTTAGAGTGGGTACTTGGTCTCATTTTACCAGTCAAAAAAGGATATAATAGTGAGGGACTGTCTACCCATAGAAATAGAGTTTCAGTAAACAACACAAAGTCTGGAAGTGAGGGGAGGGAAGCATCAAGACATGAAGTAAATCGATTACGGTCACACTAGATGTAAGTGGCTTTAAAGGAGTTTTATTTATATCCCTTGAAAAATAATACATTTTAAGCAAGCCTTCAGAAAAAGCTGAGATTCATATCTTCATGAAGCCCATCCTATTATATCCAGTGGCATGTACAAATCAAACAGGATTTCTTCAGTGCCCTTTGACTTCACAATAAATTCCAGACACAAAAGAGAGGCTGTCCTTTCATTTCCACACTATGAATGTTATCTTCCCTTCTATTTCTAGTTCATGTACTTGTGTCTGACACGAACAGGGCTGTCTGCTGGAAATAATGAATAAAACAACTTGTGGTGTAAAATAGAGTGGACAAAAGGGCTCCTCTACATGATGCAAGCATTATGGGCTGAATGTATTTGGCTTTAAAAAAGACAAAAACGAAACAAAGAAGGTCTATACGTGTGCTTCACCAGAGTAGTGCAGTGCCTGCAACTGTCTGGATTTTGACATTTACTTGATTGAGTTTTAATACTTGTTTTTTTGTAAGGTGAGATCATCTTTGTCACTATTTCAGGGCTGTCTTCAAGGCCTCTGGACAAGCTATGTAGCAGGATAAAAGCAAAGAGCCCAGTCCAGCCATGCTTAAATGTTTGCTTCCACACAATAACTACTTTTATGCTTACTCTTCTCTCCCTGAATTGTGCAGCCTAATTCTGTATGTCAGCAAAAAGGACAAATTGGGATTTAAATGCACGTTGGGATTTTTCCTCCTGACAAGTCTGTTGGCTGTAATGAATGGAAGCAATGCCTCCTGCATTTTGCAACACATTTGTACTGGAAGATCTAACCAGTCATCTACTTCATTCTTCTCTATTTTATGTTGCCTGATACTCCAGTGAAGTGGTGGATTCTCTCTCCTCCTAAACCCATCACTTGAAATTACCATGTTCTTCCATCCAGGAATCATCAGTGTTACCATAAATAGAGATGAGACAGACAATCGGCTCACTGGGACTAGCTCTTGGCTTAGTGAACCTTACGGTTTGCATAATAGGTTCTGTAGACTTGATTCTCTCCATTGCTTTTGCCTTGAGTAGCCACCCATGCCCATATAAAACAAGTGTTCAGAATGGACTGATTTAGGATCCAGTTAGAATAAATGTCAAGGAGTGCAGGGCAGTTTGGAATGAAATGTTTCTGATTTCAGTGTATTTCAGTGAAAATGAAGACTGTTTTTTCTGGGTATAATTTCTGTGATGATCCTGTTCTGAGGTGCTGCTCTTAGTCAGGAATGAAGCATATAAACAATTCAGACATTGCCCTTCATAACTGTATAATGCAGCATTTAACTTGAGGATAACTGTAGAGAATGACCACCATCTTCTTGTTCTGTGCAGTGTTAACACACCACTGCTGCCATAGTGGGCAGATACCTGGTGCTTTCAAAGCACCTCACTGTGTTGCTGAACAGGAGAGCCAGAAATGATTACTAATTTTATTGATCTTAGGGTATCTCAGCCTAACTGGATTTCACAAAGGAAGCAAACACAAATTGCACTCTACTATGAAAGACATCCAGACATTATTGTAATGGTTGCAGCTGGTTCATACTAGCAGCCCTTAGTCCTCAATTGGGCTTAGTTTTTTAAATTTTCAGGGAGTCAGTAGACGGAGGGACCTGCAAGTTCCTTTTAGCTGCTTCAAGTACCACATTGCTCTTTAATTAGCGGGTAAATAGCAGTCATGGAGACCGAAAGGACCACAATTCACAGTGAGTGCTTTTGGGACACAGCAGTAATGAACTCTCCCTTTTGAGGTGTATTAGTGATGCAGTTTTGTTACTTGCTGACTGTACTCTGAGACATAAATTAATTTCTTTTGTTCCAGATGCAGTTATCCTTGTACCCATGTTTTGGCTGTTTCGAGAATGTAACTGGATTAGGTTCTGCTGGTGAGGAGCACCTCTCCAGTTTTCAGAGCAGCTGACCCATCACGTACACCAAATGGAGTTCAATTGCTCTTTGGACAGAAGCAGAGTAAATTAAATTGCTCAGATTACAGTAGACTTTTACTAGTAATGCATCTCGTGGATGCCTCCTGCTCTTTGTCTGGCTTAGTTTTTGGGAGGCTGCCGCATATAAAACACTCAGAAAAGACAATTTTATATATCTGAAAGAGAGAAAAAAAATCATAGCCTGAAATAGCACATTCTTTCTTTCTAACTGACAAACAATATCACAAAGGCAGCTGCTGGGAGCATAGCATGTCTGTCAAAATGGAAATTGTTTGTGACTGAAGCACCCTTCTGCAAAGATACAGCACCTACATCTTCAAAGCAGTTTCTATGAGACAAAACTGTATAGATTTCATACCTCATTGTAGGAGAGCCTCCAAGTGAGCCTTTAAAGCTATCTGCCATGATTTTCTTAGAATTTGTAGTACATTATATTTCAGGATACATTATTTTTAGTGCAAATTACCACAAAGTTGGTTAAAAACAATCCATATATGTAGTGAACCTGAAAGGAGTTCCCTACTTTCCCCCAGCACAGCATCAGACTGGAAACGTTTTGTCTAACAACCTGATCCTCCCTTTCAGTGAAGTGGCTAGTGGAGATTCTCTCTAGATGGCAGTGGAGCTCTTTCAATAACGAATCTGCTTCCTTCCCCCACCCTCTTTCCATTTCTTCTGGAGACTCATTTCCAGCTGTACTGCACTATGATTTAACAGGGCTTTGATGCTGCAAGATGTTGGCGGGCACAAATCAGACTTTTTTTTCTAAAAGGATAATATACTGCTTTTTCAAAGTCAATTAACACTTAGGGCAAATGAAATGGGGAGAGCTAAAGGTCAATTACTAAAGGATGGCCACAGAAACCTTTTTGGTTTACACAGCATTCATCCAGGGATTGCAGATCACTGGGAAAAGAAATGAAATAGTAATTAGCTCATTTAATTTCTTGATGGTTACCAATAAGATGGTTTAATACAACTTATCTGTTTTATTTCAAATCAAGTGTGACTGGTGCTAATAATCATTCTGACCAGCCTGAGATGGCTGCTTCAAGATATCATACTGGCATCACCGTAGCTGAGAGATTGTTGTGGCAATTTATGCATTAGGCAAATGTTAGCACAGAGAATAGCATTAAAACTTTGGGTTTGGAGTGCACTTAATAAGCCTTATGTATAAAAGAAATACTGTAGCTGGGCAGTCGAGCCACTAAAGAAACAAGGCCATGAAAGAGACAAAGCATGAGTGCCATTTTTACTACCGTTTGTCATCCTATTTCAAACAAGTAGGGGAAGTTAAAGCTCAGCCTTTGGAGATAGGTGTTGACCAGCTGCTGACTTTTCATGTCATGACCATGATGCTGTTTTACAGGTGAACTGCTGTGGATATAAAGATGTAATCAGACAGAGCTGCAGTGCTACTTAGACTTGCTTGCCTTCATGTTACTCCTGTGAGTCACTGACATCAGTGAGGCAATTCACCAGTGTGAAGCAGTGTCTAAATCCTTTTGTGTACTGTGTTTAGAAAAGGGAGATTCATGTCAGGAGAGTGTACAGCTTAAAGGAACCTTTAACAGATATAATAATAACTTGAATTAAAGGACCATTCATAACAAAATGAGGTAGCAGATGACCTTCTTGCCAGCTTAATGGTGACTATACATTGAAATGGCCAGACTTGGCTTGAACCTGCCCTTCCCACTTGCCTTTTTTGTGTTGAACTGCTTTCCAGGCAAGACTCACACTTAAGATTGCAGTCACAGTTCATTTCTGTCTTTTTAAAAATAACTCTGCTGAGTTTAATAACCTTTTCCTTTTTGAATAAGGAGTTTCTGTTTGCAGTCACATGAAAAGAAAAAAAGGCCAGTGCTACAGGCAGCAGGAGATTATTTCATGCCTACCTACTCAAAGAGGGTTTTACGAGAGCACAAGGGCCAGGCAAAGCACATAATGAGCAAACTCTTGTGAGGTAAATTATTATTTGGGATTCTGAATAGGCCCTTAATGTGTGTGGGAAACTATACTGCCAACTAGTTGTGTGTGGCACTTGACTTGCAGGTAAGTAGTGACTTACCTGATAGCTGTCATCCCTGCCTCACTTCACTGTCTGAGACAGCAGGGGAAGAAAGAAAAGAGTGCCAGACCTAGAAGTCATGCTCCCCTTGTTTGCTGCTGTGTCAGAGACACAGACCTTTTTTTACTCACGAGTGTGTGTGTGTGTGTTGTGCTCTAATTGTCTGCCCCCACCTATGAGAAGCCAGCAATCTTTGTCCTTTTGGTTTGAAAAGCACAGCAGCTCAGCTCTTGAGTAACAGGCACTGAGGCACAGAGCCTCATTTGTTTTCTTGAGTTTACAGAATGACTGAGCATCAAATGTAGAGCTTCTGTGCCTCAGCTACACATTATATCCTACTTTAAAGATATATTCACAGATTGCACTGGATTAGAAGGGACCCTCGAAGATCATCTTGTCAAAACCCCTGCAGTGAGCAAGGACACTAAAACAAGCTGCAAAGGGCCACACTGAGTCTGATCTTGAATGTCTGTGGGCACAGGCCCTCAACCACATCCCAGGGAAGCCTGTTCCAGTATTTTGTCACTCATTATAAAAAACTCCTTCCTGATGTCCAATCTAGATCTAACCTGATCCAGTTTCAGATCATTACCACTCATCCTATCGCTGAAGAGTCCCTCCGCAGCCTTCCTCTAAGGACCGTTCAGATACTGAAACGTAACTATAAAGTCCCTTCAGAGCTTTCTCTTCTCCAGGTTGAACGGCCCCAATTCTTCCAGCCTATCTTCATAGAAGAGCTGCCTTAGCTCTCTGATCATCTTTGTGACCCTCTTCCAGCAGCTCCATGTCTCTCTTTTGTTGGAAGCCCCAGAGATGTGATTTGCCTTCTGGACTGCAAGTGTGCATTGTTGGCTCACATTCAGCTTTTCATCCACCAGTACTCCTAAATCCTTTTCTGCAGGGCTGTTCTCAATTTCATCATTCCCCAGCCTGTACTGGTATTAAGGATTGCTACAACCTAGGTGCAGGGCCTATATTTTAAACCTGTGTTCTGGCAGTGGCTGCACTGTGGTGACACTTGAGCCAGCTGGAGAGTACAGAGGCTGTAGGTACATTTGCATGGCATGGTCCAGTCCAAAGTGAGATGCTCGTTTTGAAAACATTGCAGCTGGTGGGTGTGGTGTTCTCCTTGGATAGATTCACGCTGGTGGAGAACTCAAAGGTAGCTACACTATCTTTCAAGCTATTTACAAGCTACAGCTGTAGCTTGTAAGGTTATTACAGTACTGTGTCCTCAGTGACCAACTTTCTGGGCAGGTTTTATAGCATATGCTAAGCTATGTACTGGTGTGGGGTCATGCCTAGCTTACATCTCACTCTGATGTTCACATTTTTCTGGCAATATCCACTCATTTTGTTAAAAAAAAAAAAAAAAGAAAAAAAAAAAGGTTGAGGCAGAAAACAGGGATTCAGGATATTTGTTTGGAGTGGTTAGTGTCCAGAGAACCAGAACAAGTCCACTGAGCATGTTCATAGCAGTTGTACTTTGCCTGCAGCTGATGTGCATGTGCATCATAACTCAGTGCAGGGGTCACATGTGGTGAAGGATATACATGCATCTTTGTGTCCAGGAAAAATGCCAGCTCTGTATTGCTTGCCTCAGGTTTGTTACTGTACAGTAATTTTGGGGAACTATCCTCCAGGTGCAAAGCATTTCACCACACTATCTGTTTGTTAGCTATGTATTGGGGAGCAAGAAATTCCAGCAGACTCTCTGTAAATACATATGCAAGGAGATACATTTCCTCACAAATGTAAGACTAACTCTTCTCCCTTTTTGGGACTTATTTTGTTCTCTTTTAAATAAGACAAAATCTATACTATGCTATTACAGAAGAAGGAAATTTGGATGCAACTTTTGTCTCCACAGCTTTGAATTGGTAAGCTTGTGAGAACAGCTGCTCTTTATTTCATCAAAATCAGGAAATGGAGGGATGAGCAACAATAAAATACCTAAAACCCTGGGTGATCAAACCCAGTCCCTAAAGCTTTGTTTGTGTCTTTGCATCTGAGCCAGCATCCGTTGAAATCAATGATACCTCCTTTTCTTTGTTGTCATTGGAAACAGCTTCAGGCAATATTGGCAAGGTATGTTAGACCACACTTTCCCAGTGTTATGTTTTAGGGAATCCACTCTCCTAGCAGCATATATTGTGTGGATTTCGAGTAAGCAAGTGAGAAATAGGCATACTGCAAGCTTTTAAGTGATTTATTGTGTGCATTTAGCAAAGAGTTTAAATTATATTTTCAATACATCTTCATGTAAACCTTACAAGGCAGGAAAAAAAAACCCAACAAAAACCAAAACAACAGGTTAGTTATAGTTCTCTGCAGTAGTAAGTTTCTATTAAAAATTGAAACCTGTCCTCATCAGCTGATGTCACAGTTCATTGCGGGCAGCCTACTGGAGCAGATGCATAAAAAGCAGGATGGCATGTGGCTGTTGTCATTTCAGACTCCTTGTGGTCCTGCTTGTGAGCCACTCAGATCAGACAGAACCTTTCAAAAAATACACACTTTATTCTGAAATCCAAATGATCAGGTAACTGGAAAGAAGGGATTTGTGAGAAAAGATTAAACTCTCCCAAGAGTCAGTCAGTAATGCATTTGCACTCTTCACTGCTTTGATTGGTGTTGATAGTAGGCCCAGAGCTATGAACTTCTTTTTAGTGGATATTTCTAGCTGTTCAGTATTTCCAGTGGATTGTAAGAGGAGTACCACAAGTGATTTTAAAATAGCAGAGTTAGTGTTTCATAGCTTTTAGTTTGGTAAGGTTTTATGAGATTAATAAGGCTTGCTAATTCATCTGCTCTTCCAGTTGTAAGCTACCCCTTTCATTTTCACTTGGGCTATGGTTTCTTCACTGGTTAGGCCACACCTTGAGCACTGTGTCCAGTTCTGGGGCCCTCAGTTTCAGAAAGATGTTCAGGTGCTTGAACATATCCAGAAAAGGGTAACAAGGCTGGCAAAGTGGCCTGGAGCACAGCCCTACAAGGAGAGGCTGAGGAAGCTGAGGTTGTTAATCCTGGAGAAGCAGAGGCTCAGGGGTGACTTTATTGCTCTCTACTACCTGAAAGTAGGTTGTGGCCGGGTGGGTTTGGTCTTTTCTCCTAGGCACCCAGTGACAGAACAAGAGGGCACAGTCTCAAGAAGAAGTTCCTCACAGAAAGAGTGACTGGCATCAGAATGGGCTGCCTGGGGAGGTGGTGGAGGTGTTTTAAAGGAGACTGGATAAGGCACTTAATGCCATGGTTTAGTTAGTTAGAAGGTGTTAGGTGGTAGGTTGCAGTCAGTGGTCTTAAAGGTCTTTTCCAACCTGGTTAATTCTGTGATTCTTGTCTTCCTTGGAATCTGCTCTTGTGTCTCTTTCCTTTTGTACATAGGGCTTGGATCATTAGGAATGGTTTTCTGGGTGTTTTATCAGACACTGAGCTAGTGTTACAAGATCAATGTGAATCAAGACACCCCCCAACACCCTCTCCCTCCCTCTTCCCCCTTCAGATTAGAATCTGTTTTGCTCATCCTTTGTGTAGCTAAGAAGATAATTCAAAAGGTCTATGAAGGTGTTTCTTTCTGGAAAGAAATAAAACTGCAAAACATGGCATAAGGAAAAGGAAGTTTAATCACTTGTCTTAATGTCGTTTCTCTTTTATCTAGCTAGAAGGAAATCTTAGGGTATCAGAAATGTTATGGAAGCATGATATGTGCTGCACAGGCTTTCTTAGGACTGGAAATATTTGTAAGCATTCCCAGTCTTTTCATGCAGAAAGACCCTGAAGGGTTGTTTTTCAGGAAGCTGTAGCTACTGGGATCTGAGGCAGTATGCCTTTGATGGAGGAGGTCAAAGACACTGTGAACTAAAGGAGGCAGGTGTACTTGTGGAGGAGGCTCCCTTATGGTAGTCTTCTTTCCTTGAACATATCTACAAGATAGAAGTGAGTCTTTATTTTTAAACCTTATTCTGAGAAGGAGAAAGGAAGAGGCTCTGATAGAGATCTTCACCAATGGGGAATTTAGCTGAAGTAGTTTGTCAGCCGCATCTGATGCAACAGCCAACAGACTGTGGTCACCTCTACAGGAGCTGAATGCTAAAGGAGTGTTAAAGATCTTTATCGACTGTGCAGCAGGGTTTAAATAAATATAAGCTGCCACTTTGGTTCAAGCCAGCCCCAGAAATGGTTGCTTACTCACGTGGAAACAAACTCTTGATGTATGTATTTTTTCTTGTAACCCAGAGATCCCTAAAATGCTGTTGGAATGTGAAGGAATTAATTAATCACAACACTGAGTTCCTTGTGAGCCAGTTTTTTAACATAACCCTAGTTTGATGTGCTTCAGAAGTGAAATAAACCCCTCCCTCATTCTGCTCCCAGTGTCAGACTCAGAACACTCATTGCCATTCTTTATGCTTCTGTAAAGATATAATTAAAAACAAAGTCTTCTTTTGCTGCTCCTGTGGGAAGGAGCAATACCCTGGTATTACTGTTTTATTTTCAGCAGTACTTTATTTCAAGTGCTGATTAAGCAGGACATATTGAATGATGCTGCATTTCTCTTACCATGATTCACATGGTATTTATATCACATTTCCTATGGAGTGAGTTTTAAGCAGGAGATTTAACCAAACCTTTCTTGGCAAGCAGATACAGGTTGATTTTCTGAGGGTATAATTTTGTGTTCTCACTCTTCTTTGGAAGTGATCAGTGACCTTCTTTCCTGACATACTTTAGAAAATTTGTGAGATAGCCTATTTCTGTTACTCTGAGTTGAGTGCTACAGGATTCATTATGTGATCCTAAACCTTTTATTTTCAAAGGGAGGACCTATTTTATATATATATATATTTTTTAATACCATAAGAAATTATGTGCTAGACAATATAGAGCGTGGCAGAATCCTTTCAGATTCATCATTTCAATATTTCCTTCTGCTACAATGGTTTAATTAGAGTAGCCTTCTTTTGGTAAGGGCTTTTGTATATCTTTAATGAAACTGAAGAGCATGAAATATGGTTTCCCTGCTTTTAAATGAAGCCACTTCTAGAGAAATAAAATGAAAAATGAATAAATTGTTGAAGCCACAGTGCATGAAATTAAGAGAGGCCTGACTATATTGGCAACAAGCTTTTGCTTTAGTATTTTGATGACCATGTAGCTAAGTAGTTGTGGGCTAATTGTGAAAAGATTTTGGTTCATATGCCTTTGACAGTTATATTTGCTTTGGATTCATTTGAGCAACTCAGAGAACTGACCCTTTGGTTGTCTTGGGGCAGGTGGAGTTTTGTGCTCTGGTGGAACCTCACAGGCTCCAGCTGGGTCTTGTGTATGAGTTGTACTTGCAGGCGATTAACACTGAATTCAACAAAGGTCTGCACAGACCTATGTCTTTTTCTAGATCTAAAGAGTTGCAGAACCAGAGCCATAGCTGGGATTTCTGAAGTCAGTCAGTGTAGGCACAGGTTCCCAGTCCTCTGTGAAAAACCCAGTCCAATACAGTGCAGTGAGTTAACCTTGGCCAAGGGCCAAACAGCTACCCAGCTGCTCTCTGTCTTCTTCCTCAGCAGGACAGAGGGAAAAACCAAACAGGATGAGAAAGGCCAAGACTGTGTTAAAGACTACTTAGCAGTTTTTGCTGCAGGCAAAACAGAATCAACTTGAGGAAGACTAATTTATTGCCAATTAAAATAGATGTGAGTAGTGAGAAACAAAGACAAACTTTAAAGGAGCACCTGTCCTCCCACCTCTCCCAAGCTCATCTGTACTCTTTTACTTTCTTTACCCTCACCAAGCAGCACAGGGTTACAAGAAAGTTTTTTTTTTGTATGAACATTTTCTTTTCAGAAATGTTATCTGTGAAGAAATCTGCTAGTTCTGAAGCAAGTTGACATTTCTGTCAAAAAGAAATATTGTTTTTAAATAATAAAGATTTTTTTAAAAAAATTCTCCTAGGCAGACTTGCCCCAAAATGCTCACTGTGGCAGTTTTCTTCTTCAAATTGTACTTTCATCTATATGAAAACATTTCAAAGAAATCTGTCATTTTGGATTAAAAAGGAATTTCTAAAAGCAAGTGCTGAAATTGAAATTGTATATACTGTACTTACACATTTTGTATTAGAAATCGACCTAGTCTAGGAACATGTGCTTAATACCCCATAAAGAGGGATGCAGAATGTTGTGGCCAGCTGGTGTGCTGAGTACAGCAGTACTGTTGTAAAAGATGGTTCCTTCTGTGCTTTCTTCGCTGCCATGAATTCATGGCACACACTGCAAATCACAGAACACCTTTGATATCTTCTGGCAAGCTTTAGACTCTTCAGAGCTTCTGGAGACTCAAAAAAAAAAAAAATTGAAGGAGGAGCTGAAGCCTTTAAAAAAAACCCAACAAACAAACATACAAAAGCTGAAGCCTTAAAAAAAAAAGGAAGAGTAAAACCAGTTGAAATTCAATAGAGTTAATGAGTGAGAAAGGGAAATTAAACATTTTGAGAGTCTAAAACAAAGGTATGGTAAATTCTAAGTGTTACCTCGTGGGACTGTTCTGGAAGCATTATTAAAAAAAAAAAAAAAAAAAAAAAAAGCCAAGAGATTTTTTAAAANAAAAAGCCAAGAGATGTTTTAATGAATAGAGTCCTAATTTTGAACGAGTACTCATCAGAACAGATCACTATTCTACCATTTTTGCTAAACAGAACGTTTCTTTTTCAAAGCACCACTGACAGGTGCCAGCTTCTTTGGAATTGACACATTTCCTCATTAATTCTCAGTTTCACAGGTGTCTCGGTACTGTCTCAATAACCTGAAAGACAAGGTTCATATTCTCTATCACATTAAAATGGTGTTTCAGCAGCCCATTGGTATTAGCAGCGTCCTTATATGCTGTTGAACTTTACCTCCAGACTGGCTGATTTCAGAGGGAATACAGTGCTGTGCTGCTTTGGCATCTAAATCAGCACACGTTCCCTGAAGGCAAAGGAGGTGTATTGATTTCACCAACTGAAAATCTGCTCTCACTTGAACACAACCCTACATATTTAAATCAAAATTCAGTGCTTCTTCTCTTTTTTTGGATGGTTTTAAATAATTCTTTCATGGTAACATACTAGATCACTGTTCAGCATAAGAAAGCTTCAAGCTTCAAACACCTCTTAACTAGGCTCAGATGCTCAAGGCCTCATCTAACCTGGCCTTGAACACCCCCAGGGAGGAGATATGGACAACATCCCTGGGCAGCCTATTCCAGAGACTCACCACTCTAATACTGAAGAACTTCCTCAGATCCAGTCTAGACCTGCTCTCCCTCAGCTTCAAACCATTCCCTCTTCTCTTGCTAAACACCCTTATGAAAAGTCACTCTCCAGCCTTCCTGTAGGATCCCTTCAGGTAGTGGAAAGCATATATAAGGTCCCCCTGAGTCTTCTCCAGGCCCACCTCCCTTAACCTATCCTCACAACAGAGGTGTTCCAGCCCTTGCATCATCTTTGTGGACCTTCTCTGAACTCACTCGCACAGCTCTGTGCCAGACCAACTTTTCTTGGTGAGAATGGAGTACATTAAGCAAATTACCAAAGAAGAATATTATTTGGTCATGTAGTTTAAACTGTTAACACTGTAAGCTTGACTCTGTGTGATGACTAAATGGCAAATCACAATCCCCTGTCAAAAATGCTCAGTAGTTTTCCTTGCCTTGGAAATTAAGGATAAATTCATGCAACAGAAAGATGATGGTGAATCAGGAGTACTGATGCATGAGAATGGAAGTAATTGTTTGTGGTTTTCATGAGAAGATTGCTGGTTTGCAGGATTTAAATTGCATGCAAACTGTTTTTTACATCTCTAATTGAAGATGTGTTGTCTTTAGGGAGGATTGACTTGACATTGGCAATCTTCAAAAGAATACAGAGACATGAAAATTGTCTTGTGTTTGCCTTGAAAGTGATTCACTGGCTCATATAGAGACGTTCCTTTTATTCTTGGGGATGCTGTAGGATGCTAAATTTACTTCTGCTTCAGACTAAATGTGCTAGTTACACAGAGGTGGTAAGAGCTGTTGAAGCACAAAGAGGCCATGCAGAAAGACTTTGATTGCCAAAAGAAAAATCTTTTATTTTTGAGATTAAAACAAGTTAAAGGGGTGAAGTGATGGTGTTCCTGAGGTTTTCTTTCTAATGAGCAGAATCCATCCTAGAGGAAACACAAGATGGTCTACAGCTTTATGATTTAAACCTTGATACTCATTAGACTAGGAGGTCTGTATACATTTAGAAGAGCTTCATCTTCCAGAGACAGCATTTGGGAATCTTTTCTTATTTTTGAGGTAGTACAGCAATATGTGTTACTAACAGTTATTCAAACACAAAATTAATGGCAAATAATGGACTTTGTCAGTAGCTTTTCCCCAAGGTTTCTGTTTCTATTTCTAAAAATTGTACGTTGTGCTGATTTTTTTAATATATAACAGGATTGGATTTAATCTGTACCTGTTAGAATTGCTGGTTTTTTGGTCTTGTTTTGTTGTCTTTTTTTTTTTTTTTCATTGGAGTCATTGCCAGGTGATATAAGATGGTGTAGTCTCTAGGAGCTGAACATTTTGTCAATAAAAGCCAAGGCATGATATAAGAAGGTAAGGAAGATATTGTAAATTCTACCAAAAATGCTGCTGTTAGCTCAAGGACATTGTCTTTTCGATGAGGCTGAGCCAAGACTGGGTTGGCTTTCCTGGAGCTGGAGCTGAAAGCAGACAAAATTTGTTGTGTTTGTCTTCAGCTGCCTGTGAAGATGTACTTATTTTTATTACAACTGTATGCTTTGGCACATATTGTGTTGCTTCTAAATGAATGCTAGACTAATTCTCTTGCCTTAGATATTGAATCAAAATAATGCAAAACTGCATGTTGATGCTATTCAAAATGATGCTAAAAGCACAAGTGGAATATGGTAACTAGTAATGCATAGCATATTTCATTTGGGAGGCTACAGATTTACAGCAGAGCTGCATTCTGCAGCGTGCTGAACACAGAGAGCAAACAGATTTGCAAGCACTGGTACAGAGTTCTTAAGAAAACAGAGCAAAGCACATTATTTCATGGCAAAACTGCTTATACAGATAAAACAAATTGTAGAAACTGGTTCAACAAAAGGTTCAATAAATGTTCATCATGAGAAAAGCATACCATTGAGAGTTTCTCTTTGCCTGGAGGCTGGAGATGCAAGAATGGCTCTCTGTTCTATTCCACCCACTCAGCTCTCTTCTATTTATAAGAGAGAGACAGGAGATCAACTAGAAGTTACAACCTAACCTGTATTTTCAAGCAGCAGTTTTTCAGAACTGAACATCAGTAACAGAGAGCAGGAAACAAAAAAGGTTCATAGGGGCTTCTAATGCAGGTCACAAACTGGAACATAGAAGGTTTTGCCTCAACATGAGGAGAAACTTCCCTACAGTGAGGGTGCCAGAGCCATGGAACAGGCTGCCCAGAGAGATTGTGGAGTCCCCTTCTCTGGAGACTTTCCAAACCCACTTGGATCTGTTCCTGTGTGATCTACCCCGGGTTATCTTGCCTTGGTGGGGGTGTTGGGCTTGATGATCTCTGGAGATTCCTTCCAGCCTCTCAGGTTCTGTGATTGTGTGATCTGTTTCATGAACATAATCTGGAGATTTACATTACTTGTTTAACCATCTTTGTCTCTCTTCTAAAAAGGGACAAAAATGAACATAGCT
Source organism: Psilopogon haemacephalus (assembly GCA_013396835.1). NCBI lineage: Eukaryota > Metazoa > Chordata > Aves > Piciformes > Megalaimidae > Psilopogon > Psilopogon haemacephalus. The sequence continues at coordinate 490,404 of VWZI01007998.1, read as the reverse complement.
ATAGCAGATCCATAGCAAATAATAAAGTATGGCTGGTTACTCAACACCTGAATTTTCATCTGATTGTACTTGAGGATGAATGAGTGAGTTATTCATGCTTTGTCTGAAATCAATTTGCTTTTATGAATTGGCAGAAACAGACATACTCTCTGGATGGCTGTTAAAGTGCCTGGTACACCACCAAGGGCTTCAATGACTAAGCTGTCAATGGATATTACTATTAAATCTTAGAGACTAAAATGCCTCAAAGAATCTTGTTACAGTTTTATGAAGATTAGATTTTTGTCATCTTTACCTGAACCGGGTTTCACCTTACTCTGTGTGTAATCCTCTGATTTCTTAGTTTGCTCACTGAAGTAAGTAGCCTTGAGGTTAAACATACCCTGTAACTATAGTCTAAGCTTGGCCCTTGACCCTCACCCTTTTCCCCTACTCAAGAGACTGCACTTTTTCATCTAATTTTAGAACAAAAAAAAAAAAAAAAAAAAGGGAGCATTTCTAGAGCAGAGCACGTTGCTTTGTCAAGGTAACATCTATTGTGAACACATATATCATGGTCATTAAGTCAAGGAGAAATAGAAGTCATTGCAATAATACTGTGTATTAAAAAAAAAATCTCAAATGTTCAATATGCCTGTAAAGAATATGGGAGTGTATGGTATTATTTCATGTTGTAATACCTGGGTGTAAATAGAGCTGCTTCTCTGTAGTGAAAAATGATTGGAAAAGGCACTTGCTGACTACACAAATAATTAAATTTTGAAAAATAAGAATACAGCTGCAAATAAACCATTTGCCAGCTCCTCACAGATGAACTGAGCTCCATAATGTAAAGCTAACCAAAACATAACATATGCTCTCACTAAAAAAAAAAAAGTTTAATCTTTGTTTTAATTGATGTGTAATTTTAAAGTACAAGTAAGAAAAAGGATGTCTTAATTTGGCCACAGGTGATAAGCCAAAGGTTAACATTTTTCTTCTTAAGGCTCCTGCAGAGCGAGCAAAGACAAAGACATTTTCTGTGAATATGTGAAATTCAGTATCAAGCATTTCATTATATTAGGTATATACATTCTTGATTAAATGATCTTTAGTCAAATTGGGAGGAATTTATTACTGAAATAATAGATAATAAAGTTTTTGTTGTTTCTTCAGATGATACCTATAGCTTCAGAGAACTGGAGCAGTTTCAGAAAAAAAAAACCAACAAACAACCCAACAACAAAAAAAACCCCAAAAACCAAAACCAAAACAAGCTGAGGCTAATTGGAATATTTTAGTGTGATAAATTAGGTCATTGGTTGTGAAAAGAAAATAATGGTGGGGTCTGTATCATTCATTGGTTTACTGAGAGCGATAAAAAGCCAAGATGTCAACAATTTGTCCCACTCTTGTCTGCGACACTGCTACCTTTCCCTTCTCCTTCAATCTGCTCTAATATCTTGGCTAACACATAACAACGTGAGATTTGCTGGTTCTTTTGTTTGTCTGTCTGGGAAAGTAGAGGGAGAAAGGGTGGCTTTGAGCATATTCTGGGCAGCTTTATTTGTCTGGGAGGGAGTTTGGAGTTCTGTATTTCTTATTTGTATACAATTGTAAATACTTGTAAATATTATATATACATATGCTTGTAAATTTTGCCTTGCTGTAAATACAGCTTCATCTCTGCAGGTGTTCAAGAAAAGATTGGAAGGAGCATTTAGTGTCATTGGATAGGGATGGGTAATAGGTTGGACTGGATGAGCTTGGAGGTCTCTTCCAACCTATTCTATTCTATTCTATTCTATTCTATTCTATTCTATTCTATTCTATTCTATTCTATTCTATTCTATTCTATTCTATTCTATTCTATTCCATCCCATTCTATTCATCTTACTTGCAAGCTGTCTGAGCTACTCCGATAAATTTCAGTAGTGGAGAGAAGGAAGATCTTAACCCATCACACAAGCAGACAAAGCAAAGGCTCTTTGGAGTTCTAGTTTTGGTTCACACACAGCATCTCAGTGCTCACAAGAGGGGAATGACAGATCTTAAAGAATGAGAACTGTGTAGGTTTTCACTCTTCCTAGGCACACATGCAGCCTTGAATTACAGCTCCCATATATCTGCATGCAGTCTGAGCAGGATGTTTATAAGCACTTCCTCCTCCTTCAGGAGTTCTGGTGGTTTCAGGTGAATCTTTACAGTTGCATTTAGTGGAAGTTGAGGCATAGGAGGTTCCATGTGAACCTGAGGAAGATTTTATTTTTTTTCCCTGAGGGTGACAGAGCACTGGAACAGGCTACCCAGGGAGGTTGTGGAGCTTCCCTCTCTGGAAATATACAAGAACTGTCTGAATGTGTTCCTGTGTGATCTGCTCTAGGTGATCCTGCTCTGTAAGAGGGGCTGGAGTGGATGATCTTTCAAGGTCCCTTCCAGTCCCTGACATTCTATGATTCTATAAAGTAAAGTCTTCCCAGAACAGTTAGTAAGTGGCTACTTTTTACACTTGCTATTTTATTTTACATTTGGAAAAAAAAAAAAACAAACAACCTGAAATCTGGCCAAAAAAAAAAAATCTGCTTATTGAAAGCCAATTTTCATAAAATAATCCCTTCAATAAAATAGCTACCAAGATGATGTCCACATATCAGAATGGTAAAATAAAAGTGATGCAGCTTTATATCAATATTAACATTTTATTGACACTGCCTCCCAGACCTACAGATTTACTGTGCAGCATACTCATCACATACAACAGTTTTATGTAATCTAAATCATATTGTAACAGCTTTCTAGATGCCAAGGTATTGATTTTGCTGAGGGCCTTCATTTCTGAAGTATCCTGTTTATGGGACCACTTCCAAGGAGGGAGAGTTGGAGAATGCAGTGGATACCGAAAAATAGAGAAAAGATGAATCCCATCAGTCCTGGGATTGGGTTCCTCTCATTTACCTCTGTTTTTCTGTAGGGAAGAATTAACTGCATGCTACCTTTTTTTCCCCGTTCCATTTAAAATAGTAATACAGCCTTTTGATTTTTTACTTTTACATATCTTCAGTTAGGTATACACTTTCTTAGCTGATTTGAAAAATACCTTGTCTATCTCACGGGTTTTCTTGGACATTATTTTTCTAAAAAATGACACAAGATTCTTAGCAGCTTTTTGCTCAGTTATTGGGGACTTGTTGAGATTAGTAAAAAAAGAAAAAAAAGAGGCTGAAAGTATCAGGTAGTCATTTGTTTCCTCTTAGGCTGTTCAGGAGAAGCATAGCATTTAATTTCCACTGGAAACTCTATGTATGCCATGCTATACATTAGCTGATGCCTAATACAGCGTATTAAAAAGCCAGTCCGTGTTACTTTAGCTCCACTTCTAGACCTAGCAAATGAATTTTAGTGCTTGTCACGTAGAGTAAGAACCTTTAAGTGCAAGTACATTTCAGATACAGGAAAAAAAAAAAAAAGTCAGGCTAGTAATTAGAACCCAACTTTCCTTGCATTGACAGCAGCCAAGTCATTTATTAAGTCAATGTAGCAGAGTAACACAGCAGCATCACACTTGATTGAAATCTTGGCCAAGTCTGACAGATGTTTTCAACTCATTGTCAATCTCAAGTATGTTTTAATGAGTTTCAAGTGGCTGGAGCTCCCCTCTGCAGATGCCACTGTTACTGAAACCGTGAAAAGAATCTTTAGGGCAATGACAGCATGGAAAATTCTATTGAGTAAGTGATGTGTCAGAAGAAATCCTAACTAGCAGCACAAGTGCTGTTCCCGAGGAAGATCCTCACCTTTTGAATAGCTTAGACTTGTGCAAAATCAGCTGTATTTATGTACATACCCTACATTCTCAAAACATTTGATTCTAAACAAGAAAGGTGAACTTTTGGAAGAGAGAATTATTCAGAGGTTGCTGATAATTCCTATTTCCACGTTGTTCAACAACAACAACAAAAAAAAAAAGTGCAACAATCAGGGTTTTTTGCTTCCCCTTCTAGCAGCCTAAACAGCAAAAATGTATTGTCATAGAAACATCTAAAAATATTTTATACTGGGCTGAGAAGTGGTGGTGACTCTTCAGCTGCACTAGTATGATGCAAAGCTGCTGATGGTAGCACTTTTTCAGTTGAACGATTGTTGTGCACCATAGAGGAGAGAAGCAGGATGACTGAGGAAGGGAGTCTGAGATACAAGGAATGCCTAAGGTCCATTCAATTCTTCACTTGGATAAGGTTTATTGAGCTCTTTTGGGGGCAAGAAATCTGAATGATGTAAAATGAATTTTGGGCAAACCAAGTTTTGGTAGGTTGCTATGTGAGTAAAGTAGACCTACCTTACACTGGTGAAACATAAAATGACTGATTTAGCCTTTTCTTGACAATGTTCTCCTCACTTCCTGGCTGCCCAAATGAACCCATCTGCACATTCTTCCTAGCTTTTCTTCTTTTATGCATAGTATTTGCACTGTTACAAGTCCAGTATGTAGTAGGCTATATTTTAATACTTGGATACATTTTAAATTGATTAAAGTTACAAGAAGCCAATTAAGAGGGAGAATGAATAAGTTCTTTTCATCCTATTTAAAACTATTAGACAGGAGCAAGTTTATGCCTGAGTGGATGATGAATTTTGAACACAACTCATTATTGTCTTCATTGGCCATTTGGATGTAAGCAGCATTATGTCATTTAAGTTATCTGTTAACAGCCAGACACCATTACATTGCCCAGTGAAGGGAAGTCTTAGTATTTCAACTTTAATTATTGTAAAAGTCATCCTGAACCAAACCCATGTCATTTAGAGGTCTGATACTTTTTCTGTCTATCACAGTAATGCTTAAATTTATATGTGTAGTTTCAAAACCAAAGCTTTGTGGTTCAAACACAGCTCTCTGGGGATATTTTGTTTGTCTTTTGTGTGTGTGGGGGGCTACCTTTGTTTTTCCTTGTTCTATTAACACTTTAGTAAGCTGTGTAGAGGGTTACTAAATATACCATGATAGACAAAAGAAAATGTTTTGGAAATATGAAGCTGTAAGCCCTGTATTAACATATTTTGTGTTGACATATTTATTGATGTATTCTTTGTTGAAGTGGCGTGTCAGCTGGAGCTCAGTATTGCCCAACTTTATGTAATCTTTGTTTAAAGTTGAGTGTGTTCCAAAACATCCTTTTCAAACAGAAACAGTCTACAAAGTGTGTAAACTGAAAGCTTTGCCTGCTCTAATATTTAGGGCAAGGAAGAGGGAATTAGTTGTGAAAGGAAGCTGGGCAAAGCATTTTCTGTTTTTTGGAGTTTTTTTTTTCTTGAACAAATCGTGCCATATTTTATCTGTACTTTACAAATAGTTCCTGAATAAAATATTTTTCCAGAATAAAAACATAATTTTTGGGGCCTGATTTGAGTAGATGTCTGGGATATACCTAAAGTGGCAGGATATAGAAATTCAGGAGGAAAACAACCCTTGCAGAAGAGACACAGAACTGGGTTCTAGGTCTCAACACATATCAAGGAGAACTCAAATTTATTCAAGAATTTATTTTAGATTCTTATTTCCTATCCTTACTGTGTAAGGATAGAAAGGTGTAATTTCTGAAATTAAATATTTCATATTAGGTGATTTAACATATGGATGCTGTTGGGACACCTATGAAAGTAAGGGTTTGTTTGTAATAAAAGAGTTTATTTTGCATGTGTGAGAAACAGAAGATAAACACTTGAGTTTATGCACTGATATCTGAATTTCATGTCTTGAAGAAATTGTGTTTCTGAATAATGAATCCAGATTTCCCTCTGCAGCAGGGTCTTATAGCCTCAGGTGCCCAGATAAGTATAATTGAAATAATCTCTGGAAACTGCATGGAAAAACAACTGGTTAAAAAACAACTGAATCAAGACTGATTTAGTGTTAACAAGTGCCCATCTCTATTCTTTTGGAAAGTTTAAGTTAGGTGCTCCAATCCACTGGCTCTGAAACTCATACTTCCATTTCATGTAGAAATATGAGCCTCAAAATATATTTTACAGAAATTCTTTGTTATGCACTATTGAGTGTGAGATACAACAATGTCATTGCAAAAACTTGTTCACAGATTTGGCCATTTGGCTGTTGCTTATGCCAAGCTTGTTGAAGTTATTTAACTCTTTTTTTGGCCTTTATTTTTCTTCCAGCTTTGCTGTTATCATCTGAAGCACACCCTACGCATAACCAGGGCTGGGGAACACAAGGGAAAACAGTATATGACCAGAGGTTCTACACAGCTGTAAGACTTCCTTGCAGCCAATTGCAGTGGAGAAAATAAATGCCTGCTGAAGTGGTTGCAGCAGGTTTGGCGATGAGAGGACAAGCAAGGACGATCTGCGTGGAGAAGGCTGAGAGATGATCTGATCAATGTGTACAGATGTCTGAGAGGTGAGTGTCAAGTGGCAGGGGCCAATCTCTTTTTGCTGGTTAGCAGCAATAAGACAAGGAACAACAGCTACAAACTGGAACACAGAAGGTTTCAGCTCAACATGAGGAGAAACTTCTTTGCAGTGAGGGTGACAGAGCCCTGGAACAGGCTGCCAGGAGAGGTTGTGGAGTCTTCTTCTCTGGAGACTTTCATAACCTACCTGCATGCATTCCTGTGTGAACTACCCTAGGGGATCCTGCTTTGGCAGGGGGGTTGGACTTGATGATCTCTGGAGGTCCCTTCCAACCTCTAAGGGTCTGTGATTCTGTGTTGTTTGGAGCAATTTGCTGGGTGCGATTGTCTGACAGAGTATGAACTGAGGCAAGTAGGTCTGTGTCTGTTCCACTTTCAAAGCTGTGGCTATCAGGCTGGACTGCAGAGCTGGAAATCTTTGTGTCAATGTGCCAAGGCATAACTATGCTTTTATTCTACTTCATGGTAATTAGTATCACCATTTGTAGGTAAGCACACCTGAAACAATCAAGTAAACATCTTATTTACTTTAACTTAAATCCAAAGGAAGGGCAATTTCCCAATATTTTCCATAGCACTGATGCATTCACCTGCTCCAATTCTGCTAAGCTTATTGGAAAGCTTTCATAAAATGAAGGAAAGTTGACTTGCATATTCACCACTTTGATTCAACAACAGGATATTCTGATTCAGTTACTATGAGAACAGCATCAGTAATCTGGGGTGATGTTTTCATTGAAAGAAACCATACTTTGGGTTTCAGCTTGTAAGGAGAACCAGGCATTTGTGTGAGAAGGCTCTGGTGCCCCTGAAACACGTGTGCTGATTAGTACTGGTGTATCACCAGCTGGAGCTACTTAAGCTAGAGGGCACTTTGTATTCTTCCCCTCTCCATTAGTAATTGGCAAGTATATTTTCTGCCTACAATCAATTGCTTTTATATTCTGAGTAATATTTCTAAGTAAGAAGAAATATTACAGCAGCTAGAGAAGCTATTGATTTCAGGTAGAAAATGCCCTTTCCAAATGCCACTCCAGATGACTGAAATTCAGAGGAAATCTGTGACATCACTAACGTGGCCAATAAACCTGTCTGTTGGCAAACCAAGGAACAAACACAAGTAAATGCAATTTAGGTTCTTCACGAACCGTGGCATACAGACAAAGCAAGGATCAGATGGGAACATCACAGGCAAAGACCAATCTGTTGAGCTGTTAAGTGAAGAAACCTCAGATGAATATTATATAAAAGAGCATCACATACCCTGTTTTGTTTTAGGAAGGGCAAATATAACTTCAATTATCCTGGAGACCAGCAAGAGGTTATCAGTGGTCTTGGAGTCTGTGGGCAAGTAGTTATGTTGTGGTACAGTTAGATTCACAAATGATGTGGCTTCAGTCTTTGGCATGTTCACCAGGGTCTCTCAGAGTACCATAATCTCTAGTGATCCCTGTCAAAAAGCGATTATTTTAGCTACTATTGGAAATGCAGAATGGAGGATAATGGCAGCAAGGATCTTGGACCTGCTAAGTTTAGTAGAGGTCAAGAGAAGAGTCAATAAAATCTCCTGGTTATTTTTATAAGTGCTTCAGTCATTTCTCTGGTTATAATATGTCTCTGTTATCTTGGAAAACTACAGACAGTTATTTTTGTTTAGGAATAGTGCTTTCTGGAAGTTATGGCAAAAGAATAGGTCTAAGATGAATTATTTCAAATTTTTTCCTTCTGAAATGTGAAAGGTTTCAGTCATCTTTCTATAGTTGAGGGAAAAAAAGGATACTTCCTAAACTGAAGGACCAGCAGTTTCTAGGCAGTGATCTTAACTCATCCAATGACAGTTACTTTGCTCTTAAAAGTCACAGAAATGCCAGAGAAAACTGTTCATGATAGGAGAGAAGGCTTGAAAACAGGAGTCAGATAGGAATCCTTGAGAAATAGGAAGTTCAACATCTAGATTTTCTGTGAAGGCGTTCGTTAACCTGCAGGTTAACTTACCAACAAGCTTGCTGAAATGATAGCTTAGCACTCCCCCATGCAAACAGCCTTGTTGCTGCATTTTGACACACATAAGTTTTATCTCCCCTTCCACTCCCAAGTGGTGTACACCTCCTAACTGGAGCTGGAAGCTATGAGTGCATGATCATGGCTCTCTCTAAAAGGTATTTCTTAGTATTTTAGGATCATTACAAGCCTCCCTCTCCTCTCTCAAAAAATTGTTGCTTCTTCAATTTTATATTAGGGAGATCCTTGAGAACCAGCCTGGTTTCCTTCTCTTCAGGTGGCACTGCGCTCTCATGGAAGATTTTTTGAGGGATAAACCTTAAAATAATAATAATGATTTTAAAAGAATTATTAAATGTATTCGGTAGAGGAGCCACTGCATGAAACCCTGTCCATTCAGAATCACAGAATCACCAAGGCTGGAAAAGACCTCTGAGATCATGAAGTCCAGCCTATAACCTAACACCACGACATCATAGTTAAACTATGCCACCAAGTGCCACATGCAGTCTTTTCTTAAAGACCTCCATGGATGGTGACTCCACCACCTCCCTGTGCAGTCCATTGCAGTGCCTAATCACCCTTTCTGTGAGGAAATGCTTCCTAATATCCAACCTAATTCTCCCCTGGTGCAGATTCAGACCGGAGGATTGACAGAATAAATGGTGAATTTTGAGCCTCTGTATTTTTTAACAAATCTCCCTGAGATGAGATGCTTGGCAGAGATACATTTCACTCACTGGTTTAGTTAACTTGTGCATCTTATAGGATGGTCTTCTGTGTCACAAAGAGCATATAATACACACACATAGTACATGTTCTATGCTTGCAGATTTAATTTTCACCACTTTAGAAAAAGGGCAACCTATGCACGTGTATTTTTTAACCAAACTAAAGCAAATTCATGTCATTTTGTTGTGCCAGCCTTTTGAGGATGCTGAGACTGCCAGGTTTCACATGTCATTGGAAACAAGCAGTGTTGTTGTCTTTTGGTATTGTCTTATCCAAATGCTTTCAGAAATCAAAGTCATTTAAGTCATGCAATTCTGTCCAAAACCACCCTGGAACGTTAACTGCCCGTTTGGGCAGAACAGTGGCTTTTACACCTTTTACCTGTGGAGGCTGATGAGGTGCCTGACCCTGTCCTGGCAGCATGTGTCTAGGCTCACAAAGCTGTGAATTGGTGAAGCAGCACTACTGATATATCCCTTCTCATATGTGTTATTGAGTACCATTATAGTTGCACACTGTGTCACTTCTTTGCACTGAAGTCACCACCATATTTTTCCTGCTTGGCTGTATCTTTGAATAAATATAGGAGGGCCACGAATATGATCAGAGGGCTGGAGCACCTCTGCTATGAGGACAGGCTGAGAGAGTTGGGGCTTTTCAGCCTGAAGAAGAGAAGGCTGCCAGGAGACCTTATAGCAGCCTACCAGTATCTGAGGGGGGCCTACAGGAGGGCTGGGGAGGGACTGTTCACAAGGTCTTGTAATGACAGGACGAGGGGGAATGGGTTCAAATTGGCGGAGGGGAGATTTGAATGGGATGTTAGGAAGAAATTCTTCACAGTGAGGGTGGTGAGGCACTGGAACAGGTTGCCCAGGGAGGTTGTGTCTGCTTCCTCCCTGGATGTGTTCAAGGCCAGGCTCGATGAGGTCTTGAGCGTCCTGATCTAGTGGGAGGTGTCCCTGCCTGTGGCGGGGGGTTGGAACTGGATGATCTTTGAGGTCTCTTCCAACCTAAACCATTCTATGATTCCATAAATGTTCATATTCCCTTCCTCTGATATCAGCTTCCAGCATTTTAAGTGTTCTTGTACTCAATGTTCTGCTAAGTTAAATGTCAACAGGTGATGACTCAGGCTTCTCTAGTGCAATCTTTCACTTTATCATTCAGCATTTTTTTACTCCAAAATTTAGTATTTAGTGACACTATTTAGGATTGTTATGAATTTGTGGCTTCAAGCCCAAACTTTCTCTACTTCTCTGAATAAAACATAAACTGCAAACTGCAGCCTGTTGCCAGATGTTACTGGATTTTTTTCCTGGGGTATAACCCCAAATTAAAAAACAAACAAACAAACAAAAACAGAACCAAAACTTGTTGCCATGTCAGTGCTAGTATCTTCTTCAGGAACAGCGAAGGTAGAATTTCCAGTTAGCATTGCCCACGCAGATAACAGGTGATTAGGATGGGAAAGTGGGGGACCCATGACCAATGATGTTGTTTTGAGATCCGTAAATGCTAGCAGATGAGATCCGTAAATGCTAGCAGAACACTTTCTGAGATGGAGCAACCAAGTAGTTTACAGGGCTGTGGCTATTCTGCTTCTGAGCATCTTCAGAATTCCTGCTCTTGTGATAAGATGAGGTCTCATCTTCTAATCAGATGAATGTTTCTGGTTTAGTTTTATTTTAGTCCTTAGTGTGCGGCTGTTTTTTAAGAAGCAGATGAGGATGGCTTCAGGCATCTCATTAGAGCACCTTTTTATTTTCCCACAGGTGGCTCCATGCTGTATGAGAACAACACAGGTATTGCTTACTGTGGAATGTGTTGAACCTTACCTTGAAGGCTTTGCCTGACTAGAATTTAAATAGTATGTGTACAACATACTGCCAAATATTAAACAGACTCAAAATACTGAGTGTTAAGGAAGTGAAATATCCTGTCTTTTTTCTTTGGCTCTAAGTAATAGGCTCTTTGGAATGAACTTAAAGTAACTCAATGCAGTAAGAACCTGCTCATGACATTTCTTGCTCGACAACCTTTGTTTGACACAGGAGGCTGATGAGCATTTGAATATGTGACCATCTTGCATGTCTGGGTTTTAGAGCTCAGAATTAATGATGTTTTATAACCTCAGTGGAGAGAAGCTTCAGTGGGCTCTGCTGAAAACCCCTCGTTTGATATTTGAATATGGAACAGCCAAAGAAAGATTAAAAAAAAAAAAAGTGCCACAGGCTTCGTCTTTCAGGCTTTCATAAAAAAGGTGAGATGAAAGACAGCAGATGGATTTATCTTTTTACTTAGCAGCAAAACTATGAATCAGCTTCATATAAACAGATCTCTCCACCAAATATAGCTTGACAGTAATTCTGTAAGATTCATCAAGTCAAGGGAAGTGATTAAGTCTGATGCCATGGAATAAAACGAATGCAGGATATCTCCTACCATTTCAGTATTTCAGACTTGAGTCCATTAAGTACAACTTTCTGATGAAAATACTGCCATGTGTTACACCAGCTTTCATCTTCAGGTGTGCTTTAGAATGCTGCCCAATTCTTATACCTTTCAAATACTTAATATCCAGCAATTTTAGCTATTGCTGAAACAATTGCCAAAGTGCAGATGATACTGTTGCTTTCAACTGAAACAAACAAAGGTGAGTTTGTAAAAGGTGAGACTTTAAGAACTTTTTTTGGGTAATAGTCTGACAGATATGTTTTACACATTTGGGCTGTCAATACAACAGTGTTTTAAGCTGCAGAAGCTCCAGACAAAACAGATAGTGTATGATACTTAATGAGATGCATCATAAGCTTGCTCTCTTCTTTTCTAACACCCAAAGGTAGGTCTGCACTGCTGTGAAACAAATTGAGGTGTTTCCTGTTGCATCAAAGATGTCAGATAGAGTTTATTCTAATGAACTCATAGGTTTCTAGAATGGCAGATTTCTATTGCATAGCTTCTGAAAAAAACACTTCTATCAAATATGCTTATATTCTCATTTGCTATATCATTTAGGCTCCTAAATCTTACCAGCTCGCTAGGAATCAGATGCTTAAATGCCTTTGCTGATTTATTTTAGCTTCTCTTACAGGTTTTTCTACAGTCCACGTACCTAAGGCCTGTTTTTATATGTCACTTAAAGCCAATTTGAAAAAAAAATATTTAGATGCCTTATAGGTTTGCCTTCTCAAAACCACATATGTGCCTAAATTTTATTGATTTTACTGGAAGTTATAGCTAAATGCTATACTTATAGATTTTTCACATTAGTTACATAAGAGATGTGTGGAAGTGTTTTACTGCTTTGCTCAGTTGGATCTAAATAATTGCACTATTTAAAGCACAGTGTAATTTTTTGGAAACCTTTACAAGGTTCGTGTACTGCTTCATTCAGCTGTCATGTGTCTTTGAAATGATTAATTGATAACCCAAAACACAGCACCAGAAGAGGATGTCCTTGTTGATGAGTCTGGAAGATGAGGTCTGAACATGCAGCATTGGGGAGTTCTGCTGCAAAATCTCATTTGCACAAACAGATGGCAGGCAGAGATGGCTTGTGCACAATCAGAGGACTGAGCAGGCCAAGGAAGGAACTGGCAGTTTAGCCTACAGAAATTAAGGTAGTTGGAGGGCACAAGCTCAGCAATCTGATGTGCGCCCAGTTGTAGGAGCTCTACCAGATCTGTGTAAAGGTGAGTTTTGCTGGTATTGTATTGCCAAATCATGATTGTCCAACTCCAGGCTAATGACTGTGATTTAACAGGAAAGAAAAGGGTACCAAACCTGCCAGGTTCTCTGTAATTACACTGGTCTGAGACAGAGTAATCTCTTCCCTAGCTGTACTGAAGAATAAAAATCTCAAAATTCTATAATGAGTATCAAGTATGTGAGCAAATGAGTAGCATTAGTGGTGTTGGCAGTGTTTTGTGGAAGAGAATGATTAATAACAATCCTTAGTGACCTCTTTCCCACTGCAGAAGAGGCTAAGTGTGTTTTTTAAGGACAGATTTAAAGCGCATTTCTCTGAGCAGGTTTCCAAACTAAGCTCTTAGGGGATGGTATTTTTTGAAGCTGATAACTTAAGTCAGTTATCTGATGGTTTTAGGCCCCTATTTAGAGTTCTTTTCTATAAAGGCTCCTGGGTGTCTGCCTGAGTCACTCTGCAGGGACCCATTTGTAAAGCTAGGTATAAGTGCCTCAATTTTTAGGCTTCAGCTCTGGAAAAGAAGTCCTGTGCAGTATGTAATGGATCAATCTCACTGAGCTCCGTTTACAAGGGTTTTAGGGACCTTCTTTAAGATGGTATAAAATGCCAGTAAAGAGTGAGAAAAGCAAAATGCAAGGAAGAGTGTGGCTTTGCCATGTCAAGTCTCTGTTTTCCAAGTGGATTGTTCTAATGGCTGATGCTCTAATGGAGATTAGAGGATAGCAGAAAAATGGGTTGCAGAGTGTCTGCTTAAGCTAGCAGACGGACTGGTTCTAATGTTTTCTCTGTTGGGTGCAATTAAATAATCTGTTCAAAGTTGATCAGTTTCTGGGTATTGTGTACTTACAAATTGGACAAGAGAGCTGTCCTCCTACTTGTGAGATGATATTTCCTTAGAAGACTGAGAGCTCAGTCATCTTGTGTTCCTCTGTATGTGTTGCCTGGGCTGTAGAAACCCTTAAAGAAGTGGCTAAAAATGACAATCATTAGATTTGTCCATTGAAAAGGTTCTTGCAAGTGACTGTGGTGCCTTGGACTCTGAAATACTTAGTGTTGCTTCCTCTAAGAAAGGGGAAATGGCTAAGGCAGTTGCCATAAGCTTTTAATGGAGCATTAAAGGTTCTGCAGTTAAAATCGCAGTGATAGTAATGGTAGGACTGATTCAAAGTTCATCTATGTATTTTACTCTGTCTATTCTTAAAAGCACTGTTGCTACTATGTTGTCAGTGGCCATCATCACCTTGAATACTGAATGTCCTAGTAGATATCCTTCAAGCTTAAGTCTTACAAGACTTATCAAGTAATTTTCAGATGAAATCAAGGCAGTTGTGGGTGAGCTTTGTTTTTCTGGAGCATAGCATGGGCTACTTATACCTGTGGTATGCTAGTTAGCAAGGCTATAATACATCATGGCTTACATTAAGCCTGGGCAAAATGAGTGCTGGGCATACTTATGGCTTTACTGCATTCAAGGACTAAGATGTAAAGTTTAATGATAGCAGCAGCAGGAAAAGGGATACGTGCTTGGGTACTCTTACTCCTGAAAAGAGAGAAAGAACATAACAAGTATAAAAAGGGGGAAGATCTTGAAGGCTATCATATGCATTTTTCATTTAAGCTTAATGAATAATGCTTAAAGGAGACTGAGGCACTGAGCTTGTGTACTTCTAGTGGACTTAAAAAGGCCGTTAGTGAAAGAAATGCTATTTTATACAGCAGGTAACATAGCTGAGTGACATTAAATACTATCTAGCAGTCGTATGCTTGCTGATACAGATTGAAAGAAGTAGGGGAAAGAGCTTCCTGAGGACATGTATTGCATAGTTAATACTGTTTTTATTTTATTAATCAGAAAACCACTCTTCTGCTGTTTGAACATTATTAGCTGAACTTAGTTTCCATATTGAAGTGCCTGCCTTTGATAGAACACGTTCTATACATTAAATTTAGCTAGAAAGGAATAGATTGCTGTATCCTAGTTTCAAGCAAATAAGTTGTTTTCACCCAACAATTAACAGCTGAGTTCTCTGGTGGGGCAGAAATGGCCTTCAGGTGAAACCACTGAGCGCTTCTGACAAAGGAGAGGTTGCCAGGTGCAATTAATAATTGTGTATGAGGTAGAAAGGCTTGGAAAGTTCTTTGATTTTCTTTTTTCTTCCTCTGTGCCTGGAGATTTTGCTTTGGTCTCTGGGGGAAGGAAACATATTTGTTCTTGTAGAGGCCGCAGGGCGTTCTGTGCAACGGAACTCTTTTAGTAGTTTTCACAACGAAGAATGCTGCAGGACATGTTGAGCCCCAGAGCATCTGATGTGAAGGTATGAGGGTCTGTTTCCTTGGGGTATTGAGCCAGGCAGCTGCCTATGATACAACAAATGTTTCTCCTGGTTCCTCTTGTTACTGTTGATTTAGAGATACAGTAATTTTCTGCTCTTAGTTAAGAAATGGTGTGGTGAAGAACTTAATTTTGCTGCCTTTTGCTGTCTTGTGTCCAAAATAATTGTGTGATGACCAATGGAGTATTGCATTAGTAGTAAAGACGTCTGTGTAGTACTATAAATGCTTTTTTTTTGCCTTAAAATTGATCAGTCTTCTAACAAAGCTTGCCACTGAGAAGTGTTACCCTCTGTGGGTTGAATTATTTAGTGGTCTGCTTACTCTAACTAGGGCTTTGGATGTTTATTCATGTAGGGCTTGATTCAGTAAGGAAAAAAAAGGGAAAGAAAAATCTTTCTAACATTTAGAGCCTTTTAGTCAGTGTAAGGCAACAAAAGACTTAAGTCTTAATATTTACAAAGCGTAAGAGGTAATTGTTATTCCAGTAAAACTCTAACAGTCAGTGCTACTTCATGGATTAATTTTACTTCTCTGTTCCTTTTGCTTCTCCTCTGTGTGAGGAGATTAACAGTGATGGCCCTAAAGTTTCCCATAATATAACAAAAGTGGTATTGCACAAATTGCTTGGTGAATAAGGGTTTAGTGTCTTTGATAGTGTATGTAAAGTAGGCTTGGGTGAAGCTTGTTTGAGAAGTTGGTCTTGGAACTTAATAGAACTTTCTGGATCTTCTCTCTGTATGCTCTTGCAGTGCTGTGTGCCATGATAATTGTGCACAGGTGCTCTGGTTTTTCTGGTCTCAGGAAAGACCCAATTACCTCTGAAAACTTCAAGTGAAATGAGAAGCTGGTCTTGCCTTACCTACACTACAGCCACAGTAAAAGTCAAGTAAGGTAAGTGATTTTTTAAATCACAGATAGTATTTTACAACTCAAAATACCTCATGGAAAATGTCTTCCGTATTTTGTGCTGAGGATTGAGCTGATCCTGTGAACTCAGAGCTATATAACTCCTTGAAGATACCAGTTCTTTGTTGATTCATGAGGTTATGGAAGACTAGATTCAAACCCTGATATTAATGATGTGATGAGTAAAGGAAAGGCCTTTCAGCCAAGACTGGGAATTATTATTATGGTTTTTGTGGTGTAGATAGAAACCAGCTTAAACAAATAATGCTGCCTTTTTCTTTTCAGTTACAAACCCACTTTCCATAGTACATGGAAACAGAGGAGAAAAGTTGTGTCACTTTCAGAAGGCTTGAGATCTAAATGAGTGACAAATGATCTTAGTAGAGATTATAAGAGAATAATTCATGGTGCAATATGCTGAATTGAATATGTATGGCAGGCTGCAAATGTGTTCATGGAACTTTGTTTTATCTTCAGGAGAAAGTTGGGGTTTTTTTACATGCACTTCTGAATATTAATGATGATTACTTGGCTCGATTTATTTTGTTGAAATTTTAACTGTGTTTTTGGGTTTTCTGGTTGTTGTGGAGTTTATTCAGATTTTTTTTTTTTGTTTAATATGCACTATAATCACTAAATTAATTTCTCTGCCAAGAGCATACGGCCTCTTATGAATCTCAATTTTACACATGCCACAGTAATTTTCTGGAGATCAAAGATGACAATCATTACTTAAAAGAGTCTTTAAGACTTTGTGAATTCCAGATGATGCAAACAGTAAATGTGGAAGTATTGGTAGTTGCCAGTGAATTCTTGGCACTACAATCTGTTGTCCCGGACCTATATTGCCATAGATGTCTGCTGAACTGTAAATTCTGTGTTTGATTCAATACTACCCAAAGCCTTTTGTGACTGAAATGATTAAGAGTTGTGTAGATAATAAATTGTACTGTACATATTGATTTCTTAGTAACCCACAATTGAAAAGCTACGGTTCTGATTTATTTTCTTTCTGCAATACAGAAATCAGATTTTGAATATCTGCTTTGCAGCACGGTGACTTTTCAATACCAGGGAGTGAGTTACCCATCTTTGTTTGGTTTTGTTTTTTTTTTTTTTTAACTCATGCTTTTCTTTCTGTTCTCATTCATACCTCCCTGCAGTAATTTGTTAATAACAAAGCCAAAAATGATGCTTACCATTAGTTTAAGGTCTTGTGTGAAAGGAGTTGTCAACAGCATGCACAGCTGCTGCCTAAAATTACTTGTTTTGGTGCTTTGACAACTCTAAATAGTTGGCTTCTGCAGTAGTGTTGAGGTCAATGTCCTGCATTCCTACAGCAATGTGAGAAATCAGCCAACTTTTGAATGCTGAAAGTATGGTTGCACGTGCCCATGTTGTCTTCTGTCAGCCTTTCTTTTGTTTAAGGATGTTTAACATTGCCTGATGAGGTGTTCAGAGCTCCTACTAGTGAAATGATAATCCACAGATGTTTTGCTGTGGCAGGTACTGTCAAAAATTAAATCAGATCTTCATGTGGTTCTGAGGATAGAGTCCCAAACTCTTGTGCATGAATGAGAAAATGGGCTGGTCTAGCACTTTGGTAGTCTGTCAAGAGAATATTTTTGCTGTCAGATGTTACTCAGAATATAGGCATGTGTGTGTGTAGTTATGTTTTGTTTTTTTGGTTAATCTACTTCCCTTTCTATTTATATTTCTTGCCCTAAGTGGTCTTGCTTTGCTGGGAGGTTGGACTCGATCTCCAGAGGTCCCTTCCAACCTCTAGCACTGTATGGTTCTATGTTTAGAAGCATTTAGTAGACCCTGAAAGGAAGTTAAAATAAAATATATCTTGTCAGTTGCTTTGCCCTGGTTTTGGTTCCTGTTCATTTGTATCTGCTCGTGAAACTTCAAACTTTTGTTTTGCTTAGAATCACTTATATGAAAGAAATATTCTACTATATTGATCTGTGGAGTGTTCATAAAGCTACATATTCTACAAGACTTTTTTCACTTTAATAACCGAGTGTTGTGGTCTCTCATTCTGGGTGTGCTATGGGAATGTATGCTGAGCAGGGTGGAATGAGGGAGATGCCCCTTAATTTTTGTGAATGCTATGTAGAATCATAGAATTAGTCAGGGTTGGAAGACACCACAAGGATCATCTAGTTTCAACCCCTTTGCCATGGGCAGGGGCACCCTACCCTCAAGTAGGGTATGCAAGTCATCATCTTGCTCTTCCCAGCTGATTGTGTGTGTGAAATCAAATGAGAAGAAACTTTTGGGTGAGTGTCTGAGGACTATTCACAGCCAATCATTAATATTAGGAGCAAATTAGTTGATTTACTAAAAATCTGGCTACAGGTCTCTTTCTCTAAGGTCATTCTTCGATTTCCATGGACTTTAACATGTTCAGAATGGTGCAGTCCACTGATTTCTTTTGGAAAAGAGAGAATCCTTTTCAGTTAGCATAAAAGGAACAGAAACCTGTGGAGGGTTTTTACACATGATAGTAGCTTTAAAGTGTCTAGTTTTGCTGCTCCTTTAGCACCTCTGTTGAAGTATAAGATAGCTTAAAAAAAAAAAAAAAATCGATCAACTTAGGTCTCCAGGGAAATCGATATGTTGAAAGCAGATGACAATGGAATCTGCAGACTGACAGATATTTTTAGTCAGCAGAGGGCTGTACAGAGGGGAGGTGCAAGAACTTGAAAATAATCCTGCCTTCCTTCGTAACACCATGTGGGGAGGGAGAGATGCTGGCTCCTTTTTAAGTGGCCTACAGTGGTAACTGTATGATATATCTCAACAGATTGAGATGTCATGCGGTGCCTCTGCTGAATATCAATTGTCAACATTGCCTGTAATTCTTTGCCTTTTCTTGGAGCACGTAGTGTGAAAATGAGATGGCTAGGTATCTAAATCACATAAATGACTATTTTGGCTGTCACTGTTATAGATAAAACCCAATAACAACAAATAAAATAAATGACCTGAAATAGATTTTTAAATCAAATAACTTACCACTTTTGTATCCTTAGATGACATTTATTAAAAGAGCTCTAATAACAACGTGCAACAGCTTACTGGAGCATGCTTTCACAGAAGTACGGTAGGGAATGGCTTGCCTTAGTCCTCTTACTGCTGCCAGAATGCAAGGCATTATTCTATACCCGTTTTGGCAATTGGAGTCCACAGTGTCTTAAGCTTTGAGAAACAGAAGGCTGTCTAGCAAGAGTAGCCTAAGCTGTGTGCAGCTGCAAGGCAGAACTTTATCTTTACTAAACCAGATATTCTGTGTTGAAGCTCTAAGACAGGATTCTCTGTCCCTCAACTAGAATTACTTTTAGCAGATTTTTTTTATCAGGTATGTGCTACCTGGAGAAACGAAGTTGAAACCACACTTTGGAGACCTTGTATCTGCTGGTTAACAAGTGAAGGCTAAGTTAAAAGAGAACCACCAAACCCACCCCCAAAGATTTCTGTAAGGTTTTTCAAGTTTGAAGAAGTGAAATGAAAATTAATTTTCAATGTTTAATATATCCATTCTGATTAGTGTCACTTATATGGTAGAAAGATAAATTCAGAAGACTTTTGGAATATATTTGTCAACATCTAGGATAACAAAGCAGCTCAGCAGATGCTTAGCTTTAAGCACTTGTTCAATCCTGTTTAAGCTAGTGATGTCATTAAGCAAATGCTTTTAGTATCCTTCAGTGATAGTCTCAAAGTATCTAGTCTTTTATTCCTTCCTAGTATCTATTTTGCTTGAAATAATAAATGGTGATCACTATTTTGATCTCTGATCTTGTTATTTCCATACCGTCACTTTTAGTAGTGCCTTAAGATTTGTCAAGATTTTATAGTGTCTTAAGTTTGTCAAGACAGTTGTTGGGAATTTTTGAATGTTCTCCATCTCCATACAAATTAATGAACCTTTCAAGGACGAGGTCCCTGTCAAGGAAAAGGTTCACTATAGGGCTGTATCTTTTCATTAAAATTAGTTTTCTTATTTGGCAGTGCCTCTGTTTGAGTTGCTGCACCTTAAGTCTGTGAGGCTAGTGTCTGTCAGCTTGCTGTCTGCCGTCAGCACGTCTTGCTGAAGAGTGTAATTTAGCTGAAACTGTGATTAAAGACCATTTCCATTTTTGCCAAGTTGGTTGCCTGGCAAAGCATCAGCATAAAATCAGCAGCTATTAGACATGAAATAGGCCAGTTTAAGTCAGTGGTGTACAGTGGGTCATATTTAGCATTGGCTTAGCTCTAATTGATTCCCTGCAAGTGCACCCAGATTACAGTTGGCTCGTTACTTTAGGGCAAACTTGCCTTATTTGCATTGAGGGCATCATTAGGGTTCTGGGGTATGTGACCAGTGTAACACAGTTAATGAGTGACACGGTGCCAGGTTCACTTGCCAAGACTTTTTGAATTTTTTTTTTTTCTTTCTTCCCCTAGGGAAAATTTGCTAAATGTGCTGGAGATTTAAAGCCCAACTGTTTTATCTGAGGAAATCCTGGGCATACCAACAGCATTCAGATTGCCTTTTATCAATATCCCATTAGTTTCAGGAGGCATCTCAGCTTTCAATACCATCCCTAGAATTAAACCGTGTTCCCTGGGAGGGGAAGATACAGAGGGCTATGTTTGGAAAGCAAGAATCAACTTCCTGTGTTTTATGGTTCCTCATCAAGTTGCAAGGTGATTAAGAGCGTGATATTAAAAGGCTTTGGCTAGCATGTGACTGATATCAATTTCAGATAAATACATTGAAGTTAAAACTAAGTAGTATCATAAAATAAACTGAGAAGGATTAAGCCTTTATACAGCTACTGTACTATATATTTTGTGCTAATTCCTACTATGATGAAGTAATTAGCAGTTGTTTTCCATGAAAGCTACTAAGACAGTTGTCATCTAAATAACATGTTCCTTGAACAACTGTGATTTAAAGCATTGCCATTATTTTTGTCAGGACCACCAAAACCGTGCTATAGATAGACATCATGTAAGGGAGAGATTTAATTCTGTTTGGGTATTTTTAACTCTTCTGAAATTGGTTAGAATTTAATCAAGAAATGAGTAATGAGGATTTCAAAATGTTTGTATACTCCTGTGATGATGGGTGAGGGAAAATGATTGCTTGTCTCTCCGCAAGTATTCTGCTGACTTGTGCTGGGACGTTTCATGTGTTGAAATAAATTCTCTCTGTGGCTAATGGTCCTTGTCTTATGTGAACAAAAGTGAAAAATAAAGAAACAATAATGATGCGATGATGTTTAATGACACTGCAGTGGTCTGAGAAGCCATTGCAAATGTGCAGTCTTAGTAAGTACTCATAGGAAGTTAGGAATGCCTTACATAAGTGTAAGTCTTCTCTTCCTAGGAGAAAACCTGGCTCAATAATTCCTCCCCCCCCACCTTTCCTCCATAAATCAGCTAGATGAAGTAGTATGTTAGAACTAGTAAACTTCTTAAAGGAAATCCTATGCCCTTCATCTGTCCTTTCTTTGGTGCATGAATAATGAACATCCACTGCTGAATATTTATGGGTTTTGTACTTATAAAAAGGTTTTGGCAATTCATTTCCAACTGATTGTTAACATAGCTCACCATACCCTGCAAGACAGTATTTTTTTTCCTGTATTGAAAATTAAGAAACCTTATCAGAGCAGGAATGTATGGTACATTCATTTTTTTAGCATGAAACACAGCAGCAGGCATTTTTCTACATCGAGGTCTAGGTTGGTGATATTGAACACTTACTGTTGATCTGTGGAGGGATGGAAAAATGGCACAAAATCTCTGAGGAGGACAGACAATAGGTAGCTGGCACACAATTCCAGGATACTGAAGTTGTTAATATAATCTACGCTGGAAAATACATACTTCTGTACCTCTTCTCTAAATTAATAGTGAAAAGTAATGACAAATTTCCCTATTAATAGATTATTTTGTAACTAGTCATTATGGAGACTAAACAAGGCTATACCATCTTGTGGTAGGATTTCACTGATCACAGGATGTAGAATAACTATTGTAAAAGCACAATGAAACTAATAGCAATGTTTGCTCTACCACCTTTTGTTCCTGTCTTTGTGACAGGATTAGGGGGAATGGAGCAAAGCTGGAGGTGGGCAGATTGAGACTGGATGTCAGGAGGAAGTTCTTCACCATGACAGTGGTGAGAGCCTGGAATGGGTTGCCCTGGAGGTGGTTGAGGCCCCATCCCTGGAGGGGTTTAAGGCCAGGCTGGGTGAGGCTGTGGGCAGCCTGCTCTAGGGTAGGGTGTCCCTGGGCATGGCAGGGGGGTTGGAAGTAGATGATGCTTGCGGTCCCTTCCAACCCTGACTGATTTTATGATCCTATGACAAGCACATGTGGCACAAAGCCTACAGGGGTGCTGTAGTGGCTCACTAAATAGGTAGCACAGATATTAAACCTGGCAAACTTTTAGTTGTTTTATGTGTTCTCATACAACACATGGATAAGATATTTCCAGTATCTACAAGTGACAAAGCACATGTAAGATGTAGGCTGTGAAAATTGGTGGGACTATTTATTTCCCACCATAAAGGCTTGTTAGGAGGTCTTTAAAAATATGCTTCTCTTCTTCCTGTTGCCAATGGGACTGTCAACTGAAAATTCAGATTTGGCAAAATATTTTGCATTTTCATGGGCAATTAGCAGGACGTACATGTTTTCTGGCACTCTCTGGGGAAGTGGTGGGTGACAGCAGCACAGCTGCCAGTTATTTATGCACACACATCTGTTTTGGATACCTTTGCTTAATTGCTTTGGTATATGTGGAAACATGACTGTGCTTGGGTTTGCTGCTGGTGTGCTATGGATCTTATCCTCTGTGAATCACCCCAGAACACCTTTTGGGAAGTGGGATTCATTGTGGGGCTGTGCCATAGCTTTGTCTGCCCATGAAATTACTGGTAACAAAGAAGTGTTGTGCCTTCAGAATGTTGTGCTCTGCCTCTCTCTGAAAATTCAATCATGATGTCAGGTGCAGGTATGTGGTAGCTGCTGTCACTACAGTGACCTTTTTGCCACAGCTTGGTTTGCTAGTTGCTCCTTTTGCAATATATCATGTATGGCCAAAATCTTGCCAGCTCAGAATGAAGGCAGTCCTACTAGAGGAGGATGTTTGCTTTTGAATGTTGCTCGTGCTACTCTGCTTCCCTCTATGGCTGGTGTCAGCGTTATAGCCTCTATAATTTGAAGCTGTATCTATCTTGATTATGCTGCTAGGAGTAATGAAGGCATTAAAATGATTGTAGAAACTAGCATTTGGATGTCAAAAATACTAGGTGTGTGTATAAAGCGTCCTTAGGCTGACTTATTAACAAAACAAGCCTTATAAATTTGTTTATAAGTAGATATTGTGGAAAATATCATTACATGCACAGATCTCCTGCTGTAGCCTGTTATGCAGCCAGCTGAAATTGTCAATAAAGCAAGCTGTTAGAATCATGGGGTAAACAACAAAAGGCATTAGAGGGTATTAGGGAATCCAGTTAGATAAAATAAGGAAATACCCTTCAGTCTGTAGGAGACTAGGAAGAAGGAATGCTTTAGAACGGCTAAGCCTAGAAACAAGAAAGACTTAGTAACAAATAAAATGGAAAAAAAAAAATGTTGTCATTTTATGAGAATAATTGTTAGTGTTAATTTCTGAAAATTGTAGCTTGGAAGAATGTTTATTAGGGAAGATAGAGGAGCAGGGGAAGCAAAGATGACAGTTTGGAAAATGCAAGGTTTTACTTCTTGTAGAGGGACATTGGAGGAGCACATAATAACTTGAAGTATGGAAAACTTAAATATATGTAGAAATGAAGTAAGTGTGAATGGGGAAGGTGAAGCTGCTCGTCATTTTCCGTACTGAGCTGAAGATGTTACTTGAATCTGTTGCGTCATTTATATAACATCGGTGGAATGCTGGAATAAATTGGATATGCTCAGCCTGCCTGCAAATAAAGCCCCACTTAGGTGGTTATCCTAAGTCCCCTGAAAACTAATCAGTTGAAGCAGTAACTTGCAGGAATTCATTAAAGCATATTTCTGGTAAGCATAAACTGGTACTGTTCACTTTTGATGCTTTAGTTTTTTCCCTAATATATAATTACAGAGCTTAATCAAGGCTTGAATTCATGGCCTTACCAGTACACTCTAGTTTAATTAGTATTCAACAGTCTTTTATCTACCTTTTATTTATATTTTATACCTTCAGTAAGATTAAAAGTTGGTTTTTTTTTTTACCCTTCTGTGATAGCCAGAAGTGCAATAATTGTTTTCCTTAAACTAATGCAGTATCTGTGTGAAATTTATGGACCAGTTAAATTCCAGTAAGTGTAGTTTTGAGCACTGAAATTGGAATCTGAGTAGGCCAAGTGCTTGCCTTTATTGATTTTTCCTGTCCTGAATGTGAACTGAAATATTTAATAAAAGAGAAGATTCTATTATTCCTTAGTGTAGTAGCTGAAGGTGTGCACTTTTTCAAGCAAGACTGTCATATTTTGGGAGCTGGGGCACACTTTCCCATGCTAGATTAGATGATTGATCCTTATTTTCATTGGGCAGTGACCAAATTTGGTGTTTTCAGATGGGTAACTCCTGCTTAACATGATCTGACACAAAATGAAAAGCTGTTCATGGACTGGATCAGCAATTGGTCACTAGCAAGTTTGCAATGCTTGTCTTTTAATAAAGCTTCCCAAATTCAACAGCTCTTTTAAGATAAGCAACAAATACTTTGGAATGAGATGGGGGACAGCCATGGAAGTCTCTCATTCCAAACAGGTTGGGAATATACCTTCTCTCTATCCCAGTAGCTTGTCTCGTAGACTCCACTTTGGACACTGGTTTAAAAAAGATATAAGCGAGGGATAATCTGAGTTTGCTCTGCTGGGGAATGTATTGCAAGCCAGAAATCTTTAACACCTGGCTGGGTATAACTGACATCTCCCTGTCTAGGTTATTTGTACATTGGCTTTAGACCTAAGCTGTGTGCCTTTGAACTCTGCCACCTCATTGCTGCAGCTCCACCATGCCTAGCAGAGGAGGCCTATAGATGTTGCTGGAACAAAACCAGATAACCAAGATACGGGAGTAAGAAAAATAAATCTGTTGTTTCTTGAAGTAGTGCTTTGCAGTTGATACATGAAGGTGGACTGCTCCCATGTATTTGGTTTGAATGCTTGGGAAATTGTGTTGGAGAAAAACCCAGCCTGGAGAGAACCTGCACATACTTGTAATTGGAAAAGCAGTACCAGAGCCTGGAGTGTCTGTAGACTTTATAGCTTAATGTCTAAGCAATGATAGATCAGTAAGAGAAGACAATATGAAGAAGTGGAATGAGTTTGTTTCAGTTATGGTTAACCTTCATAGTTCTTGAAGTCCTTTATTCCACCCAAAATATGCTATCTTTTGACTTTTAGCTTAGGTGACTTGTAAAATTGTGAGAGCTTACTGCGGTTTCTAATAATTTGCAGCTGGTTTATCTATAGCATAATTAAAAATGGGGTTTGAACTCTCTTTCTTACGCTTTTGGTGAGGACATGAATTCGGAGCAAAATTTGCATAATAACATTTGCTTTTGTCGATGTTCAGAGCAGGGATATAATTAAAAAGGTGAAAGGCTTAAGAGATGATGGTTCATAATGTACTTATTAAAACTCTGATTAAAATAAAATGTCTAAGGAAAAAGGATTAAGCCGCTTTAGTGTTTCATTTTTGATTTCTCTCGTTATGTGTATGGTGAGCAGATGACTCAACGGTGCTGGAAGAGAAAAAGCATCCAAAGCTGTTGCTGCTTGGGCAAACCTATTCAACTGGAGTTTTTAGCAGCTGTTCCCAAGCTTCATTAAGGCTCATTATGAGTTGTCATGTAGTAGAGAACTTATATTTTCAGATGATCTGTGCACAGCAGTAAAGATAAAAGTCTATCTTAAGGCTGCACTAAAAAGAACAGAAGATGGTACATATTAAAAATAGATTACTGAAATTCCCTAATTAGCTAGCATAGACCTTAAAAGCAAAGCACAAGCAGGGAGTTTTCAAGAGAGATGGGGACAAATGACTCATCTATGGCTTGACTCCTTGACTCAAGCCTGACATAGTTGTTAATAAGGTTTGTTTACCAATTATCCTTTAATAATATATGCACACTTAACCGCACGTTCATGTGTTATTTCCCCCCAAATCCCCAGATGGTCTGTTAAGAATTGTGTTCAGATCTGATTTGTGTGATAACAGAAAGGAAAACAGTAGAGATGGTGTGATTTGTGATTGAAACAGTGCAAAATACTTGATTCTGAATTGACACATTCCATGAATTTAGGTTTTGAGTCTAAGTAGAACTTAAATACTTCTGGAAGGAGCAGAATGGGTAAGGATGATGGCGCTAAGTCAGATCTCACTTTTGCAGCAGTACATCTCCATGTCTCGTTTAGGTTCCTATAAATTGCTCATGTTTGTCCCTCTCCTGTTTTGAATGGTGACAGTTGTAGACAGATCAAAGAGAGTGACCTCAGCAAAACTAGGGTAGGAGATAAGGCAGTATCAAGGTTACTGCTTTTAAAGACAAATAATCAAGGTGAAAGGAGACTTGGCAAGGGATAGTCACTAAGATTTTTATCCCGCTCCTCTTCCTTGAGGCACAGTGGTAGTTGTTTGCCTGAGGTGATGATGCAGTGTGAAAAGCTGAGCCTTTTCTGAACAGGCTTTTAGCAAGGGAAAGGGCAAGGAGCAAATGAGGTAGTAAGTCACAGGAAAGACATCTCTCATTGATTCTGGGCGGGTTTCCTTCCTCCTGAGAGGACTGTGCAGGATCAGATATCCCAAAATCAGAATTCCTGCAAGTGCTTCTGCAGTCCTTGCTGGTGATCATCTGATACCTCATTGTTTTGATCTTTGTGATAAGGTGCGCTGATATTTTCAGTCTTTTCTGTTGGTGTTAGGAAAAAAAATCTGGGCAATAAACTGCATTGTATGGAGAGTATCTATAGGTTTTTATGAACTTATGATGGCAAAGAAAAAAGTCGGATTAATTTAATCTGCTGTTGATCTGACTCATAGGCACCATCCAGCATCAGCCTAAAAATAAGCAATTCCAGTCCTGCTGCTATTCTGCCTGTAATGCTTAAGTGCAGCAATGCTTATGTTCATAGCTGGGTTCTGATGGGATTAGAATCTGATGTTGTTCCTCTTGTTGCAGGTGCTTTTATTTGGATTTTGCAA
This sequence comes from Psilopogon haemacephalus, assembly GCA_013396835.1. Classification (NCBI taxonomy): domain Eukaryota; kingdom Metazoa; phylum Chordata; class Aves; order Piciformes; family Megalaimidae; genus Psilopogon; species Psilopogon haemacephalus. The sequence goes on along the minus strand of VWZI01007998.1, from coordinate 463,074 downwards.
CTATTTTCTAATCTCAGTGCTGTCAGCACCCTTAATTTATAATGGATGTTATGCAACAGGTAATTTCACTGGCTCTGCTGTATCCTTGTTTTATGAAACTGGTACATTATCTGGTATAATAAATAGGTTGTTCTCACTAAAAAGAAACCATATAATGGGCATAATGATGTTTTTCAGGCCAAGACTGAGATGTGTTGGCAGAGCAACATACTGTGCTTGCATAGTGCCTGCTTATAATAAAGGCTAATAATAACTGGAGTTTTCAATATCAGCTTCCCCTGCATTAAAAAATCCTTCAAAATGTAGCATTCTGTGAGTCAAGAGAGGAAAAAAAAAAACAAAACAAACCAACTGAAGTGCTTCTTTCCTTCTGTGCAGCTAGAACTGGATAGAAACAGGATGTCTTCTTTTTGGAAATGATGTGTAGTGTAAGGTCTGTAGCTGAGAAAAACACCTGAAGCAGGTGGATGTTGTAAAAACAGCAACCTCACAGCTGGGGAAAGCTTGTAGATACTCAGACATGAAACTCCCTCAGGGCAGGAGGGGAGATGTGAAAGTGTTCTGTGTAGAGTGCCTGAAAAGATACCTTTTAACAAAAAGGATGGAGGAGTAGAAGTGTCCAGCGGGAAGCTACAAAGGGCAGAGAAAATAAGAAGCCACTGCTTCTCAGGAGGAGCAATACATAAATACTGACCAGAAACCTTTTATCAAAGATCAGATGGGATGGAGAAGGGCTAGAAGGGAGACAATGTGAGGGAGGAGACAAAATGAACATTTTGTTCTTTTTGGAAATGTGTTGAGACAGAAGTTGCTTCATTTATAGAGAATCTTCTCCAGGCAGTTAATTAGCTTTGTCAGTCAGCTGTCGTAAACCAGATTATTGAACTGTTTCATATTTGAAATTCTTTAAACTAACATCTTGACATTGCCAGTAGGTGTGTTAATAATCTGAAGACATGAGAAGAATTTATTAGCTTTGGTATGCATGTCTGTGAAATGTAGTAGAGAGTTAACTTCACGTTACCCAAACACAGCTTGAGCTTTCTCCTGAAAGGTTCTAATTGCATTTTGAAAATGCTATTAGCTTACTTTGAGGTGGCAAATAGCAATATCGTTGTGTGGGAGGCTCTGTGTACATAATAATGAATCCTAATGGAGCAAATGGCAGCCTCACAAGTGCCACACTGCTAAAGAGAAGAGTGAGAGGGGGAAGGAATTTTTATCGTTATATTCAGCTAGCAGCTTCCAGCAATCTCTGCAATGATTTGAATGCAAACTTAAGATGTTTTGATTGCTGTCTGTATGCTGTGTTGGGCTGAAAGTCTAAGTGGTTATATGGGTTTATCTGGTTGGCATGTTTTCTTTCTCCTAGTAAGCTGAAAGTCTTTATTCATAACAGAGCTATTGATCTTATTTCACAAGAATCAGTGTCTGTGTCGGGCATTGTTTACTTCTGGAATTTAAAGGCTTTCTTCCTCCATAACTGATCAGCCATTATACTTACTGGGGTTTTTTGGGGTTTTGGTATTTCTTTTTTTGTTTGTTTGTTTTTGTTTTCACCATAGGACTTCTAGTAATAGAAGATATTATGATCCATCTCATGAAGTATCCATGCCCTCAAATCTGGAGTATGTTAGGTTTTTCTTTGTTTAGATGCTGGCATTCTACCCTATCTCCCATTTTGGCTACTGACTTAGTCTTCTGGATGTGCTGGTCACTGTTTTCTGTGGCTACTGCCAACTACTTTGAGGTTCAGTCTTTGCTAAGTTGGTTCTTCTTAATTTATTAACTTTCATTTCCTGCATTTTAGTCTCTTACTCTATTTGTATACCCATGTGCTTCATGTTTAGGTCTTATCTGTCACTTAAAACTGACTGATGCCTCTGCTCTGATTTCTTCATGAGAACAGATCTTGTGGCTCATAGCATCCCAGAGGATGCAAACTGCAGGGAAATCCTGCTTTGCTCCTGCAGCTGCTGGAGCATGCCTAGAATGGCTTCATTCTTCGGGGAATTTAGCTCAAATCATGAGATGAACTCAAACCATGCTCTGTTATGTACAAAGTAATGATTTTCTAGTCCTGTAACTAGCTATAACCTCTCTTAACTTGCTGGCCATGCTGCTTTTTAAGGAGACTGGATTGTGAATTGCTGTCTGGGATACAGGTGCACATTGTTGGTTCAAGTCCAGTTGTTCACCCACCAGTACCCCAAATCCTTCTCTACAGGGCTCCTCTCAATTCCTTCATCACCCAGCTTATACTGATACAGGGAATTGCTCTGAACTTCGTGAGGTTTGCATAGACTCAACTCTTTATGCCTACTGGGGTCTCCTGGGTGATGGCATCCCTATCCTCTAGCCATCAACTGCACCCCTCAGTTTGGTGTATCATCTGCAATCTTGCTGAGGGTGCACTCGATTCCACTATGTCACTATTGAACAGTACTGATCCCAGTATGGACCCCTGAGGGCCACCACTTCTTAGTGATCCTCTCTCTGGCTATTGAGCCATTAGAAAACTCAAATTTGAGAGGTTGAAAATACTGTTTTGTAAAATAAATTAATGGACTGTCTTAATAAGAAGTTTCCTAGTTGATTGGCTCTTGTTTGCCTTCATGTGGGATTTCGTGGGCTGGGATTTGCCTCACTGGCATTGCAGCTGTGTGGGCTGATGAGGGGGTGAATTCACAATGTTGTCACTCAAACTGGTTCTCAAGAGATGCCTACTGGAGTTTTTGGAAACGATCTATTTTCTCAGTGTGTTGGGCAACTAAGTTATTTATGTATCATTACCATGAGGTTCTAAAGCAGAAGAAAAAATAAACAGTATTATGGATGTGTTTTGCTATGACCAAGATTTTCTCAATTCACATCTAACTGGATCCTTTCCTGCATTTCCAGTGAAATATTTTGTCATCCTCTAACGAATTTGGTATTCATGAAGAATAACAAGAGTACAAAAATATTATGAAGTTCTCCTCTTATGTTCTCCAACTTTGTCTGGCAGATGGTAGTACTGCCTGTAGATCATTCTTTACAAAGCAAGCAGTGCGCAGCTCTGCCAGCTTTATCACACTGTACTTCATGCTCAGCTCTGGCCAGCTTGGTACATTCACTTATAACTAATAGTCTCTGAACTGTGCATCTAACAGTCCAGACTTAAATCTTTCTTATCATCCGTCTTAACTCTGCTTATCTTGCATGAGTAGACTGCTCCTATGAGGCCTTAATTAAGCTCTCGGTTTCTCTTTTTAATGCTCTTTTGACAAGCCATTTATCTTCTATCTCTTTTGGAGAGTTTTGGTAAAAATTCCCTGTCCTTCTCCCAGGTTGTTCTGTATGAATATCTGTCTTCTGTCTTGCCTACACTAGGACTGCACTCCTCATTTACTTCTGGAATTTGATGGAAGATCTGCTCAGTTCATCATTTCTCCTGTAGTTTATCATTGCATCTTCTGCTCTTGCCACTCACCTGTCCTTTCCCTTCACTCTTCTGCTCAGTGTCATACCCACACTTAGGTAAGTTTGTGTGCCCTTCTACAATGTCAACTTTCTGTTGCTTCTATTCAACTTCACATGTAAGTCTTTTGTACTAGAAAAAATTAACAAATTATATTAATTGGGTTCTTCAGATATGCAGGAAGTCAACCTAGAAGATAAACAGCGAAGTTAGTTCTAATGCCTAACAAAATTCAAAGCATGCCCTGCTCCTTTGAAGTTGTAAATTCAATGGCATTTGTTATATGCGTGGTAGGTACAAGCAGGTAGGCTGGAGCAACAGGCAAGTTAATCAGCATTGTAATTTTTACAGTGCCTTATACCAATGGTTTTCTTTAGGGGAAAAAAAAAAATATTATAATGACCATGTCTGTCAGGCTTTGATGTTAGGAAATGTGTGTGCCCTGAAAAACATAAATCTTGACTGTTTCAGTTGGGGGAAAAAAAAAAACCACCAAAATATGTGCTCTAGAGAATGACTTGTAGAAAGAGTACATGTTAAAATCACTGTAAGAAGGACACATTCAGATTTTAGGAGATTATCTTGCAAAGTGAAATGTGGTTACTTGTAGGACCACTGATGCCATTTCATCCAATGAATGGTCATGCAAATTTTGTTAGAAACCTTAAAGAGTCCAGGATTTTATCCCATATCTTGTAAAGAGATTTTCCATATCCTGTGTCACTTTGCATATCAGCTTGGATGATAAATGATGGCATTATTCCACAGAAAAGGTACCCTTGGATTTCTTCCTCTGGCTAGAATTTTGAAGAAAGATTAAGATAAAAAGAGTTTGTAGGCTTCACTTTGCAAAAGCTGCCCAGAGGGTTGATTGCCTAAGTTTTTATGTAAATCATTTTGAAAAGCTCGATGTATCATTCTCTCTCTCTCTCTCCTTTGTCCTTGGGACTATAGAAATACTGGTACTGCTCTTACTGATTTATTTGTAGGAGCACCAAACCTCCTGCTCCTTCTATTGAAAGACTGTGATGTTAGTGTAAAAGAAAACTTGTGCATAGCGTTGGAAATCCAATCAGGGGTTGCCATTATTTCCTCACTTCTCACAAGGTTGGAAGGAAAGCAAGCTTTGCTGCTTCTCCCTTGCAGGGTCTCATAACAGGATCTGAAGAAGGAGCAGGCAGTGACACTTAAGATTAAATAAAGGTCCAAAATCAACAAAACCCAAACCCCCACCAAACACAGAAGAGCCTCCAAAATGCCTTATAGGGAGAGGCTGAGAGACCTGGGGCTGCTTAGTCTGGAGAAGGCTGAGAGGGGATTTAATCAATATTTATAAGTATCTGAGGGCTGGGAGTCGGGGGGGTTGGACAGGCTCTGCTAACTTGCACCCTGGGATAGGACAAGGAGCAATGGATGGAAGCTGCAGCACAGGAGGTTCCACCTCAATACAAGGAGGAACTTCTTGACTGTAAGGGTGCCAGAGAACTGGCACAGGCTGCCCAGAGAGGTTGTGGAGTCTCCTTCTCTGGAGCCTTTCTAGGCCTGTCTGGAAGTGTTCCTGTTTGACCTGAGCTAGGTTGTTTGGTCCTGCTCTGGCAAGGGGTTTGGACTTGATCTTTTTGGACCCCGGACATTCTCTACTCCTGTGATCGCAGTTTTTTTGGGTGTTTTTTTTTTTTTTTTTTTTTTTTTTTTTTTGGTGGTTTTTTAAAGATTTGATTGTGTTTTTAACTTAATAAGAGAGGTAGTTTTAATTACTTCAGAAATGAATAATTAATTATGACCAATAAGCACTAATCTAGCAATGCATTTATTAGTTGCACTCTCTGTTGCCTAAGGTTAGTTCTTTTATGTAAATAATTTTGATTTGTGTGAATCCTTGGACTTCAATGGATAGCTTGGTTTTCTGCCATGAAGAAACACTTCAGAATGACTTGTTTTTTATTAACTACTTTGATAGTCTGATCCCAAGTACGGTGTATATATATTATGGTAATGTCTCATACATATCACTTTTGCAGTCAAAATTGGTAATCTTTGCCAATGCATCTCAAAGCCCTCTGTTTGTAAAAGGAAATCCCAATAGCTTATTCATTTAAATGTAAATTTCTCATGTGAGGTCTCGATGCTGTAAGGAGGATTCAGAGAATCTTCATCTCAGCAGAAAAAAAACCCACAATGATTTGAAAATAACTGTGAACAAAGATCTTAACTTCCAGGACCCCCTCTGCTTTGGCAGCTGCACCTGCTGTAAACCCAGGCTGTGTCACCAGTGTGCCACCAGGGTCCTTTGTAAGCAACATTCTTGATTTACCCTATCGGTGTGGTTTTAGTTGGAGAAAAGGATGCTTTGCTTCAGGACAAGATTCTGTCTGCATTGTATTTCTTGGTAACTGCCTTGATATAATACCTTTGCTACAAAAATGCCACTAAAACCTTCTTATTTTGAAATATGGTGACATCTTTCGTATGGATGTTGTAGCTAAAGGTTTAAGCATGCAAAATCCTTGAAGGCTTACAGACAACTTGGAGGTTTGTTCTTTTTCATATCTTGAAGGAGGAAAAAAAAAGAGTAGGAGAGACTCCTGCTTACTCTAAAGGCTGTTATGTTTGTGTCATTTGGTGCAAAGTAATCTCTTGGGCTTACAAAACTCATTGTATCCTCAATAAAGAAAGAAAGAAAGAGCAAATACTACAGCTGATTAGCTTTTGCTGACAATGTTTTAAATCATATTCATACCATATATTTTTATTCCTGCTTTGAAAGGTTTTCATATGGTGTGAAACATTTGAACTTACACTTCTTGCAGGCATTTTGCGAATGTTGATTTCTCTCTTTCCCTTGATACTTGGGTTGCAGAACCCAATTTGGGTTTTACACCTTCAGTTTGTGTTCAGCTCTTAGACCGCTTATGAGAATTAGCTGTCTAAGTCTAATGTGTGCTGTAATTGAAGTTATGTACTGTGTCTGTTCTAAACTTGGGTTTAGAAACGTGAGTTTTGTTTCATGGTTTGTGTGTGGAAATATGGATGAGGGGTGAATTTGAAAGCAAAATGTTTCTTTCAGCTATATGGGAAGAAAAAGAACTGAAGTTCTGGTTACAAAGGAGAACAGAGAGCCCACAGACTTTGGAAGAGTGTTTGAACTAGATCATTCTTTGACATGTGATGTGAGCATAAAATGTTGGAACAGCTCAACCACTTTAAGGATAGAAAGCAAGAAGATTAAAGTTAATGATTTATAGTGGGCATAAATGACAGGTCAGTTATGAAACATGCAGATCAACATTAAATATTTTTTATTAATTCTATGTCTAAATGATTTAGAAAGTGGTAAATTTCAGAAGTAGGCAATTCTTCAGTAGGATTGAACAGGAGGTCTGGCTGATGTCCATATTTCAATGCTTTCAGAGATCCAAGTTCCAGCTGCTCTTTCAAAGCTGAGGATGTTAAAGGGATGGCTAAGGCTTTGCAGCAGCACATAGTTGAGAAAAGGTCTGAGTTTGGGTTGAGACCTTGTAGAGAGCACAGTCTGCAGGGGTGCAAAAGTATCTGTTGGAGTCCTACCAGAAAGCCTTTGTAAGTGGTCTGTGCTTGGGGTTTTGACCCTTGCAAACTGGAATAAAAGGAACTACATGTCTGTCTCACTTTCAGCGCTAGCCTTGCACTAACTTTTCCTTGTATAGATTATGTGCCCGGCTTCATTGATTAGGAAGAAAAAGCTGGCCTGGCAGCTGGGCTCTGAAAGTAGGTCTGGAGAGATCTGGCACAGCTGCCTGGCTCAGATGGGGATCCTTTCTTCCTTTTGAGACATACGCAAATCTCTTGATCTCTGTCAGCTTCCCAGGTGCTATCTGCAGAGAAAACACTGCTAACCTTGAAATCAGCCTAATTCTGGAACAGCTGTTTTATGTAGAGTAAAGCAAACAACTTCCATAACCCAATCTACTTTGAAGGTGGAGGAAGAAAGTGTACAAAAGTACTGATTTCCTCTCTTGGTCTGAACTCCTATTGTAGGCAATAACAGAAAATTTATCTCCCTGTCATATCAGAAACTCACTCTTAAACGACTATATCTAATAGAATTTGTGTACATGAAAGTACTTATAGGTTTTTTGGGGGCTTCAGAATGAGCCAGTAAGCAGCTGTGTCAGTGAAAATTCTTGCTAAGACCAATGCACCCTTTTTGCAAGCTGAGGTATTTGTTGGCCAGATTAAATACTACATTTCCAAAGTGGTTTCTGTGGAGAGCAGTCTATAGATGTATCCCTGCCAGTCTTTTGCTGACTAACTCAGTGACCTAAATGTTGAAAATTATTTGTCCATTCACAGATCTTTTAAAAGTAAAGATGTATGGCACTGTGAAACTGTGATTTACGTTTCCCTGGTCCTGTTGGTATGGATGTTAGTTGAAAACTTGTGATCAAACCACTGTCAAGATACAAAAGGCATTTGTGGTACCAAGATGTAATGAGCTGGTCAGGTATTTTCAATGCCAGTTAAATTCTAGTTCAGTATAAGGAGTCATTTTACTTTTGATTCAAAAATGAGGTAAAGAGAAGAGAGAGAGAGAGAGAGAGAGAGAGAGAGATTAATTGTGTATCTTTTACATTTTCCTTATTATGTGCTTAATTTCTCCCCCTGTGCCTTTTTCATTTCTCCTTGCCATTACTTCAGTACCAAGGAAATAATCAGTGAAGGGTGAAAAAATGTCATAAGAAGATTGAAATCCTTCTGTGCTGCTAAATTTGACAGTAACTTAGGATGTAATGGTGCTGAAGGTTGTCACTGCACTCCTGTGCACTCATGGGCTGACCATGTTTTCTGTACCCTGTGAAAAGGCAACTGCTGCTGAAATGTGCTGCTGAAGCTAATAGTCAGGGCCAGTGATATCCATGTCTTTGTACTCAGGTTTTTATTTCATAAGGAACACTTCTGCAAGAAAAAAAAAACCCTGCACTTGAATCTCTGCCATAGCTCTAAATTCTATTCTGATTCTCTTGGAACTTTAGAAATATTGTTGTCTCTGTGTACATATTTCTCTCAGTGTAGTTGGGTTTTCTTTCACATCATTGTAGTATGAGTAACTTAAAATCCAGACAATTTTTTTTCAACTCATTTCAATTTCCATTTGGCAAGTGCAGCAGGCTGGTAAACTTAGAATAAATGTTTTCCAAATGACATGGGATTGAATGCCTCCGGTTGTCATTACTGCTTACAGAAATAAAAGCTGGAGGTTGCTGTGAGCTGGCACAAAAGACAGCAGATTCGGGACTGGTTCCCCAGGTTTTGTCAATTGGCAGTACTTTGTTGATTGTAGAGCTGCACTGTCATAAATCAGGGGGGTTAACAGGCTTTGAGGGGTAGTCATGGCCTTTATATCTGCATACGCAGATCCCTTACCATGCCACTGATGGTGCCCAGCAGTTTTCAAGTCACTGTTTATGTCTGTGTGTGTGAGAATATTCACTGGCTCTAGTCTAACAGTGTCAAGATGATATGTGCTTGTGGGAGAATTTTTTCCTTTTCTTTCTTTTTCTTTTTCTTTTTCTTTTTCTTTTTCTTTTTTTTTTTTTTTTTTTTTTTTTTTTTTTTTTTTTTTTTTTTTTTTTTTTTTTTGGTGCAGTGATGAAAGCACCCTGTCAGTGTGGCCAGATTACCACGTTTTCTGTTGTGTTACTACAAAAATTAAGGCTTGCCACACAATATCTTTAGGGAGGGTTTCAAAACGGGCTCAAAGGAAATGTAGCACTTGATGAAAAAAATGCCTTTGTAGTGGCGTGATTTTTAGTAAGTTTTTTTTTAAGTGCATTTTCAATTGATATCTTCAATTTCCTTTCCTTTCTGCAGACTTGTACTTCAGCAAAAATACGAGCTACCTTCACCTTAGTGAAAGCTTTAAAATCCATTTCAGAAGGCTTTGTGGCAATCTCACTTAACCTAGAAGCAATATTGGGATCGTTCCCCTTAATTACATATCTATCTCTTTTATTAATGAGGCTCCCCACCATTATTCAGGCAACAAAATAAGCACTTGTAGGCATGCTGGTTTACTTGTCTCCCTGCATGCTGCTTTTTAAGGTGGAATGCTTGCTGTGTTGAGAGCTAAACCAAAGCTAAGCGGATGATACAACCGGTAACCCTCTTGCTCTTCCTTCAAAATTAGAACTGTATTTTTTGGAAGCTGCTGTTAATTTTTTTTAATTTTTATTTTTGGTTGTTGATTTTTTTTTGGAGATGCATGCTGAGGTAGTTGCCTACATGCCTAAGCAGGTAAAACAAGGAAACCCAACAAGAATTTTGTTTTCTTTCATGACTTTACATTCTCCTCTTTTTTTTTTTTCTTTTTCCAGTCTGTTGGATATTATGAATATTAGGGGAAAAGAAAAAGTTCTACTTTTATGATTCCAGAATTGCCCCTAGACCTAAATGAGGGGAAGGTTTCATGGAGTGTTCTTGTTATGAATTCCCTGGACTACCCTGGAAAATGTTTTTGACCACTAAGCTTCTGGTACATGTAGTATTACTGGTGCTGAATTAAACTCCGAGGCGCTGCAGTGCTAATGAAATGGAAGAAGCACCTTGTGACTCCAGCTCTGACCACTGGAATGTGTAGCAATTAGCTGCAAGGAATCCAAGGTCAACCACAAGAAACACAAACCATTTTGTACAGGAAGAACTCTAAAAAGTTGTGTCATAAAGTGGAGTCACTATGTAGAAATCAAGAGTTAGAGCATTTGCATGCATGAGATTTTCTTGCACTTGCTCATTTCATTATTCCTGAAAGAAAGAGATTTAAAAAATAATAATAGCTCTGAGAAGACCATAAACATGGCAGGGGGGAGGAGGAGGAGAGAGAGAGAGTTCAAATCCTTTTTGATTTTCCCAGTGTAGTGCTAAACAAGATATCCATGTTACAGCAAACTGTGAACTTAGAGAAGTTCACTCTTTACAAGTTGCTCAGCTGTCAGTTCCTCTCTCATGCTGAAGCATTGTCCATATATCAGCTCTTCTTGGCTAGATAAACCCAAACTTTGGGGCTGGTTGCTGTCCTTAAAAACTTACTGCTAGGTAAACTTCTGCTCTATCTTTTAAAGTTCTCCAGTTATGAAATTCACTCTTAACTTTTCCAGGTCGTTTAACAGATCATCCAGGAGTCTGTGCATGTATAGATGAGTGTTTGGGAGCATCTGAATTGAGTTTGGAAAATTTTCTTTAGTAACTACAGACTTGTAAATATATTTAAGGAAAAAAATGAAGTGGTGATGGGGAATCTCAACTTGAATTTATGTAATTGTATGAGGCTGGGACCTGAGGATTTGAGGAAAAACACAGCAGACTGACCAGGGTGTTGGATAGAAACAATGTTAACAACACTGCATTTAGGGTTTTTTTTTTGTGTGTTGCAGTGAGTATTTGGGATAGTAAGAGCTTCACAAAAATAAGATAAATGCTTGCTTAATTCTGGCCATACCTGAGAAAAATAGTATCAATATTTTAATTCTTTTTTTTCCAGTGGAAAACTGGTAGAAGTTCTCTTAATTGCAAATATTAAGTTAAAATCTAGGAAGAAGTGAGTTTAGGATACTGAAGGAAAATATAATGATTAATATTAGCTCTAATTCATGATGCAGAACAAAGCCTTCCCATGTCCAGATGAGTAGAGGACAATAAAACAAACTTGAGAGTAAAGGCTGATCTCCTTTCAGTTAAAAGTAGCAGTAAAATAAAAATCAAATACTTTCTTGTTTGCATGTTGGTGATGCTGGCTGAAAGGAAGTGACAAACAGTTTGCAAGGGGAGGACATCTAGAAACAATTTAACAACAGTAGCATCAAGAGGTGGTCTTGGATCTAAGCTTGGGAGATTATGAGGATGCAGACAGCTGCGGGTTGCTTGGGTACATGCATGTTTCTAATCTTATTGAGTTAGCCATGTATTGAAATTAAAATATGGTCTGCTAAATGTGTGTGTGTGGTGGGTTGTGCTGCTTTGAATCTGTGCTGCTTTAACCTGAAGGGAGGTGGTAGCCAAGTGGGGGTTGGTCACTACTGCCAGGCACTCAGTGATAGAACAAGAGGGTACAGTCTCAAGCTGAGCCAGGGCAGGGTTAGGCTGGATGCTAGGAAGGAGTTCTTCACAGCAAGAGTGATTGCCCATTGGGATAGGCTGCCTGGAAAGGTGATGGAGTCACCATTGCTGGAGGTGTTTAAAAGGAGGCCGGATGAGGCACTTAGTGCCATGGTTGTTTAATTAGAAGGGTTAGGTGATGGGTAGGACTCAATGATCCTAGAGATCTTTTTCAACCTGGTTAATTCCGCGTGATTTTATGTTAGGTGTGATAGAAATGCTGAAATACAACACTTTTGAAGCAAGTTCACTATTAAGTGAGTGCTTCCCTGAGCCAAGACATAGAGACATCTCTAAATCCCAGCTGAAGTGTACTTCACATCGAAGTTTTTCTAGCTGGTTTGAAAATTGGATGTAGTCTCTGATTGTCCCATCTCTGTTTGGCAGAGTTCATGTTCTGTGAGTTGTCTTGCACAGTCAGTAGGCAAAGGTGTACCAGCTTTTTCTTCACAAGACATCAACCAAGAAACTGAGAGAAGCTGAAATGTGACCTTCCAGTTGGTAATGCTGGATGTGAAAACAAGATTTTGATGTTTACTCACAGAATTTTCTCCTTGCCAAAAGACACTTAGAAGAGTAGATGTCCCAGCAGCGTATGATTAGAATTTGCGATGGCATTTGGATGTCCCTTCTAGACCTAAACATTTTAATGCTGCTTCTGGCTTCTGTGTCATAAAATTTAAATGAGAAGCTCTAATTCTTTCAGAGTGCCAAGAATATTTTGGAAACAAGGTTTTGTAATGGAAAGCTGGGCTTGTGGAATATTGAGAACAGTTATTGTTAGGCAGTAGTCTTCCTCTTTACAGTTTCACTTAGAGACATGAGGACTGTCTCCTGAATGAGTGAAGTTGGTCACAATAAGCAGCAGGTAGTAGAAGCGAGATGAAATGCCATATACCAGAGACCTAGGGTTTAAGCTGTGATGGAATTGCCTATACTAGGCAAAAAGGAAACTGCCTTCAAATAGAGATGCTAGCCTTTGGTTTGGAATGCATGAGTTTAATGTATTTGATTGTGAATTTAACTTTTCAGTTTGGTCAAAATTCCAAACAATTTTACTGCTTTGTTTTCTTATGAAGCAAGTTCTCCCTGAAAATTTTTAAGACCAGGCTGGATGGGTCTGTGAGTAACCTGATCTAGTGTGAGGTGTCCCTGCCTTTGGAAAGGGGTTGGAGCTGGATGATCCTTGAGATCCTTCCCACCCCTGACAATTCTATGATTCTATTTATGACTTTGATTGCAAAGGCAGAAAGATCTCCTTTAATAAATGCTTGCTGATGTATTTAGGTTACTATCCAGATAAGCTCAGTTAGGATTTGGTCTAAATTAAACTAGACCAAAAAAAAAATTAGTTTATAACTATAGGTAGCTGGAAAAGCATCAAGATAATACTGAAGCATTTCTTAAACCCTTTTTCTGCTTAAGCATGGGATATGATTATTTCTTAACACATTCAGAGCAATTAGAATACTTGTTCACAGCTTTTGATCAAAGTTTCAACAAGAATTTAAAGCAGTTCTTGATCTAATCAGGCTGATGAAAGACCTTTATTTCCCTTTTGAAAAGAACACAAACCCAAGTTTCTATGAAAATCTGAAAAGTGTTTTGTGGAGGATGTTTTGTGTGTTTTTGTGAGGGGTGTCTTTTTATTCCTTAGAGCTTTATACAGATGGCAAGGGAAACTTAAATAACTTAAGGTTGTGACTTCTTGGTATATCAAAGCCCCGTTACATGTGTTCGTTTGCAAGGAAACAAGCATGGAACTGAAGAAGTGATTTAATTTATTACTCTTTTTTTCACCTTTAAATGTACTTGCAGTAGTTGAAAATTAATGAGCTTAATTTCTTGCATTCCGTGATCGAAACAGTGCACAAGCTCAAATGTTCTGTTAATTTAGGGTGAAACCAGAAAGGGCAGTAGCTTGTGGTATTAATTGAAAAGAAGTGCCCAAAGAAAATACTTACACATTTATGTGAAAATAATGCAAATGAGGAAAATGAAGTAGCAGCTGTTAAAATGGAGGGAGAGGGAAGAGAGGCAGTGTCTCACTAAAAGAAATAACTGAGGTGTATGTGGGGGTTTATACATATCTGTATTTGTCTGTTAAAATGAAGTTACTTACAAGTTGAGTAGTGAATACTTACCAATTAAATATACAGTAGGAATGAACTAAAAGAATTTTAATTTTGAAAACCTCTCTGAATATTAGGGAAGTACCAGAAGATTGCAAATAAGATAATGCTGTGTTTAAGATAGGTAAATTCAATGACCAAAATAATTATATGCTTGTCAGACCAGTATTAACCCAGGAAAGATAATGAGGTACAAGAGTCAATTAATAGGAAATTAAAAGGAGTTCTAAGACAGTTAATGCCAATTGGCATGCATGTATAGACAATAGATTTTCTTAAACTTACTTGTATCTCTTCTGATGAGATAATATGTTTGGTTTGTAACTGTAGTGTAATTAATGCCATGGAAGTATTTAGAACATTTAACTTGCTCCCATCTGGCATTTTAGCTAAGAAAATAAGCAAACATAGAGGCAAGTAGTGCATGTTAAATAGATGGCAAATACAACTGATAGAGGTCACAATGTGCTTGGTAGTGACTACATGGTTGGTGGTATGTGGGAGATGTTTCTGTCTACCTATTTGCTACAGCATCATGAGGTCATCTTCAAGAAGCAACTCAAGTGTGTAGCCTAGGAGAGGAAAGCTGAGAAATACATGTGGGGTTCTCAGCTGCTCTGGGTGGGCTGATGTCTGTTCCATCTTGTTTATTCAGTGGTAATCACTAGTGCTCTTCAGGCACGTGTCAGCATTTTTCAGTACCTGACCGTGGCACCCCCTATTGCCCTAGCCAGGCACAGAGCAGGTCTGTGGGTGCTCTGGTGGACTGAGTCCCCAGTGACCCTGACCAGCTTTGCCTGGGACCTCCACTCAGCTTCTGCTCTGTCCATGATTTGTGCCCTGCTGGCTTCTGCAGTTGTTGAGCACAGGGTGCAGCCTTGCTTCAGTCTGACAGGTGCTGCCCTTTAGGTGCATATTGTGTATCCAAAGGGTAGGTAATGAACTCCCTCTTTGTCCTTTAGTTGGTCTTCCATGCAAACTGGTTAGATCTGGCTGGTTTTTGGTGTGCTGCAAGATGTAATGTTAGGTACTGTTGGTATTTATAAGGCAGATGGAGGAAAACAAATGTCCAGGAGTCTTCTGGGTTTTGTGCAGCTGCTGCATGGTGCATGGTTCTGGCAGTACTTGCTTCATCTCCACCAGTTGTGCTATTATGTTGGGAAGGTCAGCTTAGGCTAGGGATGCCATCTTCTAGGTTACAACACTTCAAGGTGTGTGTGAAACCACTGCTCTGGGGCTTACTTTGTGGCTTTTGCTTTGTTCTGCTCATTGCTGGGCAGCAAAGTAGCCTCGTGGGAAAACAGAGAGGCAGGAGCACTGGTTAATAGCCCACCTACCTGCCTAACTTCAGAAGGTACTTCACTGTGATGGCCATAATCTGAGCCTGTTTGTGCTGTAGCATCAATTGTTTTCTTAGCAGAAGATTATTCAGTTTCATCTCTCAGTTGTTAATGCCTTTGTTACTTTTGACCTGAAATAACACGTGTGGGGTTATTTATGTTTTAAAGTCTGCTGCTGTGTATTGTATGGCCTTATTGTATGCAGTTTGTAGGAAGTTCATTACAGGCTGAGCACTCTGTCCCCTCTGGGAAGCAGAGAGAATTCCCAATTAGAAAGGAAGGCTGATATCATATGCAAACCAGGGGAATAATGATCCATACAGGAAAGGAAAAAAGAAAAAAGAGCTCAAAATGAAGGGAAATGTGGATAATGACTTCCAATTGAAAAACAGTTGAACTGAAAAGAAGATTAGTAATTTGATAATACATTGTAGCGAGAGATTGAAGTGGAACGTGCCCCGCTGAAGGCAGAGCAATATATGTTCAAGATCAAACAGCTGAATAGGTGTAGAGTGAATCTTGTTTTTAAGATTCAGCTCCATTGCTCTACGTTTTGGATTCCGTTTTGCAACAGAATGGTTTCTGTCCATGGGTGGATCTCTGCTTTACTCTAAACAGATGCTTAAAGAAATCTTTATTCCCTGTGTGGAAAAGGATATGCACAGGAAAAATGTATTTATGCTATAAGTGTAGTTCCCACTGTAAAATTGTAATTGTGTGGTAAATGCTATTTCTCTGTAAGATGATATCCCACCTCCCTCATGTAAATTTAGTACTAGTGGAAACACCTAAGTAGTGTTAGGTCTTTAATCACTAAATCCACTGTGTGTACATAGTATGCACGCATTTAAAAAAAAGAATTTGGGGAAGATAGTAGATTTTAAAAAGCCCAAACATCATAATGAATCTTCATACCTAAAACTTGAGTGTTTGGATTTGTCCCCTCCAAAGAGTGGTTTTTAAGGGAGAGGAGAAAGAAAGGAAGAAAAACAAACAAACAAAAAAAAAAAAATCAGGAAAACTGAGTTAAAAAATATTCCTTGAAAAGACAATAAGAAACTTAATTCCCTAAACTTGTGAACTGACACAGCTGACCTTGTTGGTTTCTCTTTGGCTTTAGTCCTGACTGATTACAAAAATTCGTTTTGACCACTTATTTTATCTGCTGTTGTCATTCAGGTCATAACCTGTTAGCAACAAATTTCATAGACTGAATGCCCTAGGTGGGGAAGAAGGGATGATAAACAGGAGTTTTGAATCTTCTTTTTTTTTTTACCTCTGTGGTCACCTCTTGCAAGTAGAGATTAATAGAGATTGATAGGTTATATTGTGTTGCTTTATTATATTTCTTCACAAATCTTTTTCTTGCCTTGTCACTTGAGTATAGAGACTAAGCACTTCTAATGACATCTTTTGCCTGTCTCTGATTTAATCAGCTATCATCTGTTCCTTTTGAAATGAAGCATTTTCAAGTGTATGCAGTATACCACTTGAGTATAATTTTGATTTCTACGTTGACTTTATAGTATCTTTCACCTTATCCTCTTCCTTTTCTTATGTAAAATAGCAATGTATTACTTTTTTTTAGCTGTTACAGTACATTGAACAGTATTACACTTGTTTTAAAAGTGTTTCATTTAGGATTCAGACATTTCCAGAGCTCAATGTGCCTTTAATGTGTTAATGATTCATCTCTAAATGTTAGTTCATAACATCTCCTTCATTACAAGTGGTTTTCCATTATTTCTTCAGCAATGTTGTTCTCAGTGCCCTTTTCAGTATCTTCACGAAGTATGTAATATTAAATTTTATTCCATGCAGTAAACATAAGTTTTACAGATGGCTTTGTCTCCTAGTCTAGTCAAAGTCACCTGAGAAATCCTACAGGGAAAATATTTGGGCTTGTGCTCTCCTGTTTGTGTATTTAAAGTTGCCATTGTACCGAAATAAAGTTCCATCTGGTTATCTGTGGGCATGACATACAGGTTGCTTTTTTTCCCTCTGAGCTGACACCAGGGAAGCGGTTTCTGGCTTGATTAGGTGCCAAGCACGACTTTCAGGCTGGTTGCTTGAGGACGACCTGTGCTTAAATGGTGAGGAAACAGAGTTGATTTTTAACTGCCCCCTGCTGCCTTCTGATGATGCTCTGGGCTCTGCGCTGCTCACGGATGGCAGCCTGGAGCAGCCTGCTAGGACACGGCAGGGCCTTTTGGATGGTTTAGTTCCAAATTCACTTAGAGTTATCTTCTGATTTTGGGCAGATGCACCTGGGCCTGTCTTTAGTAAGCCTCTAATGGGGTTAATAGGAGGGGTGAGCTTGGTCAGTCATACCTTGACAAGCCTGGGAGAGAAGTGAGACATGGAAGGAGGAATTTGAAAAGGAGAAAGCAAAATGCCATTGGGAGCAGATCTGTAGTTCCTGCTGATGGAAATGTTCTCTAGATTAGCCACTGCCTTCTTGAAGCAAAGCACTAGCACTGAGCCACAATGTGGAGCCTTTTTCCTCAGAGGTTTTATTTTTTTTTTGTCCAAAAAAGGGGATTAATTTATGACCCAATGCTTTGATTTGCTGTGCCCTACAGATATTCCTGAATGGGTGGGATTGCTTGGGTTCAGCAGGAGGGGAAGCCTGGAAAAACAAGTGGGTACAACTGGCTAGCTGGGGGTTTCACACTAGATTGTTGATTAATGCTGTATTCTGTTAAGACTGTAATTGAAACCTGGGAAAAAAAAAACAAAAAAACAAAAAAACCCAAACCTTTAAAATCCATAAAGATTTTCAAGAAGGTTGAAAGGTCAGTGACAGAAGTAATCCAATCAAGATTTACACTTTCATTTTGTTCAAAATGTCATTTTGGGAATCTACTGAAAAGCCAGCTACTTTGTTATCTCTGAAGTTTGAGAACCCAACTAATTTTTGATTAGTATTGAATTTTTTACTGTTTAAATTGTGCTGGAAATTTAGGGTTTTTTAATTACTATTATTTTCTTTGATGATATTAAAGGGTTGTTCCTGCAGTGTTACATGAAGTGTAACATAAGATACAGCATGATTGTCTTTTGAGGCCTGTTCAGTGTTTATAAATCATTTTAAGAAGTCTATTGGTTGCATTCTTATAACTATGAGATGTTCATGGTATCTTGTGCAAGACGTTATAATCTTTAAATGGAAGCAGAAGTTTGAATGTATACAGTTGCCTCTAGTGAGGGACACAGCTATGCCAGTGGCACAAATGCTATTCTAAAAAGTCTTAGAAGTAGAGTCTGTGAAGTGTAGTAGCTAGTAGCATTTGATTATTTTACCAGCACTTGCTTCATGTAGGAAAATATTTACAGCAAGTAAGAGTGAAACTTGAGAGAGGATCATGAAATTTCACTCTCTAGGCAGATCTTGACAGTCAGCACTAAATTCTCACTGCTTTAAGTTCAATTGGCATGATTGTATAAGGGGAACCTACCTTTGCCCTTTCTCTTTGTTAATGATCCACAAGGTCATGATTCTATGTCTATGCCATTATGTTTTCCCGAGCAATGGAAAGGTAAATCTTTTTGATGCAATTCCCACTCCCTCCTGCTCTGAGCACCATTAAGGAAACCAGGTCAGGAAAGACAGTCAGGTGTCTGCTGATACACCCTGCCACCAGGGTATATCAGCAGCTACTTCCTTAATTTCCTTCTAAGTAAACTAATGGAAGAATTATGCCTTGAGGATGTTTCCAAGCATGGGATTTCCTACAGTAGTATGTCTCTTGTTCAGGGCTGTCTGATAACATGGCAAATTCTGAGGATGCTTAATTGCAGATGGCCATGGATGGGCTCCCCATCCATGCTGACTGGATTTGCTGAGCTTTGAATAATCTGTATTTGCTGCAAAATACCAAAGTTCCATGCCAGACCTGAATGTTCTTGTCCTTGTGCCATGGAGATGTAATAGGTGGCTTTTATTCAGTAGATCATGTACTTGAGATTTTAGCTTCTTTTTAAAGAATATGGCTTGTAATAATAATTACTGGGCTTGATTGCTCTTCCTATCTTTTAAGAGAACAATATTTGTGTAGCCCTTTATCAATAAAACATGATTAGGTGAGGGAAAGGTCTGTACTTGAGTTTTCTGGCTTGAAGGCACACAACAGCAAATGAGGCTGCTCGCTCTAGGAACACCTTTTGTTGTTTTCTCTTTTAATTACAATTGAAACTAAATGGCAATAACAAGAGAATTTACTTTTCTCACCTGACATGTGCTCTGCCATATGGACTACCATATTTTTTAAAGGCTGCCTGAAGTTGTCCCAGATGTTTCTTACAACAAAATACAGATGCATTAATATGAAGGCAAATTCAAGGTGAAGAGACACGTGTTCTGTAGATACTCTGGATCTGCTGAATTCAAGGAAGGTAAAAGAAGGGTTCATTCTGTGTAAGAAGAAGACTGGGGGGAAAAAAGTGGCTCACAAATGCAGTTGAAATTATCATCATACTGATTAAAAAGGGAAAAGAAAAAGCAGCACTCATCTCGAGATTTCAACCAGCTTGGGTTAACTTCTGAAGTACATTTAGAAAACAGGTCTTGTTTGGTGCAGTTCAAAGCCAAAACAAGTTATGACAATAGCTTTGGATCATTGAGCTCAGGACCAAACTTAAAATTGTAGGAAATGAATGGCTGAGTTTAAGATTCTGACTGTGTTCCATTTCTGTTAGGGATCAGTATCTGATTTTTCTGCTTGTGATATGTTAGTAGAGGTTCACAGATGTGAGTGGTGCCATGTTAAAAAAAAAGATACAAAAAGAGTCAAGTGGGTTTATGTCTTTGCAACAGATCAGTTGTTCATATAAGCTTTTGGGTGGTGTAGTAGGCATTTAAAATATTATACAAATCAACACCCTCTTGTGTTTACTTGTTCCAAATACTTAATTTAGATTCTATTCTCACACTACGCGTTCAGTTCATGATTTCATTTTTCTGTATTATAATTGTTTAGCTATGCTAATTAGGTATTTGAAGGTACCAAATATGCAAAAAGATAATTAGTGAAATTAAGAACTCAATGGCATAATCCACTTTACAGTGTGAGAGTAGACCAAAAATGATAATCTGTAAACAGAAAACCATATTATAGAATACAGATTTGAACATCCTCTTTTAGTGTATGCCTGTGTCTACCTCAGTTATTTTATCTCGGTTGATTATATATTAAAGCTTGAACTGGATTGGAAAACATCTTCACTGGAGTTTGCCAGTGTATGATCTTCTAGCAGTTCACTATTTGGTTTCTAATGGAATGTGTTCTTTCAGTGGGAGTACCAAGAGCTGCACAATTTAGGAACAGCAAGCAGGTGAATGACCTGGATATTTCATACTCTTCAGCTGGGAATCAGCTTGACTGTTCTTCCATGATTCAGTGCATTAGAAAACAGAGCAAATGAACTTCTATGAGAATCTTTCATCTGAAGACAAATGGATATGTATCCATGTTTGCTGGAATTAGCTGTAGTTATTTATACTAGAGTGGTAGTTTAAGGCTTATTGGAATATTCTAGTAAGAGAAATTGGTACAGAACCTGAATGAGCAGGACATTGGTTGTGAAAGAGTAACAATGATCAAGTCTGCATCATTCACTGGTATGCTAAGATGTATAAAAAAACAATGTATAAACAAATTTTTCTTAGCTCTTGGGCACTGGATCCCTTTGCTTCTCTCTAATCTGCTTCACTAACCTTGGCTGACAAGGTAACGGCTGAGCTTTGCTGGTTGTTTTCTAGCTGGGGAGAGAGAAGGTAGCATTGGCCCCTTCTGGGCTTTCTTTGTCAGAGGTGGGAGGGGAGGAGATTAGGGTTATTTATTATTTCTTAATTGTATCTAATTGTAGAGACCTGTAACTATATTGTGCATATACGCTTGTCAATTTAGCTTTGCTGTAAATAGAGCTTTAGCTTACTTGTGAGCCATCTTAGCTGGTCTGTTAAGTTTTGATTGGAGGTGGTGGTGGAAATTCCTAACCCACCACAACTAGGCATAGCACACCACTATTTAGTTTAGAAAATGCCTGCCTGATATGTTGGGATCTTCTGTTTTACTACATTGCATGTCTGTCTGCTGTGCTCACTGTACTGCAGCAGGAACTGCTGGCCTGGAAATACTAAAAGCAGATTCTGAGAAATGGCCTGCCCTTGGGAATACAATAGTCTCGTCTAATAAGAGCAATAATAAAGTAGATTACAAAGTCCTCTTTGAAAATGAAAAGTTAGAGGAAAAAAAAAAAAAAAGAGCTAAAAGATAAAGCAAGTCTTATAAGGGATTTAGATAAGTCTGGTGGCACAAGGTATATGCGACTAAAGTGGGATAAAAAATCCTCGCACAATCATGTTTCCTGCTCCCCCTACCCTGAGATTTCCATGAAGACCTGCAGGATATTTCAAATCATGTTTTCAAGAGCAAGGAGGGTCTGAGATTTGTGCTAAACAGGGCTCTCTTCTATTCACAAGAGCTGTGAAACGGGTGACAAGCCATCTACCCCCAGGATAACTTGGCTTTTAAGAATCACTTTGTGATTGAAGAAGATTTATCAGTTATGTATGTTTACAGAGTTTGTAGTGCATGTGTTAAGGAAACCTGTTACTTTTGGTTTTTGGTTTTGTTTTTTTTTGCATGCAGAGTGGAAAATGAGCAAGAGGAGTCGTGATCTTCACCTGAACAAGCTATATGGAGGTGAATTGAGTCTGGGAATTGTAAGAATTGTATGGCAGTACATTAGATCTTGTGGGAAAGCACATAAAGGCCAATGGGATCCTGGGGTGTATTAGGAAGAGTGTGTCTAGCAGGTCAAGGGAGATACTCTTCCTCTTTACTCTGCCCTGGTGAGACCCCATCTTGAGTGCTGTGTTCAGTTTTGGGATTTCCAGCTTAAGAGGGACAGGGATTTGATGGAGAAGGCCCAGGAGAGGGCTACAAGGATGATTAGGGGACTGGAGCACTGCCTGGTGAGGAGAGGCTGAGGGCCCTGGGGCTTTTTACTCTGGAGAACACTGAGAGGGGATTTAATCAGTGTTTATAAATATGGGAGGGCTGGGCACCAGGAGTGGAGGGGACAGACTGCTCTTTTGATCCCTGGGATAGGACAAGGAGCAAAGGCTGGAAGCTGCAGCAGAGGAGGTTGCAGCTCAACACGAGGGGCAGCTTTTTTAAGGGTTCAAGAGCATAGGGTGCCCAGAGAGGTTGTGGAGTTTCTTTCTCTGGAGCCTGTCTGAATGTGTTCCTGAGTGACTTGAGCTAGATTGTATTGTTCTGCTCTGGCAGGGACACTGGACTGGGTGATCTCTTTGGATCCCTTCCAACCCCTGACATCCTGTGATCTTGTGCTTAACTTCCTAAACTAGGCATATAGTACACTGAATATTGAAAAAGGGGCCAGACTGAGCTAAATGAGTTGGTTTCCTTTGTGGTTTGGTTTAGTATTTTGTGTGCTGTATTTTGTCCCCAGTAGACTCATGCAGCTTACAAACTGAATGTGAAGGTTTCTGTGGTGCCAGACTCAACTATGATTCAGAGAAAACAGAGAAGTCATTTGAGCAATTCACATGGAAATCTGACCAGGGCCTCTTTTTTTTTTTTTTTTTGCCAATAAAGGAGCCCTTAGAGCAGTATTTATCAGTTTTCTGAGAACCCACTTTAGGCTGATGATGTTTTGTAGACTGTTGTCTAATTCTGTGTCTGAACTGCTTTGGGTTCTGCTGATGCTGAGCTCCTTGTTAGTTCCTGTCCTTATGGCAAGTGAAGAGCAGAGTTGTCATTGTTGTTTCCTAACTGTGGCAGCTTGGAAACAATTTTTGTTGCTATTTCCTTAAGCTATTTGTTAGTGTAATTTTTAAAGTCAAATGTTCTCCTGACTGCATCAGAGGTGCTAAGTAACTGCGTTAACCTTAGAGTGCTTTGGCAACAGAAGGGAAAGCAGAAGTCAATAAATGTCTTCTACAGCACTGATAATCTCCAAGGGCACAGAGTGAGGTAATTATGAGCTGGGGGAAACAGTCTGAACAAGTATATCTTCCTCTTCAGATAACCTGTTGCCACTTCAATATTAGCTAAGTGTGTTTTAAATCAGTTCTCTCTGAAGGATTCCTGCTGTTTGGGTTGGCATGGGAGGCTTCCTTGTTGACAGATTCACCAATGTGTGTTTTCATCTGTTAGCTTCAAATCCTACAGAGAGAACTTAAAATCACTCTGCTTTTGCTATGTTTGACATAACCGTGGACTGTCCAAACACTGTCCACTTTTGGGACGTGGGGCTTTGTTTGAGCATCTGCTTCATCCAATTTCCTGCAGCCCCAGATTACTTTTTACCTTGTTGGTTGTCACAGGTAAGCTTTTAATGCTACACAGTGTGGATCTGGTAGAGATAAGCAATTTGGTGTTTTAACACTTTCTTGAACTCTACAATACTGTTGTGGGACTCTGGAAGGGAAAAGAAGTGTATGCCTCTGTTCTTAGGTATGCTATCTAAATGTCTGGAACTTGATAGATGCTTCACTGGCCTCTGCAAGTGTTTTGTGCTCTTCAGACAGCATGGAAAGACCCTCTTGAGGGTTAGAGAGGCCTGAGCTTGCTTTATGCTGTGCAGCTGCTCATTCTGCACTAAGCCAGACCATCAGTCCTGATGAAAATTGTGGTTTAAATCTTGGGCTCAGTGGTGGCCAGGCCGTGTTCAGGTCATTTAGAAGTGATCTGATAACCGAGAGATTGTTTCTTGTTTGCAGAATTAGTCAGGGTGTGTTTTAAGTCCCTGGGTAGTACAGTGGAAGGATAGAAGTGCAGTTGCAGCAGTGCTGAAGTTGGTCTGAATGATGTTGTTATGATTTGGTCTCACTGCTTATGGTGTTTTCCTTTCCCCTTCCACTTCTACAGCTATATGTGTAGTGGTTCTTAAAGGACGGTTAGCAGGGTCATCCTGTGGTCATGTCTAGACAATGCTAGAATCTCTACACCATGAGAACTTGATCTTGAAGCTAACTCCTTTACTTATCTGGTTACAGGTGGATGGTTGTTTTACTGAATATTCTGAAATACTCTGAATACTGACACTTGTCAAAGCTTTCCACAGTGTTTCAAGAAAGCTGCTTATTTTTCCTGGATTTGATCAATTGGCAAGAGCAAATGTCTAACTTTAAGGCAAAATTTGGCAAAATTCCCTTTTACTTCAGTGGAGCAGAGATCTTCTCCATCCTATAAGCCTTTGATTTGCTAGCCTTTGATTTTTGCTTTAAAAAATTTTTTTTCCCCTTCTAAACTTTCCCCCTCTCCTCTAAATGTTAGAACTGTTTGAATGGATCTTTAAAGTGATGAAGCTTGATTTCCATCTTTGGTGTCAGCGGAGGTTTTCCTTCCCAAAGGCTATATATAGCATGTGTCTAACAGGAAAGGAGAGAAGAAATTAAATCTAGTTGAGATTCAGTTTATTGGTGTTATTAGCCATCAATCTTAATAATATCTTAACTCCCGATTTTTGCACAAATTTAATAATATGAATACTTCAGTCTCTTGGAAGAGTTGCAAAACCAATTATGGAAATGTCAGAATTTCCATAGGAAGGTAACCTCCTTCTTAGCAGTAGCAGGTGAAGAAAACAAACTGGTAGTGATTAAAGTGTCAGGATATAATTGCATTTTCTTCCAAATAAACCATCAGCTCCCAATAAATAATTAAAACAAGCCATGTTCCTCAGGATGCAACCGTTCAGTAGCTGTGATTAAAAAGTGCTAGGAGCCTTTATTAGATTTTTATGTTTTTAATGATAAATTTTCTCTTATTGTCAGACTGTCAGATTTTATTACCTTGCTGTTCTTTAGGGTATATTTTCTTTTCCCCAGGTTTACTGGGAAAACATAACTAGTGTCAGAGACTGTAATGAGAGAGATGCTCCATGATGATTTCACAAGTGACCTCTGAATGATCTCGATTCTGGAAACAAACACATGGATCCAGACTTATGATAATTAAATTTTTCAAAGCATTGTCCCAAGAGCCATCATACATCTACCTAAAGCTTTGACGTATATATTAAAGAGTCTGTTTCTCCATTTTTCTTCATATTATCTCTGGTTAATTACTTACTCTCTGGTGGCTTAATAATAAGACATTCAGTTTTAATAAGCTGCATAAACCCTAGAAGGACTTGGGGAGCACAGTATAGCTGTGAGAGTGGATTGTGTCCTGCTCATGGGTGATGATGAAGCACAATCTAGATCAAAGATACTTTGACTTCCAGAGTCTAGTGCATTTTTTGGCACTGGCAGGTTAGGCTGTTCTTAAGCTTCAAGCTGCTTTGAATGTGAGAGGTCTTTTACCTTTGTAGTGGTGGTGGTGTTGTTGGTATTTAATTTTTTAAGCTTATGTGTGGGGTTTTTTTGCGTTATTTGTTTTTTACTTTTGTAGGTGTGTGGTTTTTTTTTTTTACTTTTTTTTTTTTTAACCTTGTCAGGTTTTTTCTTAGTTTTTAACATTTTTCCTTTTCCTGATCTAAGCTGGTTGCAGAGTTTTTCTGTCTAAATGATTGAACTGTTGAAAACATTTTTTTTCCCCCCTTCTAGCAACTGAGATTTAAACATAAATCCTAAGCGTTCGTTTTTACCTTAATTTAACCTCTTAAACTGATTAAATCTCCTAGGCAGGTACAAGTTAAATGAAAAGTGAGTAAAATGGCCTGTAAAATAGCAAAATGTTAATGAAAAGTTATCATTGGTTCATCTCTGTGTAATATTACAAATGGAGTTGGTATGTCTCGGTCAATGAGTAGGAACTTCCTTTTAAATCTGTTTATCAGAAACTGTCAGTGCTCTGTACACAACAAAATTCAAATTATTGAAGGACAACTGGAAAACAGATGTTAGGCTGCAGAGTAATGTCCGGACTTTGACAAACCTGTATATTTGAAGGAATGGAGTTATAGACACCAGGACAATTTAACTTGCTGTTGGAGAAATGTAGGCACTTTTGCAGTTGGGTAGCAGTTGAGGAGGACCGACGGACATGATTTAGCTAATTATTGAAGTACTCAATCAGAACAGAAGATGATCTCACTAGCAGAGGATGAGGTTCATAGCAAGCATTAGAATTAGAATTTAAGTATGTGTTCCCAAATGCTATTTAAACTTGGGTTGAGTAAGGGAGAAAGTAATGCTTAAAGTGCAAGTCAAATCTTTTTACTATCATGAATAACCACACCTCTTTCTTTGAGAAAGGTCATGGTTAGTTTGCTGGATATAGGTTTCTACATAATACAAATATTGTGTAAGAGTTGTTCTGAGAAGCTATTATTTAGGTATTGGGATTTATAAAGGTGTGTAAGGAGCAGAGAACCAAAACTTCTTCCACCCTTGTGCTATCTTGTTGAAGGTGTAAACATGCAATTGATAGACTCTCAAGCCTGTATACATGAAACAAACATTTTAAGCATGAGAAAACTGAGCTAATGTATTCAAAAGCCTCCCTTTAGGTGAAGGCTGCTGCCTACCATTTCTAAGCCCAAACTTGAGTAGATGTATATACTCCTGCTCATGCTTTATTGTTAAGTGCTTGCTTCTTTTAATAATAGTGGGATACACTGGATACTCTCCTTGGAAAATCTAGGTGCATTTAGTTTTATGAAAGTGGGTTCAAGCAATCAATGCACAGGGTATGACATCAATGACTCTTCTGCTTGTAAATCCCATTTTGAATGCAAGAGCACAGTAATATCTGGTGTTCTGAGCACCAGGGATCAGGTCCTTTTGAGTGTGAGGGTTTGCTGAACATTGATGGACTACTAAAATGAGAAAGGTTTTTGTGCTGATGAACAACTCTCAATAGCTAGTTTTATCCCCATAGGTCTTGCTTTCTGGGAGTTGATCTCATTGGCAAAAATAGAACAGCTTGATAACTTGATGGATTCTGTTTTTACATGTGTTTAAAAGTCAGTTGGATGTGGTGCTTGAGGATATGTTTTAGGATGAACTTTGTAGAGTAGGGTTGTCAGTTGGACTTGGTGATCCTGAGGAGCTTTGCCAACCTAAATGATTATACAATTTAATTTTTAATTATTTTTTAAAAATCTGCTTATATTTCTACACTCTCATATAAAGCCTGATCCTTACCTTGTAGATTCCAGCAACTTTTTGAGGCTTGCACAAAATATCCTGCTTAGGTCCACAGAGACGTTTTAGTAGGATGAGTATCTGGAATTCACTCACACAGAACTGTTTTCCAGATCTTCATTATTGCTGAAACAAATTACAGGGATAGACAGAACTCAACCATTCAGCAACATTAACCTGTTTTCCCATATGCTGATCTCACCTTGATCAAATCCCTCTTCTATGTAGCAGGCTGTAAAAATGGAAGTGCCTTGCAGCATGCCCTCCAGGTCTGCTAATGAAGTCTAATTCCCACTGGTGAACAGATGACAGCATGCTTCAGAGCTGAAATATTCTTCAGAAGATTTAATTTATCCTGTATTTGGACTTGAGGGAACAAGGCAAGAAGGAGCTGAAAGAAGCTCTTAAATAATACAAGCTTGTTGCTGATGTTTTTAACTCACTTTTAGGAAAGCCAAACAACCCTGACTAGCACTACTCTGGGATGCTATTGCAGTTACTCCATAACAGCATGTACATTGCAGATCTCTTGCCGAATGCATATGCTCTTCATCTTCCCTCCTCTAGTAAAGCATCCTGCTGGCAACTTCTCTTATTTTTCTTCTGACTACCCTTTCTTAATATATATTTTTTTCTTCTTCCTCCTACTGGATCTCACTTTTCTGCCTTTCCCCTCTCTCCCCGTCCTCCACAGCTTCTTGTTTTCTTCTCCTCAGATCAGCAGTCCTTGCTGCACCTTGTACAGCAGTCAGTCTCTAATAATGATTAAGAAACTCATCAGTACTATTACAATCTCTTTATTTTTTCTTTTGTCAAAAAGCTCCTTTCATTCTGCTTTGGTTTGAGATATATCCACGCATCAACGTATTTGTCTTTAGACTGAATCAAGTGTCTCTACCAAGAATTAGCTTATTTCATGTAATTGAGGAGTGGGAGGCACTAAGTAGCTGCATAATGACATAGGGTAAAGAACACGGCTATCCCCTCTTTTATTTTATTCTCAGACCATTTAGAATTAGCAGGTGTATATCATGATCTGCCAGATGATCTTACATGATAACAAGAGCAGTTGTGAATACATGAAATTATGATGTATGCTTTGTACAGTTATAGTTGGAAGGTGTGAACTGCAACACCAATGATAGATATGTAAAATATTTCAATATACTGGGATTTTTTGATTGATAGTTAAGGTTCTTCAGAGTCTTAGTAGTGTGCCAGTACTTATATGATGGGGCTAAATTTCTGGAGGATGTAATGGGTTTAGTGGTGTTCCCAGGAGCAGAAGATGGATCCTTCACTGGGTGCATGGTAGTCCAAAAGCTCTGTACTAAAATATAAGCTGCCTAAATGTGAGGTGCAGACTGGGGTCTTAAACACTATGCCTTGGAGAGCTTCTTCTAGACTTGGTTTGGAGCCCACTCATACTTTTAAATTCATGCGACACTATTTACACCTTTCCTAAAGAAGCCAGCAGTTAGGAAATTTACTTTTTTGATCACGATATTTTGATTGCTTCATGCTTCCAGGGCTAGAGTGTCTCCCTCTGGGCCATCAGATATAAGAATTGCAAGATCAGTGAGCGAGCAGAACGGAGCAAAACGTTTCACACTTGGGAAAACCCAACAACCCCTCCCCAGGTTCAAAAAAACCCCCACAAAACTGAAACACCATAATGAAATAAAGCCCAGCAAAAATATCCAAAACTCCAAGTCGACAACTGATTTGTCCTTTTCACATGTTAAGCAATATGGATAGGGGACCTGAATGTTTGCTTTGTAGCATCTACATATGTCCTATCAGGCCTTGTGTGTAAATAGATTAGCTGAAGTGATTAATGTGGGAAAAAACCCCAAGAAAGGCAACACTTGATTTAGGCAATCAGACATTTTATTATTTTCTGCACTGGCTTGAAATTCATGAATAAGGCAAATGCCTGAAATTGAAGTGGATTATCTTCTTATTTTCTGTGCCTGCGTCTCACCTTGGCAGTCCTCTTTTCCTCCAGCTTTTTTTTGTTATCTTCATGTAATTTCACACACGTATGAAGGCTTCTCCATATATAGCTTTCTGTTATTCTCCAATGTTCAGAGGTTTGAGACTGTTTCTGAAGATGTGGGTGTAGAGGAACTTTGAAGACTTCCATGGCATAAAAGGAGTTGCAATGCCATTACCAATGCTGATTTTTTTTTTGAGTGATGCATTTTATGATTCAAAGAAGCTATTCTGCAGTCTGTGAATCTGATATGTGGATTTATACTTTTAAATGGTTATCCCTCTCTAAACCAGTGTGACTGCATAAAGGATCTTTCAAATTGCTTTTTTTTTTTTTTTTTTTTTTTTTTTTAAAATTTTGCCCCTGTNTCTCGGAGGAGTTTCCGAGTTGCACAAGGAACAATTTCTCCAGGAATGAGGTGGCAAAGTGAACAAGATCCTGAATTTGCCTAATTTTCTGAAAACACTTCTAATTTTAAGACTAAACTCCTGATTGCTCCCATAGTATATGGGGTTTGGATTGAATATTTTAAAAACTTGTTTAACTTCTCTTAATGCTGCTTTTTTTTTTTTTTTTTTTTTTTTTTTTTCAAACATTGCAGCCTGTGTCTATATATTTTGCATTAAGTATTGCCAGCTGAAAGAGACTTTCTAAACCAATATGAGCTGCAGCATTCTGTGCTTGATCTGCCTAGGTGACCGTGACTTGGTTGACTTCATGTGTCTAAAGAGTTTTTCACTAGAGGGCCAAAGTATAATATTTGGAGGACTTTCCATGTAAACAGGTAATAATCTTTAGAGTTACTAACTGCTGATACAATATCACTTCTTTAATAAGACTTCTAAAAATACCAAACACCTCATTGCTGGAAGAGAATGTATCTAATCTTGAAAATTAGCTGCCAAGTCTTCAAGTCATACAGAATTAAATTCTTCATACGTTTCTCTTCGTCTAGGTCATCTTTGGAGCTCATTTCTCAGTTCCATCCCACATATTTTTATCATTCTAGCAGAACGCCCAAGCTGTAATTTTTATCTATGCTCTCTTTCCTTTTTTTCCCCCTTCCATCTGACAATTATCACACCTACTGACATGTAATTTTACTGGCTTAATGGTTGTGATTAAATTCACAATTTTAGTTGACTCCCACTGAAATCATCTTAATCTTGACATCTTAAATGCAGCTTCCGTGGCCAGGTTCTTGCTGCTAGTCAAGCTCTTGCCTGACTTTTGGAGATGGCAGTGATTGCAGTTGTCTAGGGACAGAGATCTCACCAAAGGATCAAAGAGGGTTCTGGAGAGGTGTGTGGCGGAAGTCAGAGGGCTCTTATGGTTGGGTATAATTTTAGGGAATCCTCCCAATTATGCTTTGATCTCGAACTGAGTTTGTGTTGCATTTCCCAGCCTGGTTTGATGTACCTACGTTTGCTCAGGCTCCCAGAGAAGCAGCGGTTCTGGAGTCCAGCATGACTGTACAAGTCTCTCATACTCACACTGCCCTGCACTGAAATCCAGGTTGATGTGAATTCAGAGGTTATGGTGTCTGAGTCAACTACATTAA
This sequence comes from Psilopogon haemacephalus, assembly GCA_013396835.1. Taxonomy (NCBI): domain Eukaryota; kingdom Metazoa; phylum Chordata; class Aves; order Piciformes; family Megalaimidae; genus Psilopogon; species Psilopogon haemacephalus. The sequence goes on along the minus strand of VWZI01007998.1, from coordinate 432,331 downwards.
ATGCAGCACTTCAGCTGTGGCAGTCACACCTTTGTACCACAGGCGTACTCTGTCACATAAACCCAGCCTTCTGGGAGGAAAAGATAGTTTAAAATTATTCATACCTTATATTCTGCCTCAGCAGTTCTGTCTAAGAACCTGTATCTCGAGAAAGCAGTTTCTTCTTGATTATATCCTTCTCATTTTGTAGCCATCTGTCACTCTCTCCACTCAAAGTTGAAGTTACGTGAGTAGGTTTATTTCCTCCTCCTCCTCAAAAAAAAAGAAAAAAATAGTTTTGTTCCAGAAATTATGCAGCTGTGTTATTGAGACCCAAGCTGCCTCTGCTGAGAAGCCCTGAAATTGGTAGGGATGTGGCTCAGGCTGTAGGTGCTGCAGTATGCACAGAGGACTGTGCAGAAATACAAGTGCAGGTTTTTTGTGCAGCAGTCAGACGATGGATCTTTGGGCACTGAAGGGCAAAACACTTAGCCGAGGGTTGTAATAGCTCATCCTTGAGCTTAGTACATGCAGAACAAAGGATGGTGAGTTATGGGTTTACACTGGAAGATATCACAAGGAACTCTGGTAATGCCAAATGAATTGGGAAAAATTGTCATGACATCTTTTTCCCTGACTCCAGGAGCAGAAATGAATGTTCTGATAGCCTGAAATGCTCCCCTCTAGCATTTCCTGGATGGAAAGCTTAGGAAGTGTTGAAGCTAACAATATTCTTGTTGCCAGTTACTTTGGCTGCCAACTCCAGCTCAGATTCTCTGAGTAGACATAGCCAATTAGCAGGATTTCCCATCCTGGTACCGGGTGTAAGTGATTTCCAGCAGAGAGCAACTTACAGAGGTTCCTGCAGGATCAACCAATTACCAACATCCCTTCGGCAAATCTGGTCTCACTGCTTCAAGAGCAGTGCTAAGCTGGAAGCTGTTTTCACCTGCTATAGTGTGTCTTTGTTTTACAGGGTTTTACACATTTCAGAGATGCTGGTGGCTGCAGCTAGGAAAGCAATGCCGGGATTCTGATTTAAGATGCTGTTTCATGAGCTCTCCTGTTAGATCACAGTACACTGGGAGGTCAAGAAGGCAGGGGCTCTATCTGAGAAAAAAAAAGTATATGTAATGAATACACATCCCTATCTGTATGTGTGTGTGTATGTGTATATATATGCACACACTTTTGTCTTCCCGTTATTTCCCTGTTAAATTTACACTGATAGTAAATGTACATTGTGGATGCAATCTTGTAATGCTTACACAAGTGATGTTGACTCGTTCTAATAATCCTCCCCAAGTGGCTACACTTTCTTGTTTGTTGTTTGCTTAGTGCTCTGAAATGATGTTTGCTTTCAGAGTAACTTACTACAAATTATTTGTTGTTTATTCTTGCATCTGTTCTTTATAGCAAGTCTTTGTTTCAACAGTGAAAAGGGGCTTTGTGTGAAGAGATCGCTCCTGTAATAATGATTTGCTTGGATGCAAACACTTTTGTAACATCTTCCTACAACAGCATTGCAGTTCAAGAGGGCACGGACCCAGGAAGGTTAATTAATAGTGTTAAATGCCACAGTATCTTTAGGGGCAGAGAAATACGGTCTGAAATACACAGTGAGATAAAATAGATGTTCAGTGGAAGCTTTACAATTTTTGTTTCTCAAAAGTTGACAGTTAATTCCATGGTGTTGTGATACAACATTTTGTTTTCTATTAATATATGAAATACTTTATGCTCGGGCAAAAATATTGCAGGATTTGCTTCTTTGCTTCCGCCTTCACTAGACTGGCCAAAATAGTTATACTAAAGCAGGTAAAAACCTTAAAAATTCATAGAATCAGCAAGGTTGGAAGAGACCTCCAAGCTCAGCCAGTCCAACCTATCACCCAGCTCTATCCAATGGCACTAAGTGCCCCATCCAGGCTTTTCTTGAATACCTCCAGGGACAGTGACTCCACCACCTTCCTGAGCAGCCCATTCCAATGCCAAACTCTCTCTGTGAAGAACTTCCTCCTATATCACTTCTTCAGTTTACTCTTTGTCAGTCTGGTAGAACTCCTTTCCATGTGGTAGCTACTGTCCAGCATAGTATTTACTTAAAACTCACTGAAGCTGAAGATGCACATGATGCTTGATTAAATCACTGTGGTCAGTGTTTAAATAGAAAGGCTAAAGATTATTTGTCTCTTCAGAGGCTACTGTTGCCTTGAACTATTCTATGTGATTAAAATATCCAAGTCGATATTGCTCAATTAATTTTAGTAATAAGCTCAGTGGTCTGGAGTCAGTATATTTTGATTTATTTATCTAGGTCATACTTATATTTATATATATATAAATGCTTACTGAACCTATAGCAGCTTTTGGTGGTTTGGAAATTATTGTTAATTAACATCTCTGCTTAAATTCCTGCCTGCTAAACTGTAGCTGATGAGTTATCATGCTATGAACAATAAATTCTGAAGCTACTTCAGAAACATACTCATTTTACCTAAATTAGATGCTCCATCAGTGGAGCCAAATCGATTCTCTAATGCCATATTTCTATAGCTTTGTGGTGGGATTGAGTGCACCATCAGCAAGTTGGCAGATAACACCAATCTGAGTGATGCTGTTGATCTACTAGAAGGAAGCTAAGGAGAGGTCTGGAGGAGGACTGGAGAGGTGGGCCCAGGTCAACCTCAGGAGGTTCAACATGGCCAAGTGCAGGGTTCTGCACCTGGGTCAGAACAATCTGCGTTTTCAATACAGGCTGGGGGGTGAGATGATGTGTCTCTGTGGACAAGAACTTGGGAGTCTGGGGGATGAGAATCTGGATGTGAGCCGACAATGTGTGCTTCCAGCTCAGAAGGTCAGCGGTGTCCTGGACTGCATCAAAAGAAGTGTGGTCAGCAGATCAAGAGAGGTGGTAGTGCCAGGATCCAGAGGAGGGCCGTGAAGATGGAGTGCTAAAACAGGCTGAATTAGGTGGGGTGGTTCAGCCTGGAGGAGACTCTGGGAAGGCCTAAAACAGGCCTTCTAGTAGCTGAAGGAGGTCTATGAGACTGTTAGAGAAGAACTATTTCCAAAGGCTTCTAGCGATAGGATGAGGGGCAATGGTTTGAAATTGAAGAAGAGCAGACTTAAACTGGATTTTAAGAGAAGCTTTTTACCATGAGTATAATGGAGCACTGGAACAGATTGCCCAGGGAGGTAGTTGAAGCCTCACTTCTGGAGATAGTCAAGATCTAGTGGAAGATGTCCCTACGCACTGCATGGGGGCTGAACTAGATGGCCTTTGGTGGTCCCTTCCAACCCAAACCATTCTTCACTATATAGAAATGCCTCAGTGTTCACTGATATTCATCTGCCATTCTGTCCAGCAGAGGAGGAGAAGGGGGATAGGAAACCTTAACACAATTGGAGGTGCCTGCTGACCTAGCTCTGCAGTTGTGGGATGCGGNATAGATTGCTACCCTTCTTAAGGTTATGGAGCCCTATTTCTCTTTTTCTTTTTTTTTTTTTTTTTTTTTTTTTTTTTTTTTTTTTTAAGTAACTGGAGTACTTACTTATTTTTTCTCACTTCTGTAATCTGTTATTTATATTGAACACTTTTGCTTGAGCTGAGAAGAGAATTTCTCAGTTCGCTGTGACTTATTGGAGTTATGTGCAGGGGATTGTAATAATAGCGTCGAACATATTTCCCTGAAAGGCTAAGAACAGTACTTACCTGTTGTAGAGTTTAATTGAATGCTTAATTTATTCTCCAGAAAGCAGTTTGCTCCCTCCGGAGAACTGCTGGCTGAAATTTAAAAAGTGCTTTTTGTTCTCTGATCAGAGAGAACAAATAGCTGCACTGTGGTTGTGGAGATGGGAACAGCTGTTCCACTCCTTTCAAAATAAGAAGGGAAAAAAAGGAGACCCTGACCATCTCATAGCATTGACCACTCAGGGATCTCATTTCCAGTGCAGAAGGTTTTGCATTTAGGAAATGAAGGCTGAAAGATCTACTTAGTAGCCTTAACAGCACAGTCTTAGCACACAAAAATGCAGACAAGAATCTGAAAGCCAGGTCTAGGGAACATGTGTTTGTGCAAAGCTGACTCTATGTTACATCTGGACTGACAGTGATTTCCAGGTGTGCCTGTTCAGAATCACTGAGCACAGTGGCATGGGGGGAGAACTCTGGGGTTCCTCGGAAATATGTGGATCACTTTCTTCTGTATCTTCTAGCTTTGCAGTAATTGAGACTTCTGCTTTGTTTTAGAGAGGACAATCTGAATTTTAGTACTACTTGGTTGGGGTTTTTTTCCACAGCTTTGGAAATGATAATAAAAGCAGTTATTTCTCCTCAGCTGTTTTTAGCGAGGTAGTACAGAACTGTGCAGCTCAAAATCCAGAAAGAACCTGAGGTCTGGAACTTTATTTGATGGGTTCTAAGGAAAATGACTCTACTTGCGTGGGCAGAACTGATTACAATTTGATATAACATGGAATATTTGTGTCCTACATAAGCATATTTCTCATGTCGGTCCTATGAGTGAACTAAAAAGGTGGTTTGAAGATGGCTCTGTTAGGAGCACATTGCAGATGGAGAAAGTATTTCATGTCCAACAACATAATGAATGGTGGCAAGACTTACATGATTGTGTTTCAGCTTCTTCATTCCTTGCACACTTCTTTGTGTGAGGTGCAGTGATATGCTTTATGTCCCTTGCAATTTTTTTGTTGTGTTTTTTGTTTGTTTGTGCTTTTGTTGTTTTGGTGGTTTGTTTTTTTTTTTCTCTTTTTTCTTTTTTTTTTTTTGCTGGTGGACTTCTTTGGAGGTCTTATCACTTAGGGATCTTTTGTCATTTGTCAGCTGGCCCAGTTCTTAAGCTCTGCCTGAAGCTGAAGCTTCACTGGAGCTGTTTGTCTGTGTTGTATTACATAAGGTTACTGTGGCATTTAGTAATGTGAAAACTAACAGAGGTGGAGGATGGTTAGGCTGCAGAAGACTACTTGAGTGTTTCTGGTGAAGACTTGTTTGCTGTCCCAGCACTGCTAAAACTCTTAAGGGAAAGAGCAAGAGGCAAGATAGAATAGCAGTACAGAACTCGGCATAGGATGCATTATCCAGCTACACAGGGTCAGGCTGTTAGCTTTCTGCACTGGTAAAAACCCTCAAGCTACTCTTCTTAAGGCAAGCTCAGCATTTCTGCATGAGCAACAGTCACAGTGGGGACTGCAATGTAGATATACTCTGAGAAACTGTACCTGCAAAGATTTCCCCTCAGAGGAAAAAAGGCAATTAATTCCCTAAACCAAAATGGACCCCTGAGGATTTGTGCAGAGGTTGGGAAGTTTTCTCTACTTTAATGCTGTCCACAGCACAATAACATCAAGATGCAGTAAGTTCTCAACAGCTGCCACAGTTTAGAGGGGTTTGTGTGTCACAAACAGAGTTTACAACTGTTCTAAACATATGTTCGTTAATGATGCAGCAAAACTTTTGCAGACTGAGAAGGGACTAAGTTGTAGACCATTTCACTTCCCTACTGTGGACAATCACACTAGTAACACTTTGAGAAGGATGTGGGGCTGGAGATGATGACAGAGGCATCGGGTCTCACCAGTGGCCATCCTTTTTGTGGAGAGTTCTTGGCAAATTACGCAGAAGATGCAGAAGAACGGGAGAGGCTTTACAAAATTACCAGAAAAAAAACCCCATGCATTCAAACACTTTCTTTGAAGGGCACAACCACTGACCACATCTGAAAAAAAAAAAAAAAAATTATTGGTTTATAGTAAAGAGAATGACCGAACAGTCTGAGAAATCCACCCCACCTACATTCAGTGCAGCGGTTATCCTCTGTGTTGCTGAAGTCAACAGCATACAGTTGCCACCAAGTAAAAATAATTCTGAAGTGTTTTGTGTGTTCAAGATGCATATAATAAAACTGGAAAAGATTGTCTCAGTGCAGTACCATACACAAGTAACTGCAAAGAAACAATTGTGTGTTGTTCTGCCTCCTGGGTAGTTAACACTGCTTTTAATTTCATCTCTGTCTTTTCGTATTACCATCTGCAGAAACTCATGGCCAAGAGTTTGCCCTGGTAATAGCTGACTGTTCTCTTTGATATCATCACTCCTTGCTCTTTATGGACAGGCCAATATTCATTGTGATTAGCAAGGGACAGCACTGTCTATCCAGATTAGTCATGAATACTTAGCAGTTCACTCCGTGCATCATCACTAATTGCTGTAAAAGAAAATGTCTGCATTTCTTTTTTAAACAAAAAGGACCATGATTTTCTCTCTCCTGGGGAGACAACAATGCTTCACTTTGCATTCACCACAGCTGGTAAGTATCTGTTTCCATCAGTTATTCCAGGGAATAATGCCTTATTGGTCAGCTTTTCTGTTCTTGGGCTGAGACTTAATGTGGCACGAACCTGTACTAAAATATTACTTTCTAAAAGAAGACTCAGAAAGGTATTATCAGGTAACTCACAGCTATTATTCCAGTTTCTAAACTGCGTGATCCTACATGATAATACTAAAAAATAATTTAGTGACGAGCCCTTCTACCATGGGAATGAGTGTGGTTTAGAGTTTGCATACATAGGGCTGCAACTATTTCTGTTTGTTTAGCTCATGTTCTTAGAAAAACAAATGAACCAAGAAAGACAGATCAAAAATGATGCTGTTTTACATCTTCATAGAAATAAAAATGAACTTATGCGATTTGTAATCATTGTCTAAATCGTGTACGTAGCATTTTGCCACAGGGCATTTATTTTGTGTCCAAGAATGTTTTTTGCACCAGATTTTCCCCCCTCCAATGAAAGAAAATGTAATGTTAATTTATACAGTTTTATCTGCCAGAAAAATTGTACTGATTGATGAAATCTCCTCTACTAAGAGCTGTTGTCCTTCTATAGGAAAGCACATTTCTGAAGTGAAATGTAAATGGAACAAATTATTAGAGGTGAACAGACTTCTAAAGAGAGCATTGTAGGACCATCAAGAGTTGTACAGACAGTGAGTCTGTACATAGGCAAGGAAGATTTTATGCTAGTTTCACACACATTCTGTTCTGCCACCCTTCCTTTGCCACAGCTGACAATTACCATGGCTATGCCAGCTCAAGCCACAAACTCCAGGCTACAGCTCTCTTCTGGCTTTCATTTTGGCAAGAAAAGAAACTCTGATCACAGAGCTGTCATATTCAATAAATCCTTTCAGTCGTCAATGGCTCTTGCTGTATCAGTAAATAGTAGAGCCCAGAAAAATCTAACTTGAAGAGAACTTCAGTAGATATTCAGGAGCACTAGTGGTATTTTGCTTTGGTTTAGCTGTTTGGGCTTGTTTGAAGGTGGTTTTATTTTTATTTTTTCTCTCCAAACTAGCTCTAACCTGATCCCATGCACTGAATGCTGTTTAGTAGTTGGAACTTGCTAGTTGCATTCCTGGACTGCATCTTCTAGCTGAGGCTTATCCAAAAGAAATAAAGTTTTCAGAGCCTTAGATGGGTTCAGAACACAAACCAAAACAGAGTGGGGACAACTGAGGTATCTCCTTCACAAATGTGTTCCTTATCCAACCTAAAGTTCTTAAATAGACTTTTTTTAAGTTGGGAAGACTTAAAAAAAAAAAAAAAAAAAAAAAGGAGCATTGTTTTCAGGAAGGTAGGTTTATGCACAAAAGAATTTGAGCCAAGGAGTTTTTGCATTAGGCATGGACTATGTTAGTAAGTCTTCAGTCAAGACTTTGTTTAGCTTATTTTTTTTCTGACCATCTGGCCAATGCAGCAGAGAAGGGACACTTCTGGTTGACTGAGGGCACTTTCAGTATTTCTTCTCTGAGTCTCCTTTTCTGGGACTTTCAAGACCCATGTGGATGTGTTCCTGTGCTACCTGGGCTAGATTCAATAGTCTAGCTCTGGTACTGGGGTTGGATGGTTGGACTTTGATGATCTCTAGAGGTCCCTTCCAACTCCTTACATGCTGTGATCCTGTGAATATATAAAAACCTGAAGACAACATCTAGGGAGGATTTGTGTGTCCTGTTTAAAAGTTTGAGCTGGACCTGTTGCCATTGTTTCACCACAAACAGTGTTGATTACTGTTGTCTGACTTCACATGGAAGATTAAAGCCAAGCAAGTAGAATATTTAAGATCCTTCTGGTGCTCTTCTGCAAGTCTGGTAATGAAATCAACCTGGTAATTAGCTAACTGCTAATTAGCACCCTGTTGCTCTAGAATCTATATATTAGCTTTCTTGTATTGCTCCTTTGCTCTACATTTCCCCAAGAGACGTGTGAACATAATCCCATGTACCAAAGCCTCCATGGCATTGCCTACACTTAGATTTCTATTATTGGTAATACAAATGGCCTAGGATGATGATTATACAGGGACTGGGAGAACTTACTAGAAATTTAAGTTACTGAGGTTTTAGCAGCTGCGTCCAAGTGATTCAGATCATATTTTCCAGTACTTTCTTTTAGAAATCTTTATTGTTAGAGTGGATCGGATGCAAAAGCACTAGCTGGTCTATAAACCTGATCTAAATTGCATACTTGCTTCTGAGAATATAAGCAGAACTTTAACTCTCTGCAGAGCTGCTACTGAGTGCAACAGGACACACAAGTCCACACACATGCACCAGTTTGAAGTTTTTTTTCCTAGCTCTTTATGAGTGCCTGTAGCCCCTTAACAACATATTTGTCTGGTAAAATCTCTCCTAGCTTTCTAAACATGGATTAAAGACAAGATTTAAAATAGGTATTGCCTGATAATCTAAAACATTTTCTATTCATTTGGAAAGTTCTAATTAACAACACGCGTCTTCATCATTTATCCTTCTTTTTTTTCCTAGTGACTATGGTATAAGTCCTATTTTAAGACATTTTTATTGTAAACATTCTGACATCAGCATTATACACTGTAAATTCAAGGCTGTGAATATCTGAAAATAACATGCAGTGAACAGAAGCCTGTTAACTGTAAACTCAGGCTGTACTTGTTGCAGGAGAGCAAGATGGAGTAAATGTGACATGTGAGCACACTCCTACGCATCTGTCACCAACCATCAGGGTCTAGGAAAAAAAACCAACAGGTGCAATTCTCAACTGGTTGTTGACAATGACACTCTTAGCAGGATTTAGATGTGCTAATGTCACTTTAACAATCCAGGTGATTTTTTTTTTTTTTTTTACTGCTATCATTCTTCCATTTAAGGATGGAACACTTCCAGTAAGAACAAGTGGATATCTAAGAACGAAACCACATTATTTTAGCTCTGTTCCATCTGCGGAAATTAAGCTGTGACTTAACTGCTGATTATTCAGGCAATCAAAGCCCAGTGCACCTGTGCTGAGACTATTTCTAGCACTAAAGCACAACTATTCTTAAGCTATGGTTTCAGATGCAGGTCTGCTTAAAACAAAATATTTGTTTCCTCTGTGGTCTTTTCACTGGCTAGGGTGGAACTTCGGTGGATTGGGAGCCATAGAGCAAGCAGCAGAACTGCACAGGTCCCTTGGCTGGAAAGAGCTAAGGGAATGCTCAGTACAATAAGCTCTTTCCTTTCTTTCCTTGCCATGCCTTTTCTTTCTGCATCTAAGGAGAGAAGGTCATCTCCTTGCTGTTGCCAGTGCACACAACACACATTTATTATGTTCAAGACTTCCGAACAGGGAGTACAACTCTCTGTTTGTCTCACCAGCTGACTCTCATGCTGGGAGGAACTGCTCCTTCTNCCCCCTCCCCACCTCATGTAATAAGAATGGCAAAGTGCCATCTGGCATCCAGAGGTCTGGTGTGGGATTTAGATTCCAATTCTTGCACAGTGGGAGAGTTCCAGTAATGGTGGTAGGTTAGAAAGAGTCAAAGAGAAATCCTTCTAAGTCAATAAATTGCTGGTCACAGCCTGGAGTAGGAAAGAATACATCCTGTGCATCTAGTCATTCTGTCTCTATTCTTTAATTCCTGATTTGGAGGCTTTTAGTAAAGGCCATCTTGGTAGACCTGCAGACATGGAGGTCTGACCTTCACACCTACCCAAAACTTCCTAATAAATCAAAGAGCATTGGAACATAGCTGGTGCGATACTGCCAAGTAATTTAGAGCGTGTATTCAAGCCCAGTACAAAGGAACAAATGTAGTTAACAGCCTCCCTATGTAATTCTTCTTACCTCTACCAGAAGGTGTACTGATATAAGCAAAAACTGCCAGTGATACAAAAGTCACTTCTCCCAGAAATGGAAATAGATTGTTTCCATATATATTTTGAGACCTTTTCACATAAATTGAGTGACTTAAAATTTAATTTAAATAAATACATAAAAATAATCTTCACAATTGACTCCAGTTTCTCTTAGTGACATTTCATGACTTATCTTCATTGCCAAAGAAATGTCAGTTGCTCCATTACAAAATCCCAAGGGAGTCATGATGCTCTAGTTTTCACAAGGAGAACTAGTCAGGTCAGGTACGGAGAGAATGAGGGCCAGGAGGAGCAAAATATATGGATATGAGACATTAAGTAACTAATAGAAGAAATTACTGAGTTACTCAGCCTGTGGTTTTTGTGATGTTGGCATATGTCACTTATCTTCCTATAAAGGATGAAATATAAATCTTCTTAATAATGAAGACAGTCTAAAATTCACTGGGAGTGAGGCAACGTATAGCAATTTGCACTGCTCACAAGAGTTTTAAATATCTTCCTCCAGGTTAGCCTTTCATAATGCATAGCAAATTCACATTCACTCAGAAGCCAATGTGTGACTTGAACCAAGTCTGATTTTAGTGAATTCATTTCTGAGACAAATGACCCAATTGAATGTAATGGCTCTGTGAAGCTGCCTAGAGTAAAACATATGAGTAAGTAAGTGATTGCGTGATTGAGGCCTGAGACATTACGAAACATACTGCTGCTACCCAGTAATAGCATCATTAATGCAGCCATTTATTGGTTTATTTTTACTTAGAACAGGAGAAAATGCATTACCCTTCTGAGACCACGAGAAATCAATATATTTTCAGCTTTTAATAACCTGATCTAAACCAGTTGCTGTAGTCTGCAGTGAAATCTGTTGTGGGTATATGATGCCATTCATTCTCTCCACGATATTATTTGCATTTCAACAGACACAAACTTCAGCGAAGCAAAAATTAAACCTATGCCTGCACTACCAAAAATGAAAATTATGGACACTAGGAAGCCTAAAAAGTTCTTTTAATATCTTTGTTTTCGTAATAAAGAAAACAAACTGAGTCACTGAAATGTACGTGTTGTGTGATCACCAACTCACAACAGCACCAACCTTTATGTTACCAGGGTGTTGTTGACTACGCTTAGGCTGTAAAGATGCCAAGCAGCAAATAGCCATAAATGCATGTGGAATAAATGCTCTGTATATTTACCAAAACTCTTGACACCCTAGTTTAGGAAGATCCACTCTTACATGGTAACATTTTTACATGTAATTTTTCTTTGAATAGAAGTATATGCTATACGTTGCCTCACGAGGATGACTGGGGGACTTGAACATCTTCCCTACAAAGAGAGACTGAGAGCCTTGGGGCTGTTTAGTGTGGAGAAGGCTGAGAGGAGATCTGATCAATGTGTACAAATATCTTGACGGGTGGGTGTCAAGTGGCTGGAGTCAAGCTCTTTTGGGTGGTCAGCAGTAGTAAGGCAAGGAGCAACAGCTACAAACTGGAACGGAGAAGGTTTCAGCTCTATATGAGGAGAAACTTCTTGACAGTGAGGGTGGCAGAGCCCTAGAATAGGCTGCCCAGAGAGGTTGTGGAGTCTCCCGCTCTGGAGACTTTCAAAACCTGCCTGGATGAATTTTTATGTGACTTACCCTGGGAGATCCTGCATTGGGAAAGGGGTTGGATTCAATAATCTCTGGAGATCCCTTCCAACCTCTAAGGTTCTATGATTGTATATTGCAAATAGAAAGTGGCAGGACTTAAGATTTTGATTGTGAAGTGTCAAGTTTCCTGACCAAAGCAGTGAGAACAGGCACTGTCTAGGGAAAGAGACTTTGTTATAGACCTTCAAAGTGAAAGATGGAGCAGTGACTCAGTAGAAGTAGCTCTTTCGAAGGCATTATGCCTCCAGGGAGAGCAGCACTCCTTAAAGACAGAGATAAGCAAGGTCAGTGCATGTCACCATTCCTGGCCACCGATGCTAAAAAGTAAAAAAAAAAATAGTTTGCATTTAATTGTGTTTGAAATTCCTTTGATTCCTTATTCTCACAAGAGCTAGCCTGGAACTCAAAGAAGCATCCTTGGTTAATCCTTGGGAGTTCATATGTAGAACTTTGCCTTTGGGGGTATTTGGTTTTAAGAGCTGGAAACTCAAAAGCCCAGTTACTATTGACATGTTTCTCCAGGTTAAAGATGGAATTAATTTGCAACAGATAAAATTAACAATTGTTATTTAATTAATAAGATGTAATGTAGTTCTCCATGCTATGGCACTTAGCATCCACTGTTGGCAGTGTTTTTACGTTCCTCACAGCTTTTATTTTTGATTTACAGCAAACACCGCCCCCATCTTTTAGCTTACATCCGCTTTGTTCTTCTATTCAGTCATACCACATCAAGCCCTTAGATGTTTTATTTGCTGTACCTAATAATTTATTACTTTCAGTGTATTTCAAGTCCAAGAGAAGAAGTAATTTAGGATTTTCATTTGTCAGGGTTGTCTGCAAGCTGTTATATTTTTAGCATCCAGATTCAATCTTCATTTGTGTCTTATTTTTGAGACCTCACGCCCCAGAGAACATAACTGGGCAAGTTCACTTTGGCCACTGCTTCAAATGATAAAGTTTTCAGTAAGATTCACCAACCCACAGAAAATCTGCGCAACTCCACGTGAGCAAGGGTTGTGCTGTAGGAATGCATTTCAAAAACTGAGCAAAATAATGTTAGGAAGAACTCATTCTGTCCACAGTGCACTGCCCAAGCATATATATAATGCTATTATTTTTTATATCCAGACAAATTAAGAATACTTCACACCATCAGCTTGCAATTGAACATCACTCAATCAGGCAGCTTAGGCAGACATGCACAGCATTGTCAGGTTCTGTGAATCCTAAACCCCCATGCCAGTGAGCGACATGAAGGGGATTGCTTCTGACATAAGTAGTGAACCACAGGCAATGAAAGATTTGCAAATAGAAAACTGAACAAGGATGATGGGCTCAAGAAAACCAGGAAAACACAGCCAGCTGATGCTTCTCATTTGCTGGTTAGACAGGCCTCTGCAAAAGTAGTTTCCTTTTTTCCTCCTGCCTTTGTGACTTGACAGTAGCAATGGTTCTCCAGTACGGTACTGAATTAGGAGGCATTTTGTTTGTATTGTTAGAGCCTTAATTGAAACAGTCAGAGAGAAATGTTTTATTACAGAGAGAGAAAAGCCCTTTTTTAAATAAGACTCTAAGGAGACTCAGTTTTAATGACACTTAACACAGTCCTTTAAACCGCACAGTACATCCACGCGCTATTTCTTGTTAAATGTTGGTTATTTAACAGCAGGCTGGCACCAGATTGCCTGCTGTGGATAGTTAGGGCTGGCTCATACCAGTTCTGACAGTCTCAACGTTGCTGAAAGACAGCGTCAGTTTTAATTCTTACACTATTTCACTTCTTGACACTTTGTTTCTCTGACTACTATTTATAAGAGATGTCCTTCACGTGGCAGCAAGCGTAAACACAAATATCATCAGCTGCTGAGCTGTGTGTCGTGAAGTCACTTGGAACACTAGGTATGAGAGCAGGATTAGAAAAAGCAGGTACATCTGTTCTTCAGAGGTGTTTAACATGCAGGGCTTTTGGTATGGATGTTAGAGTCTAGCTGTTAAAACCAAAACATTACCTGTTAGTTGAAAAGAGCAAGCAGTCTATGGAAATTCAAGAGACCTGGGGATGCTTAGTCTTGAGAAGACAAGGCTGAGAGGGGATCCTACAATGTCTACAAATATTTGAGGGGTGGGTGTCAGGATGAAGGTGCCAGGCTCTTTTTGGTGGTGCACAGTGATAGGACAAGGAAAAATGAGTACAAGCTGGAACACTTTTTTATGGTGAGGCTGATTGAGCAGTGGAACAGGCTGCCAAGAGAGGTTGTGGAGTCTTGTTGTTCTCTGGAGAGTTGCAAAACCTGCTGGGACGTGTTCCTGTGCAGCCTGCTCTAGGTGATCCTGTTTTGGACTTAATGATCTGTGGAGAGGTCCCTTTCAACTCCTAACATTCTGTGATTCTTATTATCAAGCTTGCATTTGTACGGATGTTAAGAAAAACAACATCACTTGGGCAAGATTAAAAAAAAAAAACAAACCAACAAAACACTATCACAGTGTAAGTTTTAAGCTGAACTGTTTAGCCACAGTGCAGTTATATTTCAAGTTAGTGGACAACCTTTCTTCTTCAAGATTTTAAAAACTTGCTTTACTTTTCCCACCTGGGGATTTTTCAGTTTTACGTGGGATAATATTTAGAGTTTTTTATTGTTGTGGATTGTTTTATGCCTTCCCCCCAAGAAAAGGACATGGCAAATCCTGTTTCAAATGAAACAGACATTTTATCTGTAGAAGATGAAAATAGAAAGAAAATGAATTGTAATCTATTACAAAATTACAGAGCATTAAAATTTGAATCCTTCCCCTTCCATAGGGTAGAGCTGAGGCAAGCAAATATTAAAGCTATCAGTTCTTTAAGATCAGTTGTCAAAATCTGCTTTCCTGTCTATGATACAACAACTTCAAGGCACACAGGGAACTTGTGATGTAGAGAGGAAGAAAAGGTGACAGCTTAAATAATAATTTCGTGTTGTAGACCACAAAGTTGCACAGTAGAAACTCATAAAAGCGAAGGTAGAGAAAATGCACATAGGGCATTCCTATCCAGTTTTGAACAGAAATAAACACTCAGAAGTTCTGTCATAGTTCTGATTTCCCCCATAACCCATTTCTGAAAGGCAGGTGTGCCCCAAAGGAAGTGGAATAAAAACAAATCAGAGATGCTGATAAGGTGACTCAATCATCGTGGGACACATTAGCAGTGGTAAGCAAGGTTGTCTAACCAGAGCGTTAACCTTCAGGAAGGAGGGCTAGAAGTAATGAAATAATTTACATCATCTAAACACATCAGTTGGTATGCAAATCTAATAAGCAGTTACTTCATTATTGATGCTGACATTCCTTTTGTTGCTTCAAGAGGGGAATTTGCATTTTGTGATACAACTGTTTACAGACAGGATATAAAATGAAGCAAAGCATCTAAAAAAAATTCTAGTAACTGTCAAATGCTTAAATAATGAGCCCAAGACAGCACTGAGTAATGAAAGTAAACATCTCAGCTTACATAATCAAGATCATAGAAAATCGGTTTTTGCTGTGGTTTCTGCCGAGTTGAAAATAACAAAACTGATTTGAATAACACACAGAAAACAAAAAGACCTTCCAGGTTTTCCAGACACACACAAAAAAACCTGCAGCCCAAACCCCACAAGTGAGCAAACAACAAAACCCAGCAAAAAAAGTTGGAAAAAAAAAAATCCCCAAATTTCTTTCTTGAAATTTTTAAGCTTGAAATATTGATAATTTGATGTATGGAAGTCAGAAAATTTATCTAGGAGCTCACTGGCAACTGAGCATTGTTCTAAGCAAATGCAGTGTTTCCAGGGACTCAGTGCTTGCTGTGCAAGGCCGCGGCTGTCTGGATGGGTCATGTGTTTGCATGTGTACATCCAGAAGGATTCAGTTGTTAGTGAAAAGTTAACTGAAAATCTGCATTAAATACCTGGCAGTAGGAACAAAATACCGAGTAATAAAACTAGGATGAGAAAAAAAAATGCATTTCCACCTTATAGGCACACTTAAGTCAAGCATTTAAATTTCCAGGCAAGAATTCGACATGCAAGATTTTTTCTTTTCAAGCATTGCTGTGTTTATACTTGCATGAACACACACACTGAGAGATTGGAAAAACACCCATGGCCCATGACTCCATTTTTTCAAGCTGCCTGTCTCTTCTAGCCTTCACCTCTTTCATTACTAGGGACAGTTATGGTTTAAATTATCCAGCAATGAATTCTCTAGCTGTTGCACATCCTAAAGAATTCAGTTTTCATCAGCTTCTTTTTCTTCTCTTTTCATTGCTATTCAACTTCCTTTTTTCCCCTGTAAGTTAAATTAACCTTTTCATTTTGTAGCTCTGAACTACATGTTTAATTTCTTCTCTCTTCAAGCATTTGAGATGGTTATCCCTTTAGCTACCATTTCTCTGACTACATTTCCTTTCTTGGCTGTTGTCCCTTATTGCCTCCAAAACCAGATACATACTCTTGCATTGCATTTTGCCTGTATAAAAAGGGCATAATCAGACCATTTAATCTTTTCCCACTAACTGGTCCCTTCATTTACAATCCCTTTGGTAGCTTTCTTCTTCCCCTCTTCCCTCTGAATTCTTTCCAGCATATTCACATTTTTGTTGTGCCAGCTCAAACAGTGCTAGCATATGTAGGCTACTATATGAGTGTTTACCTATTGAAAACTGTACATGCAAACGTTGAGTACAAAATAGAGTTCATTTAAAGCAGATTGCACACGGAATTCCAAGTGCAAATCATTTGGTGAACACTCAGATGCCTTGGAATGAAACTTTAGTCTTGGAAAAAGCTGGAATTGGGTGTGCAGTGAAGTGACACACATCTATCTTGAGCAACAGAGGCAGTAGGACAAAGTCTGTTTATATCATATGGAGATCAAGCCTGAATGTTTTCAAAACCTTGCAATTACCAGACATATATACATACATATATATATATTTTTTTTTTCAAAACCTTTTTGATTACCATACATATATATGTATGTATGTATTTTGTTACCTTAGGACACTGGTTTGGGTACAACAAGCCCAGTATTTAGAGTTGGAAGGTAAACATGCACTGAAAGATGATCTTGCGCCAGCAGGCGCTAGATAAGTACCAATCTGAAAGACTCCGATCACAAAGGGTTAAGACAGATTGCACTGCCGGGTAGGGAAGAAAGTAATAGCCTTCTTGAGAAGAGATCGTGGCCAGGAAAGTACAGCATGTGTGACCTTTAGGACATGGAATACTGTTGTTCACTTTTGCCAGCTGCCTTGGCTTTTGCTTCTCCTCACTTTAGAACCTGGCTAACTCGAAACTGGTAAAGCCTTTGATCACTGTGGAGACCTGCATACCATGTCTGACCACAAACAAAACTGAAGTGTCTTAGCAACTTTGTCCATACTGAAACAGGTGTTGTTATCTTCTCAGAAGTTCTGCTTTCCTGAGCAGCAAATCGATTGTAGGGTTCTGTCCCAGTGAAACCTGGCCAAGCAGTATGTCAGTTTGCACATATCAGAAAAAAAGTATTCCAGCTCGGTGTTTGCCAGGTGAAACCTGCAGCCTAAAATAATCTTTCTCATCGTGGACAGTCGTAATTTCTGACTGTCTGACCTTCTCATCCTGAAAAATTAATTCTGCTAGTCATAAACAACCTTTTTACCATACATATGCTCCACCTTAACCTTGTGGCGCCTCCAGGTAATTCTCCATGCTGATTTGTTCTAGTCTGACATCTCTGCGTGCTGGGATTTAGGTTAACCTTTTGTGCTTCCATAACAGATGCTTCATATGCTCCAGTCAGGGATTTTGTTAATTGCTTCTCCAATGGTGAGGACAACTGAGCTCCAAGGGATTAGGAAAGAATCAGGAAATCAACAACAGGTAAATTAGAAGTGGATCAGACACTTCCCCATTGGAAAAAAAAAATGTAAATGATAAAAGCTAAGTTTGATCCTCATGTTCATGCATGCTTTCAAAATAGGATTTGTCAATTGCAGATGCAAAGCAGCTCCAATTTGATATTAGTCACTTTGTCTAGTTTATATTCTGAAACATTAAAGCTGCATAAATGACCTGCCAAGTATTGATGTAAGCTTATTGACAAAACAGAATGCTTCACAGTAAGGGCATCATCTCACAAGGCTCCACACAGTGACTCTGTAATTACTGTTTCAGCCTCTGCATATCAGATCTCTCGTATACTGTGCATGATTCACCAAAAATTAAAAAAAAAAAAATCCAGGCAAGAATTAGCTGATGTAAGTAGGAATAAATTATCTGAAACCAATAATCTTTGAGAGCTCACAAACCCAGAATTATTCTAAAATGATGGGTTACACTTCTTTCACCGAGGATTAGAAATAATAAGTAAACTCAGCAATTTATTTAAAAATTCATTAAAACCTTATCCAGTAGTGCATAGATCCTCCAGAAAGCTAAGGCAGCACAACAAAATAAGCTGACAAAAGAAGCAGAAGAGAATGGATTTCTTTCTAGTACTCTGTGTAGAATGAGTTCAGCTGTGTACTGTGCAAAACACAGGTATTTAAAGCAGGAGATGATCAGAGGATCTAGCCAAACCTTCAAACCTGGGCTGGACAAAGAGGCAGAACTGTTCAGTGTTTCACAGGGAGTAGGATTAAAAATAAATAAATAACAGAAATGGACACTGGGTCCAACCAGACCTGCATACCTAAAGGCCTTAAGTTATGCCTGTGTTTAGTTACTTCTTCTCTTGACTTCCACTGTCACTGTGTATGTTTGTTCTGCATTTCCACTTGCCTTGCGCTGTCCTTGTCAGTTTACTCTTGCTTAGCAGTTTGGATACTTAACTGGGAATATTTTCACTACACTGTTGCAATTCTTTGTTACGGAGAGAAAAAATAAATAATTCAAGTTTCTAACTGTTTTTAATCATGTGTGAAATGTAAACAAGTTTATGCAGTCTTTTGGGAGTGGGTACTACACTTCTCTATTCTGCTGGAGAAAAAGGCCCTAACAATCAAGTTGCAAACAATCCATGTTTGCCTAGTTTTGGTTGTTTGCCAGCTCAGGACAATCTCAAACTACTACATAAATCTGCCTCGGACAAAGGTTAGAGCAGACAGCAGCAGTTAACAACACAAAGCTTCCTGTACCTTGAGTGTATAGGAATAACTACTTGCATATGAATGACCACCTTGAAAATGAACTCTGAAAACTGACTCAACAGTTAAGGAGTTGTGCTAGGAGGAGCCATTCCTTTACATACACAACAAGCAGAATCTGGTGCATAGCTGTGCATGCTTCAATAATCCATCATTTTGGTATCAGTAGTATTATTTATTGAATCAGGCAATCTTTGCTCAGCTGCTGTATTTCAGAAAGTTGGGTTGTGGTTTGGTTTTTTTTTTTTTTTTTTTTTTTTTGTTTGGAATTCCTTCAGGTTCTTACCCCTATTAATATTCATCTACAAGAATGATGTCTTTAAATACCGATAACTGTCCCAGTTCATCCATAATTTATGAACCTCTTCTTAACACAAAATCCATAGGCATCACTTTTTGCCCCTTGACTCCAAAAATTGAAGGCAGACAAAGCCATAGTGAACAGCCCAGGAATATAGCTGTCGTTTTCTGCCATCTCAAAGAAATCTGCAGTTTAGATGAAGTTCATATTTATTTCACATCTGAGACAAAAAGCTATTAAAGGCACCCTGTGGCTTCAGTTCCATTTTATTTACTTGATTTACATCTTAACAACGTTTGACAAGGTAAACCTCTTAAGAAACATCATACCCTTTGTGAGAAAGGGTGATGAATCTTAAGAAAGGAACTATTCAGAGCTGTTGCAAAGAGTTCCCTCAACAGGATGTTTCCTTTAAATTACAGCTGTCACTCAAAAATATAACTTTGCTCTGTGTTAAGTGGAGACCAGGTTTCAGAGGGAAGAGTAATGTGAAAAGAGGAAAAAATAAAGCTCTACACAAATAAAGATAAACAAGACACTGGGTTATCACAAGTGTTTCAGAGAAAAGACAGAAGTCAAGTCTAAACCAGGCTGAGGAATATTTAGAAGCATCCCCTAATATGCACTCAAGTTATTTAAAAGTTAAAATATGTCGTTCCCGTTGGTATCTTCCAAATTTAAACAGCAAGTTTAGTGCGTTACATAACGTGGAAGACAACATTAGCTAAATGTTAACAGTAATTTTGAAAGACAAGGAAGGAGTTTAAGCAGAAGCAAATGAGTCTTCATAATTCTATGCAGCAGTGTCCAACGTGAGCTCACCTGTGTGTGGTCACATGCATAAAATACTAGCCCCCAAAAAAGAAAATAAGAGAAAATAAAATTATGCCTGCCTGAGCTGCCATTTTCACAAGTGTGGTAGGCCATGGAGGAGTGGACTCCGCATAGATTTGTTATGTATTTCCCTCTCTAAACCTGTTTAGCTCATGTTTATGCAACAGCATAGAACTACCTGACCTGACTGAGACAAGTGAGGGTGACGGAGCCCTGTCACAGGCTGCCCAGAGAGGTAGTGGAGTCTCCTTCTCTGGAGACTTCCAAGATCCGTCTGGATGCGTTCCGGTGTGACCTGAGCTAGATTCTATTGTGGTGCTCTGGCAGGGGGGTTGGACTTGATCATCTCTGGAGGTCCCTTCCTACCCTGTAAATCCTGTGATCTTAGTGAAGTAAATCTTCATAATTATGAAACAACAAAGCACTGCCGAAGAAGATAGGTCACTCTAATCCTGCTGCTCTGAATTAGACTTCAGATGGTATGTGCCACTGCTGTGTCACTAGGCTTGGATAAGACAAAAAGGTAGATTTTGATTTCATATATAGGCTTTAATTTGCCACAAGGAGCATGTAAATGGTGTAGCCACAGGTTGTTTGCTTATTGCACGATTATTTAAAAGACTGTTTCTTTGGTAGGTGAAGTATCTGTGGACTGTTTGATCACTAAGGTGGTGTGCTTCCTCTGCTATCAAATGTAAATAGCACTCTGTTACTCTGAAGTTTGCTCGGTGTCTCCCCAAAGGCAAAGCATAATGGCTGCTTGTTGGAAAGATTACATGTAACATTTTTCAATCTCTCTCAAGATAATTCTTCTTAGGTTTCAGAGATGTAGCAATCTACCTGACCAAACTGTCAAAAAGGTATGTTCTGTAGCTTGTGCTGAACAAGGGCAGACCACAACCTGGGAGGTTATCTTTACAGATGTACAAGCAGTGAAAACCAGCTAAATTTTTCTAAGGACACTTGGATGAAGTCAATTTGTGTGATGTGCAGTGATACCACATCCTCTGAAATGATCAGGATTGAGCTGATGGGTTTGTTTAGAAAGAAAAATACCCATGAAGGTTTCAGGAAAAGCAAATGCATTCCCGTGCAAGTTATCTAACCTGAACTTGCCCCAGGTCCTACTGTCTAATGTGGGAATAATGTTTGCAACGGGGATTTGTTATGAAGTTGAAAATCCAGCTGTAGTTAAACAGTGCCCAGATAATAAGCAGAGAGAAAGGTATAACCAACTGAAACACAGCTGGCTGAGCTGTAGGCATTATATTGTTCCTTCTTGCTGTTCATCCACTTAGGGAGTTGCTTTAGCATGAATTAGCAGCACATGAAAAGTTAATGTTGTTATTCATTTTACTTGAGTAATAGTCAATGACTGTTTTGGACATTCATATGTTTAAACCACAGTCCAAAAGTGTGCCTATAGTTCTTGTTGCTGTATCTCAGTAAGGTTTTATTACTTGGGTTGGGGGCCAAGCTCAGTGTTAGTTGACCTGGAAGGTGTATAATCTGTGGCAGATGATCTCACTTTTGGAAGTTCATTCTTTGCTGTGTTGGTCTGGCATTTCTGACTATGTCTCCAAATATTGCAATTACAGAATCAGTCAGGTTGGAAAAGACCTTCAAAGTCATCAGGTCCAACCTATCAGCCAATGTTATCTAATCGACTAAACTGTGGCACCAAGCGTGCCATTAACATAACAAGTGTCCCTTTGAACATTTCCAAGGACAGGAACTTCTCCTTGCTCCTGGGCAGCCCATTCCAATGCCAATCACTCTTTCTGGGAAAGACTTGTAACATCCAGCCTAAATCTCCTCTGGTGCAGCGTGAGTCTGTGTGCTGCATTGCAGCCAGGCAGTACCTTCTGCTTCCTTGACTATCATAGAATCATAGAACGGTTTAGGTTGGAAGAGACCTTAAAGACCATCCATGCAGAACTTCCCCCAGCTGCCATCTTGACACACTTCAGTTCTGCAAAAGTCATGCTGCTAGTGCTTCTTTACCACTTAGATTCCTGAGCAAAATACTCATTACAGAGGTCAACATCTTAGTAAAAAGACCACTTGGAGTTAAGGGATGCCTTCCCTTGCTGTTTTAACCTGACCTCTTGCTATTGAGAAACTGAAACATTCCTGCTTTCAAAAAGTGAAATCAGGTAAATACTTGAGAGGGAAAAGCACAGCAAATGGTGTTGCAGATGTGTTGCTTTATGAATTCAGCAGGAACAATGAAGGGAACTGCAAAAGAGGCTGCTTTCTTCTACAGCTGTCAAGTAAACCTTATTACAGTTAGTAGCAAATGTTATCTCCAGAATTGCTTCGTTTCCACTGTGTTTCACAGTTTAGAATATACTTCAGTTTCCTTCTACTCTGGCAAATTGATTTTTGTACAGCATGAGGGGATGTGTTCTGCTTCCGACTATGGATTTAAAGAAATACTACACATCACCTTACACTGAGTAAAAATCAATTTTCTACCTGTAGGTGATGAAACTATTTCTCACTTCTGCTGAGCAGCCATATATCTCATAAGGCTCAGGATCATAAACTGCTTCATTTCACCGAGAGCGAAAAGAAAAGGTGATCTTTTAAAAGACATTATTGCATGTATTACTCAGGTGCTCCTTACCAAAGGTTAGCTGTAGCTTTATGTCCTATGTTTAATATTAAGCTTGTTCCTCCTTACTTTTTTATGCCCAGCTGTTATGAAGAGACTTTAGTCTTGGTAAACCCCCCTCCCCAAAAAAAAAATTACATCTGAAAAATGCAAAGCAGTTGTTTCTCTCTGTCTCCTGGTGATAAAGGGCATTCTAGAAGAGGAACTGCATTAAAAGCTCAGATCAGAATCAGAACACAACAGAAAGCCAGCTGTTCAGATTTGGCTGTGGACTGCAGCAGAATTATCTCATTTGCAAATCTCGCTGGTTGGTGAAGCAGATAAATGATAACACCGCAAACTAGTAAAAGGCAGAAAGCTTCATTCTGCACATATCCGGGTCTGACTTCAAATTTGATATTGAATGTGCAAGCTTTGAACACCTATTCACAGACATATTCACTCCAAGCAGTTCTGCACATGTGGCATTTTAATACAGGGAAAGCACTACTAAGCTATTTCCCTGCATAATGGTACAGAAACAAATATTTTAACATTTAAGTGGAATAAAATTTTCATAAAAGAAATAGCTGGGAAAAAAAAAGGGGGTGGCTGGGTGTGTATGTGTGAGGAAGTGAGCTCGTTTATGGCAAAGGATGCATTTCCAGCCAAATGAGGAAAACTTCTCCCTGTCAGTCAATCAATCAGTGCATAGTTTATTTTAAGCTAGTGATAATACAGCTTTGGAGATTAGAAAACTAGTGAGCTACAGAGAAGATCAAATTAAACTTCCTTAAGTGGGGAAAAAAAAAAATCTTTAACAAATAAGATCAATCCCCACTCTGTGAAGTTCAAAATGGAAAAAAAAAAAACCTTATTCAGAAATAATATCTGATGTGAACTGGGTCAGTAACATGAAGCAGAAATAGATGAGCCTGCTGAGAAGCAGGAATTATGTACTGCATGTCTGAGATGGAAGAGTTTATTATTATGGTTTCTTTTGTCAACTCATTAATTAACAGAGCTGTGCAAATACAAAACAAAGAGTGGATAAATTTACTGCATAGACAGCCTCAGCCAGGATTTCCAAATTTTAGTGCTTAGGGTTAGCTGCTGAGATGCATATTTAGCACTATAACCATGGCAGCCTCATTTCAAAGTCAGGTAAGCACCCACAAAATATACAGCTGCTGCAGAAGGTACAAATTCTATGCTCAGAAAACAAAGCAGTTTTGATTTAAACAATCATCAACCAGTCCAGCATCAACCATCTGCATTTGACAAATTTGGTCCTCATTCATCTCCCAGCAAAAAAATCCCAAAAGGACTGCCTCTGCATCCCCCAATTAGTTATGTCCTTTGCCATCTGCACCAGAAAGGAGATTTAGGAGCAGGGAACTGCTGCCCACAGTTATGTTCAGTGTCTTGCAGGTAGAGACAAGACACTCAAATTTGAGGATGGAAGGAAGTGGGGGGTGTGTGTGGGCTTGGAGTTCTTCTTCCTTGTCCTCTTAAGGCAGGTTCTTGTCTCATATTCCTGTGGGATGGTGACCAAGGACACTGGCATCAGTGTCCCCTGTCCCAGTCCAGCATCAAGCAGTTCCCCAGGGCACACATAAGGCAGTATCAGTAAGCAGGGACAAGGTCTGACAACTGTCTCACATGTTAACATGTATGTGAAACATTGAGGCACTCTGGCCAAGCATGCTCCAACAGGGAAACAAATCCAGTAGGATCTTTCACCATGTGTGCTGCTCTTGTCTTCCATGTTACCATATGACAAGAAAATGTTAGTAAAAGCCCCCTGAAAGTTCTTCTCAGTTTAGCATTAGAAGATGCATTACTGTGTTTAGGGTCAGCTCTATCTTCATCAGTACTGCTAAAAAACCCCTGCTCACTTTAATCCCCCAAGAGAGGATCACAACAGAAATGAGACCAAGATTATTCTAAATGGTGGCACAAACCCCAGAAGAAAACATTGCCTTTCAAACAAGCACAGCGGCTTTTAATTTCAGAGTTGTGCAGTCAGGCATACACATTCTTGTCTGATGAAGAAGAATGTAATTACCTAGGGGCATGTCAAAAATAACTGTTGCTTTTCCCTTCCTATCCTTCCTTGGGAGAGCAGTTTGGTGAGCCAATCAAGAAATTAAACCTGACATTTCACAAACTGATCGTCATGTTGCTATTTATTTAGGTTTTTGTTTGCCTATTTAGAGTGAGTACAGCTCTCAGGCAAATACACTGCGAGTCTGACACAGCCTCCAGCAGTATCTGAACTAATCCTTAAGAAAATTAATTCCCTAAATAATACACCACGGAATCTCAGTAGGTCATTGTGCTGTCCTACATCTTCTGTAATGAACTGAGTGCTTAAAATTGCAGTACAAACAGTTTCAGCCTCCTACCTTTCATCTGAAAAAAAAAAAAAGGCCATGTTTCCAGTTCATCCTGTTTTGCAAAAGCAGGCTGGTGAGGGGAAAGCAGTAGCATTGTGCTGGTTTTAGTGGGTGTTTGGTGTCTTGTTGATTTGTTGGTTTTTTTTTTCCCCCCCTTAACTTTTACCCATTTTCAGCAGCCTTTGTTTTGTGACGCTCCCTACTGCAGGCTGTAATGTTCACACACTTCTCTTAAATACAGCAACTGCCATTTGATTAGTGTTTCTTCTAGTGACACAGCACAGCACACAGCAGCAAGATGCTTTTGAGCATCAGAAATATTCACTCCTTAAGTACATTGTGTGCTGTGTTGTCTCAATTGTCCAGGAACTTTATTTACACAGAGACCTGAATTTGGTGGTCAGCCCCATGAGTCTTGACCCTCTGTGTTTCCGATGTAAATAAATAATTTCTGGGTATGGTGTTGTACCAGGTGAAGATTCTGTTTTGACTTAAGTTAGTTTAATTTCCTGAACAGTTCATTTCGAGAACAAATCTGTGTAAGCAAAACAGCCTTGTCCTACAAATCCCTGAAATGTGAGGAAGGAAGTGTTTGCACAACATAATTTTAATCCTTGACACTAAGCCTCAGCCTACATCAGTTAATACTTCTATTACAAAGACCATCTATCAGGGCAACAAGGGTCTGAGGTAAATATCACTGTTATTTCCATTACACATGATATCTTCCCCAGGGATACACACAGATTTTCAAAGAACGATAAAGAATCTTTCCAGTAACTGAGGTGTGTCCTTATTAGCAGTCATTCTGGGCTATGTGCTTGAAAGGACACTTGCCAGGGTTTTGCTCTCCTGTATTCCACTACNTGGTTCTGTGGAAACAGCCAAGACAAAAGAAGTGCTGCTATTATTAGAGCTAACAGAAAAAAAAAAAAAAAAAAAAAAAAAAAAGGTGAATATTCAGAAATTCTTCCCTAGTGTTCATGCTGATGAAAATTCATAGGATATCTTGAGTTGGAAGGGACTTGTAAGGATCATTGAGTCCAGCTGCTGGAAAGGTCAAGTAGGAAGTCAGTTTACTTTATAAGTTGTCATGAGTGAAGCAGTGCTTCTGAGTCATTGAAGAGAAATTTAAGTGTTTGGAGCCCAAGTTCTGTCTTGGTAGACATCAGAAATATCTGTGCCATTCAGTGGTTCCTTAAATGAGCAACTGCATGTGACTTAAGCAGGCTTGCTGTAGAAGTCAGGTTCCAAACTATCAAATAAAGTTATTTTATAGAGGTTCCTCGAGAGATGCATGATACTAACACAGCTACAGAAACACTTGAGCCAAATCATTCACATATTGCAAAAGTCCCTATAGCTCGGTCTGTTGGAAGGCAGTGAAGGGGAAAAGGATCTGGGGGTCATAGTCGATGGGAAGTTGACTGTAAGCCAGCAGTGTGTACTCATGGCCAGGAGGAGCAATGTCATTCTGGGGTGTATTAGAAAAGCTGTTGTTAGTAAGCTGAGAGAGGTTCTCCTGCCCCTCTACTCTGCCCTGGTGAGGCCACATCTGGAGTTCTGTGTCCAGTATTGTCCCATCCAGTTCAAGAGGGACACAGAAGTGCCTGAGAGAGTCCAGTGCAGAGCCACAAAGATGAAGAGAATGGAACATCTCTCTTATTAGAAGAGCCTGAGGGAGCTGGGGCTGTGCTGCTTGGAGAAGAGGAGCCTGAGAGGTGACCTCAGCAATGGTTATAGATATGTGCAGGGTGAGTGCCAGAAGGCTGGAGCCAGGCTCTGTTGGTTAATGCCCAATTGCAGAACAGAGCGGAAGCTGAGGCATAGCAAGTTATATGTAAACACGAGGAGGAATTTTTTCCTCGTGAGAGTGATAGAGCCCTGCAACAATCTGCTCAGGGGGGTTGTGGAGTCTCCCTCTGTGAAGGTGCTCGAAAGCTGCCTGGACACATTCCTTTGTGATCTGGTATAGGTAATCCTGCTTTGGCAGGGGAGTTGGACTGGATGAGCTTTTGGGGTGCCTTCCAGCCCCTGACAATCTGTGATTCTAAATCCATGTGTTTGTGATCCAGATGTTTCCATGTGTATAAAGGCTCTTACATATTCTTTCAAAACAGAGAGACATTAAAAAAAATAAAACTAGGCAGAAACTATCTGTAATGAGAGAGTTGATTGTAAACATCTCATTAACTGTGGCCAGACTAAAGCAAGTTGGTAATGGCCTCTGATGTAAGACAACATAACAAGCTTAGTAATGAGAATTTCTTGATAATATAGCTATTAGTTAAAATGACAAAAATAACCACTTTCATTAAAATGTACAGGCTCTGCCCACAATAAAGAGGAAATTTTATCTTGATAGTACCAAACATGCAGCACCTACTACAAGACCGTAGAGAATCAGCCACTCATTTGTCTCCTGTTACTGAAATATTACCCTTATGTTCCAATTCAGCCTAAAAATATGTTTAGAGAATCATATCTTACCTCTAAAAAGACTAGATCAAGTGCTCTGGTTTGTACTGAGAGAAATGGAAAAGTAGTTTCCCTCACTGTTTTGTAAAACCACAAGTCACACAAGATTTACACCACCTGCCTTCCCACACAAACTCCGAATTCTCATCTAACTCAACAGTTAATATTTGCTTTGTGTTTCAAAAAAATCTGATTCACCGGGCTGGTTTCTAAACACAGTAAATAATTTAAGAAACTGCAGAGTCTGCATGCAGAAAGGTTCACATGAACCTTGAAAATTCTTTTGTTGCATTATTTAGTACAGTTATAAATGTCAGGTTGCTGCTCGTAGAGGTATGTCTGCTTAGAGTGGCATTTGCAGCGTAACGTCTGCAGAAGTTCATGTGAGTGTTCCTCTCTGCTGTCAGGGATTTATTTATTTGTTTAGGATTCCTCAACATGGCAGGTCCCTTTAAAACAGTTGCTTCATCTTTGTTCTGTTTTCAGTTCTTCACGTCCTATGGCAGGTCACAAACGTTTCAGAACTGTATAATTGTTATTGCTATTGTCTGCCTTAGTTGCTTACAGAAGCTGTGATCAACTAACAGGGTTCTCCACAGAGCCTTTTGCTGTACAGTTGTCATTTAAAAAGCCCCAAACAACAAAAGAAGCAACCCAACAAATGAACAAAAAAGCTCAACGAAATAAACAACCCCCCACCTAACCAACTCCCCATGCACCTCTGCTCCAAGGTATCCCTATAAAATGTTAAGGTAGTGAAATACAAGAAACAAAGAAAACAAATTGTAAGAAACATATCCAATGCCCAGGGGAAGATTTTATTGTAGTTAAAAGTGCTGAGCATGTGGAGTACAGTAAGTCAGAACAATTGCTCAGGACGTTAATTTCAAAGTACTTGCCTTGTGTTNTATTACTACATATCTGACTTACCCCTACTATTTGTGATCATATAAGCAAATCTGATTCATTACAAGTACCATCTCAACAACCATTACACTTAGCAGTTTAGGTTAAAGTATGACAGACTGAGAGGAGCTGGACAATCCACGTAAACCTACTTGGCCTTTATAGATGCTCTACAAAATATTTAAGCTTTTTGTGATACGTTTTTTGTTCAAGGGCAATTAGTGAGATCATAGCAAAAGATGTTTTTATATGGCAACTGGTCAGGATCAAATTAGTTGGGAAGAAATAAAAACTTACAAGTTTCAGCAGGTCCAGCCTGACACCACTTCTGCTCCAGAAGTCTGAGCAGGGTTTAATCAGTTAAGGAAGGCACAAAATAGTGTATGCATAACATCAATAAAAGCCTTTATTCCAACCAGACCCTTAGGTAGTTCATAAACTGCACAGCCAGGTTCCTTGTTACAATGTATAATAGATATTTACTGCTTACTATGAGCTCTGCTTCAGCAACATAAAACACCTACAACTTTTATCACATGACATATTCCAAGTGCACACTGGCCAGGTTTTGATCCATAACACTTTTAAGGACATTTTAATCTTGTGTGCTGCAGGTGTATCTCTCTAAGTCCATATCAAGCTTCTTATTAGCAAAGTTCCCCCATAAAGCCCAAGGTGTTTCATAAGGGTATTGTTGTGTAAGAGAAAACTCACTTCTAAGTGCTTCTGAATGCTTTGCACTGTGGTTTTGATAGTGTTTGTAATATTCAGCGTTTCATATCATTTACCATCTAACCCAACAATATCAACTGTTTTAACACCAAGCATCAAGGAAAAAGATTGTTTCTGCTACCATTAGTTGGCCTTCTATTCTGACAATACATTTTAGATGCCTTTGTAAGACACTGAACATCTCCTACTTCATAAAATGTATGTGTTAAAAACAGTGATCAGTTCTTAACATAGATGATCCTTGACAAATCTTGAAAGGTAGGCAATGATTAGAGTCAGCTAAGTGAAGCTTACGAAGAAGAGTGAAAGATGGAGATCTTGGTAGAGAAATAGTTCTCCAAACTTCAACTGTTAAAGGATTCATAACACTTAAAGTATAAAAAAATCAATTAAAAGCAAAATATATATGTGCATGTATGTGTATATATGTATGAATGTGTATATATATGTGTGTGTGTGTGTATGCATATAGATAGATATATAAAAAGGCACTGGGTCTCCTAATCTGTGTACTGTTGTCTGTCTTAACTAAGAAAATAATAATAGAGAAGTTTGAAGCAAATGTTCGTCTTCATCTGCTGCTCTCAGTAAGCACTCAAGACTCAGTAGAGTAAAAGAAAACCTCATGAGCAATTTTCAAGCGCTGCTGTTAGCTCTTAAATGTAGGAAATAATTTATTCTGTTCTCCAGAAGATTCAATTTCAATTTAATGTTAAACGTGAAGACAACAAGTATATTATTCTTCAGACATAATGTAACATCCTTCAGTACCTTAAGGGGGCCTGCAAGGAAGCTGGAGAGGGACTTTTTAGGCTATCAGGGAGTGACAGGACTAGGGGGAATGAAGCAAAACTGGAGGTGGGGAGATTCAGATTGGATGTGAGGAGGAAGTTGTTCAGCATGACAGTGGTGAGAGCTTGGAATGGGTTGCCCCTGCAGAAAGGTGTTTGGGGCCACATGGCTGGAGGTATTTGCTGGCAGAGGCTGTGGGCAGCCTGCTCTAGGGTAGGGTGTCCCTGGGCATGGCAGGGCGGTTGGAACTAGATGATCCTTGTGGTCCCTTCCAACCCTGAATGATTCTATGATTCTGTCTTTCTTTGAATGTGTTTTACTGTGTGACCAAAACACAAAGGAATGTCTTTGTTGAACTGTTCTCAGTAACAAGAACCATTTCAGAGTGCCTAGGGTGCAGCAGTTCAAGTTTTTAGATCGGTTTTTCTAAAATAACACAAATGTCAAACCAGAGAAATTCAACTCCCTCTAAAAGTTATGGCACTCCATAAAACTATTTAAAAACCATATGCTTTATCCTCTTTTCATTCAACTCCTGGTTTCTAACATGAAACATTCATTTACATTTTCAACTTACATAGTTTTTTTTTTTAAGAGATAAAGAGTCTTATCTGGTTTTCCTCAAGATTAGAACAGCTGCTTCTGTAACAAGAGAACCAGCAAGTTACCATGAAACTTACTTAATAGACTGAAAATGGTTCAGTGTAGGGCCAGAGTAGCTGTCATAACAGGAATCTCTGTTTACTGCGTTTTCCTATCTTCATATTCCTATGTTTAAGTTATTCTTTGCTAAAATTAGAGAACGAGAGAGATTTAGTCTCAGCAGAGCTCCAAAAAAGCCTGGGAAACAGAAATTGCAGTTGAGTTGAACTTTTAAAAGGTAGCTTTATGAGAACTAAAAAGAAAGCAGTTTCAGTTTTTTTCCTCTCTGCTCCCTATTTTCATTACCCCAGTGCTTTAGATTCCAAAGGGGAGAGAAGAGAGAAATCTTTGCTGTCCTCATTTTCTCCCACCCTCTTTAATTTCTTCTGTGGCTTTAATTATATTTTTTCTCACAAGCTTCTCTTGCCTTTATTTTATTTTTAAAGAGATAAGAGCTTGCAGCAAGACTCCCCAAAAAACCTCTTTTGGCTCTATTTTTACTGCACACAGTGAAGTCAGAAGCATACATTAAAAAAATACAAAGAGTGGCTGATTATTAATTCCAGTTAAACTATTACTGAGAGAGAATCACTGATCGGAATTATACTAATTAATTTTACATAATCAGTGATTTGCTACAAGAGCAGCTTTGTGAGCACTTAGAGTCTGTCAGGCTTTGCCTAATGTTAAATCCTCACCTTTTGTGCTTGCACACTTTACAGCATTGTGGAGAAGTTGTCGACCAGAGTAATGTTTGAACTTCTAGGGTATGCCTGAGCTAAAAATGGAATTGCTTCCTTTTGATAATTAATTACTGCTGTGGAGTCGTTAAGTAGGAAGAAATGTTTATTAATCTATGTACAAAGTTCTCTTTAAGGGTAATCATTTTATCGCTTTGCAGCACAATTCCAAAACACAATTCAGTTCTTGACAGCTTTTGTTGAGCTTGTTTTTGGTAATTGGATACAGAAGTCGCTTGTGGCCATTTGGATGGAGCTATCCTAGTTTCATGGAGCCTTTGAAAGTGATCAGACTTAAACACATCACTCATTCTGCTGAGCCAGCTTGACAGTTTTGATAGCCCATTACGCTAGTTTATATTTGATTTTGGGAAGATTTCAGTAGACATCTCAGAATTAGGCTACCTTGGAACCTCAAGTTCCAGTGGGCTCTGACTTTGATCTCAGGTCATCATTACTTAATGCAAATAACCCGTGGCGAGTCCTTTCATATTGACATTAATGGGGAACTTTTGCAGTGCTACCTTCTTACACCCTTCTTTATTTATAACTGCATTGGACAGCCCAAAAGGCACCTCTGTGAATCATCAAGAACTACTTCTTAATAATTTGATGAATAATTAAATCTAACAATAATTAATGGGCACGATATTTGTTTGAGTTAAAGCAAGCCAGTGATAGCCTTGTGGAAAATAAAGTTGTTTGCATTTTATTACAGAGAAAGTGAAAGAGTAATGCATATTGTAAATTCTCTCTGTTCTTCTCTCCTTTGAAATGGTAATAGCAATGCAACAGGGAGAAAAGCTGGATCGGGACTGAGCAAATAGGGGGGAATGTTACTTGCAAATATTCTATGATGTACAAACCAAGCTTTGACTTGGTATTATTCATGCCCTTCTGTTTAACATCTTAAAAATTCATACGGATGGTGATGGCAGTAGTCAAACAGTAACACTGCATTTCAATCAATCTGACCACAGAAGGACAACTTGATAAAGGACAACTCAAAAATGAAAGTGATAGTGTAACGCGACTGAAATAGCAGCAGAAACTCTTCCGTCCACCTAACGAGATGTTCAAGTGGTAGCAACCCACCCTGGCTTGCTAAACCACTGAAGAATGAAACCTCTTTTGATTTCTCAAAGATGAAATACTTTGTTTGGAGTGTATATGCATTGGGAACCTGAAATATGCTTTTGCAAAACTAAACCCAATGCCATGTAGGAATTTTTAGGAAAAAAACATTTCCAGCAAGAGTGGTCAGGCATTGGAATGGGCTGCCCAGGGAGGTGGTGAAGTCACCAACTTTAGATGTGTTTAAAAGTCGTTTGAGTGTGGTGTTTGGGAATATGATTTAGGGTGCACTTTGTAGTATAAAGTTATTAGTTGGATTTGGTGATCCTGAGGGGCTTTTCTAACGTGAATGTTTCTGTGATTCTGTGAGTTTGCCCAGAGAGTTCTCTGCATCTCATGGAAGCACTTTCAGATTGTTCCCACCCCATTCTGAATCCTCAATTTTTTCATCCTAAGAGAGGCTTAAATTAGTGTCCAATGTAGAAGCAAAGCTAACTTAGATCAGCTGACAACATTTACATTTAATTTATGTGGTTTAGACTGTTCATTGGAGATACAAGATAATACAGGAGGAATAAATGTATGCTCTATTCTCTTAAGGATTTGTGTTGCAAAAAGGCCTGGATTAAATGTTTTTCTCCTCTTTGTAGTCTTCATATAAGCCTGGTGCTGAACACAATGGCAAACTATCCAGTAAATGTAGTCTTTGCAACTGATTCTCAGTCCATACTCGGAACCAAAATACATTCACGAACCATTAAAATGTTTCTGAAGAGCCCTCAAGCGAAATCCCCAAGCCTCTGTACTTTACCATATGCTATTCATATAAATTTCTATCTGATGTGGTCAAGAAAGGTTATAGTGTAGAAATACTATTACATATATGTATATATATTTTTAATTTCAAAAGGTAAAGATGCTAATGAGCATTAGGGAGTAAATCTTCAGCCTAATGGTAAGAAGACAGCCAGTTTATCTCCATATATAAATGAGGAAAGTAAGAAGCCGCAGAGAAGACAACAGACTTAAAGTTTCACCTTTAGATCATTAATTTAGTTGTAACATTTACATATATTTGAGTTTTAGCTGCATCTGGTTTGCATATCATTATGCAGTAAACACTTTGCATGTAGAAAAAAAATGGCTGTATGATCAAGGAAGTCATGTTTTGCTAGGAGATACTGGAAAAATAGAGCAAATCAGAGATACTAGGAGCAAACAGATTCAGCCTGCCATGAAAAAAAAATCATAACAGTGTCTACTGAAATCTTAAAAGGAAGAGGAAATCAAATCCGTGTTCCCAGACACCATCTGCACCAAGAGGACACTAGGAGAAGGGCTGTCAGTGTGCTTTGGTGCAGGTTTTTGGTGCAGATACCAATTATGATGTTATTTTCCCGAAGGAAAAAAAAAAGATCTGTTAAAAGCAGAGGTGACAAAGTGTTCTCAGCTATGAGGAGCTAGGGTTTGTGTGAGTTCGAGAGAATGTGAGCATGTGTGTATGTGACTTACTTTTAAATGTGGCTTTCAATTCTCAAGATTCAGTAGGCAGTCTGTTGGGTGCCAGTATTGTGCCCCTATTGTAATGTGTCTGCAGCATATAACTGAATGATGCCAAGTGAGCAAAGCTGTCACCAGTATTGGCAACAAAACCTGGGCTCTTTTTGGGTTTGTGAAACAGAAGATTCAGGGTTTTTAGTAAAAGGCATAAGTTGTTTTAGCCAGGAACATTCAGATAAAGTAACTTTGATATGCCTATAATAACTACTGTTGAATGTTGCAGTAGTTCATCACTAACGTTCTGGTGCTCACAGAATCTCAGGTTGGCTGAAGTTGGCAGGCACCTCTTGAGATCACTTAGTTCAACTCTCCTGCACAAGCATAGTCACCTAGGCCAAGCTGCTCAGGGCTGTATTCTCCAGCTGTGTTTTGAGTATTTCCACAGACAGAGACAGCACAACCTCTCTTGACCGGTTGCTGCAGTGCTTGACTACAGGTTAAAAAAAAAGAAAAGAGAAAAAAAAGGAAAAAGAAGAGAAAAGAACAATGAAACACCCACCCCATCCCTTTCTTTTTTCTTATTGTTGTTTGGGTTTGCATTTAAATGAGATTTCCTATTCTTCAGTGTGTGCTCATTGCCTCTTGACATGTCACTGGATATGCTGAGGTGAGTTTGGCTCAGACTTCTTTACTCCCACCCATCCACTATTCATACACATTGATAAGCCTTCTCTCCCCCAGGGTAAGCAGTTTCAGCTCTCAGCCTTTCCTCATAAATCTTCAATCCCTTCAATGTTCTCACTGCCCCTTGCTGAACTCAGTGCAGTCTGTGTGTTTTTCTTGTGAGTGCAGCATTAGTGCTGGGGCACCAGATGTGTCTCACCAATGCTTTGCAGAGGAGAAGGATCACTTCCCTTGATCTGTTGGCAACACTTTCTAACCCAGCCCACAGGGCTGTTAAACTGATTTTGTTGCATGGCACAGAGCTGGCTCATACTCACCTTGGTGTCCACCGGGGTCTTTTCTGCAAAGCTGCTTTCCAGCTGGTGACTGGTGCAGGAGGTTCTCTTTGGCTGCAAAATCCACTTTCAGCTTTACTCAACGTCATAAGATTTCTGTCAGACCACTTTTTCCAGCCTGATGAAGTTCTAGGATTGAATTCATAGAATCATTTAGGTTGGATGCTTTGATAGACCTTCTTATTGCCTCCAGCTGTTTCCCCAACACTTTTATTAAGCAGTAACAGCATACCAGCATGGTATACACAGGGCAGGTTTCCTTACGCTAAATTTGCTAGTACTGAATTGCTGTTTAGTATTTAAAGTACCCAAATCACTCTGTACTGTGAAAACTTTCTGCACCTTAGCTATAGGTCACCAAGCTGTTCACCAACTTTTTGAGTTCCTTAACAAAAACACAGAACTGTGCAAGGAGAGTGGGATGTCCTCATCCTCCCTCTCAAGGAAATTTTCTGTAGAACTGTGAAGTCTTTTCCATGTTTATCTTCCAAGTTTTCACTTATCAATCTCTCCTGATGAACAAGTTTGCCAGCCTGGATGACAACTTTGCTATAAATAAATGGAGCAGTTTAAATTTCTCTCACCTTTGCACAGGGGTTATTCTTACAGCTATTCTTCTCGAATCCCCGTTAAATCCAAGCAGACATACATCTCAATTCATGTAGTGCATATCTAACAAACCACTGCACTTGCAGGCTCTGGTTAGATATTTTAAAGCTGTTGAATAATCATAGAGGAACAGCATCAGTTAGGAATAATGACTTCAAGAGGAAGTTAGTTGGAAAACACAAATCACATTGAAAAGTTATGTTTGCATTGACTGAATTCACAAACGTGGATTTTCCTCCAGCACAGCCTGTAGGCTTGGTCAGTGTGGCTTAATTTCAAGATGGTTTCATCTGACATTGAGTCTGAGGACAGAGTAAAAAATGTCAGTGTAACCCATGCATGGCAGAAATGTAACCCTTTTAAGAATGGCAGATCAGGAATGACAGCATATCAGAAATCAGTCCTCGTATATGACCAGTATCTTTTTTTCTACCTCTATGATACAATTCTTACAGTGAGCTTAAATGGAATTAAAATTAAAAACGGAAGATATATACAAGAAAGTACTTTGGTCACTTAATTCTGATTCCTGCAATGTTTATCACAGCAGATGAGTGCTGTAGGAGTGCTTTACACAGTGTGTGAACCTTTTCTGACTGGACCTCATGTCGCTTCTGGACCTTTTCCTGTCCCTAAGCGACAGTTCTTGTCCTGTAACTGTTATATCTTGGCTTCACACTTCTTGGGTTCAGAACTCATTCTTTCCTTCCAAGAAGCTGCCAGTGACTTTCTCAGCTAATGCTACCTTGAAATTGAACCTTAGAGCTTATCCAACCACGCTCAGGAGTAGTAGGGAGGGGTGGGCACAGGGAGCTGGCTACAGCTCTGGTGCTCATAGCTCCTAGGTGTAAGTAACAGATGCATTGTGACTGTGCTGCAAGACAGTAGTAGAGAACTAGAGGTAATGCAGCTTTGCTCAACCATCTTCTCTGGCTTACTTGTTCCCTTGTGGTTAAGGAACATGAAGTATTTCCAGCAAGTCATTAACAAGTCATTAATACTAATAAAGCAACTAATTCTTGTCTTCTTAGAGTGGATTTTGCAAGTATTCCTGTCACCAAACTTCATAAATATGAAACTGTCATTTTATTAAAGCAAAAGGGGTCCTTAGGTAAGCAGAAAAGCCACCCAGCTAGCAGAAGCTTTTAGAAAGAGCAGTGAGAAAGCTCACAGTGCCCCAAGATAAAACAGAGGAGTTGGTAAAACTGCCAGCTAGCCTCTATTTTATGTCTGGGATATTAGTTTCACAGGAATTGTGCCAACACAGATTTGCTGCGCACCTTATGACTAGATGCACAAACTGGCAGCAGGGGCAGCAGTCCTAAGGGAGCA
This sequence comes from Psilopogon haemacephalus, assembly GCA_013396835.1. Taxonomy (NCBI): domain Eukaryota; kingdom Metazoa; phylum Chordata; class Aves; order Piciformes; family Megalaimidae; genus Psilopogon; species Psilopogon haemacephalus. The sequence continues at coordinate 395,387 of VWZI01007998.1, read as the reverse complement.
TTTTCTGTCAGTTATGATGCCTCCAGAGGTCTGAGTGCTGGCCTGAGCCTCAGATGGACACTGATCTCCTTCATTGTCACGTTCTTTGTGGTTCCTAATGAAAGCTGACTTATGGTAATTGCTTCTAAATTTTTCATTATTTTATTTTATAAGGAGCTTTGGCTAGGAGATCTGATTGGGAAGGAAGTTTGTTTTCTTGATCCAAAAGATATTCAAACTCCAGTTCAGTTGAAATGTTTGCTTACATAAAGCTACTTCATATTTAAGAGACCAGCTTTTGGGTTACATATTTCCAAAGCACTGTAGAGGTTAGAATTTCCCTACCTGTTTATTATCAAACCAGTGAATTATAGAATTAACCAGGTTGGGAAAGACCTTTGAGATCATTGAGTCCAACCTCTCACCTAACACCTTCTAATTAACTAAACTATGGCACTAAGTGCCTCATCCAACTTCCTTTTAAACACCACCAGGGATGGAGACTCCACTACCTCTCCTCAAATCAGAATAACAGAAATTGCATCCACTTAGTGTCTCTAACACTTTTTAGCTGGTGGCCATCCCCATGACTGTGTTCTGGTCTGTACTTCTGCTCTAGGATGCTGTACCATGCCATACAGGAAGGAATTAAGACTCCAAGACTTTGCCACAATGTTCTCTACTATCCGAAAGTAAAACTTGTCCCTGCATCCACTTCAGCTATTAATAGTGACAGCCAATAATTCAAGGACACAGAATTAGACAAAGCTGCTGCTGCTGCAGTGAAAGCACAAATATTTTTTAAAAAAATATATTTTAATTACTATTTCCTTTTTCATGAATGAGTTCAACAGCACTTTGAAGTCTTTAGAAGAAACACATACAACAATTAAGGAAGATTTACAATCATTTTGCCTGCCTGTACCTAATCAAAACAGGAGATATTAAAAAAAAAAAAAAAAAAAAAAAAAA
>VWZI01007998.1:364681-394429 GCA_013396835.1 Psilopogon haemacephalus | reverse complement strand
AAAAAAAAAAAAAAAAAAAAGAGAGAAAGAAAAAAGGGAACAGAAGTTAAATGATGAGTTCTAAAATAACCTTGTCATGTTTTTTTGGGGCAACACATTTTTAATTTGATGGCGTTTAGAACATAATAGATAGTAGTTAGTTATCGAGTCGTATTAGCATAATAAAGAACTATAACCTGTAGCAGTTAGGAAAGTAAATTACTGCCTTTATATTTAAGTGTTACACTGACAAATGCATTGACCTTTATATTATGTTATGCTTGAAGGTTAAAAAAATGCGTTATTGTTGAGTTTATTGTCTTTTTAGACACCAAGTTTCCTCTGAAAGGTCTATTGAAGGATAAGACATTTATATAAATGGGAAGGGGAGCTAAATTATTAATATCGTGGGAATAGCTTACACAGCAAGTCTTGTACAAGGTGAAGACTAGAGATTCCCATGGGAACAACTAGAGAATGTAAGTGGGGAACAACCCCGTTGCCTTTCTGGTGATACCTACCTGATATTGGCATCTTGGGCAGTGTTATCCTTGAAGGTTTATCTTGCATTGACCACAGTCATAATTCCCTTGTTTTGGGTTTTGAGACACATTCCTATGTTTCATTCATAAATATTATCCATTAATTTCTAACAGATGCTTTTCAGAAAGCTTCAAATGGCAACTGAAAGGCCTCCCAAGACAGCATGGCACTGGACAGATGGGTAGAACACAGCAGTGCACAAAGGTTTTCAGTATCTAACACAGAATTTATGACCTAGCTCCTCTAGGATTAACAGATTAGTTGAGTTGGAAAGGATCTACAGCAGTCCCCTAGTCCAACTCCGACCACTTCAGGGGTGTGGTGGGTTAGGAACTTTCCCCCCTCACTATTTGAAATGTACCAGACCAGCTCAGATGGGTTGGAGTTAAGCTAAAAGCTCTATTTACAGCAAAGCTAAATTTACAAGCATATAGACACAGTATAGTTACAAGTATTTGCAATTACATACAGTTTAGAAATAATACAGAAATCCAAACTCTCTCCTGGACAAAGAAACTGGCCAGAAGGGGCTCAAAGCCTCACTCTGTCTCTCTCTCTTCGTTCCCAGACAGAAACCAAAACAACAAGCAAAGCTTACATGTTACCCTCCACTTGTTAGTAAAAGATATTAAAAGCAGAGCAAAGGAGGAGTGAAAGGAAGCAATATCCCAGAACAAAGTAGGACAAATTGTTGACATTTTGGCTTTTTATCACTTTCAGCACACCAATGACTGATATAGACTTCATCATTCTTTTCTTTATACAACCAATGATGTAACTTCTCTCATTAAGGTATTCCAGTTAGCCTCAAAGCAGTACAAGGGGTTAACATTATAACAACCAGAGCAACCATTATGTTATAGGTTAACAGTATCACAATCATTACTATATCGTTGCAAAGCAAGTTTGAATTTGAGAATGCTAATGATTCACCAAGTCAAATCACTGTTTTGGTGGCTTGTTCTCAGGGATGGAAATGATTAGACTGAATTTGCCATTGAAGGAAATAAAACACCAAAAGTCTGTTACTTCTCATACTGTGTGGGGAAAATAAGTCTTACTTCTGGTTCAATTCAAGACTTTGTGTATATTGCAGTGGCTCACTCAGAGCACCAAGCAATGTTAAGAGTCACCCAACTGGGAAGTCTGAGTAGAAAGGACTGAAGAAAGGAAAGAGCTGGATGTGATACACAAAACACTTCCATTTCTATCCTGATTTCGATTCAGTATCCTTGTGGCTGTAGAACCTACACTTGCAGGTACAGGGACAAATCTGCTGAACTCCTTTTTTTAAATGGCTTTCCAACCAGCCTATTTCTTTGCCTTGCCAGCAGTATGCTAACCTGGGTGTTTGCTGACTGGTCTGTTAGGACTATGTTAAACTCACTGTGCATTTTTCACTGACTGTCTACAATGTGGCATATTGATTTTGCCTTTCCCTGGTTCACTTCTAAAACCTACACAGTCAAAACTGTTACTTATTTGAAGCTTTCTGTTTCTCCAGCCCTTTTCTGACAGATATCTGTGTTCTGACACCATCTGCTATCTTCATATTCCATCATTGAACCACAGGCTAGCACTTCTGCTGTGACAGCTTTTGAGGTGTAAAATACACTTCTCTTGACATCTGCCTCAGCTCATCCATCCTCCACTAAAAAAAGCCTGAAAATATTTTTGAGGTACTTTACATTTTAATTTCTCTATAGGACCCTTCCTTGGTAGAAAGATGCCAACTCTCTGTGGTTTATTGCCTTTCAATTTTGAAGAGAGTTCATATTTTTTTGTGTATAAGCTCACTGCAGTAGGCAGGCTGGGAACACCTGACACACCAAATTAATGCTGCTTATTCCTGTCTGCTGTCTGTGAAAGCACAGAAATGTGCACATGTCCCTTGCAGGCATAAGAGGGCTAGATATTCCAGCTCCTTTGACTGCAATGACATACTCCAGTTAAAGAAACCATCTGGTCTCCTGAAATGAAAAGGAGAGTACAAAGCAAGCTGATTAGATGAGTTATGGTCTACTGGACTAAGAAAAGAAAGCTAACCCCATCTGAGACTCCACCTTTGCACGTAATCAGTCCATCTACTATCTTTACCATTAAAGCTTTGGCAATATTTACCTTTTTTTCCCCTAGAAGTTTCACAAATTAGTGCTTTAAAAGCTCTTTCTCCAAACCATGAAACAACAATGCTGTTGTAGAGAAAGGCAGGTCTTAACATTGTTTACCTTATAAAAAAAAAGGAAATTGGTTACACTTCTAATCACAGGAGGAGTAAGGGTTGAGCCTTGCTCTTCTTAAACTGTGCCTGACCATCCAAAATTTAACAAAACTATATACAGAATATAACCATAGCAATGTAGAACAATATTGGACTTACTCAGAAGTCGTGAAAGAATTATATGAAGGATATGTGAAAAAATATAAGAAGGACAGAAAAAAAAAAAAAAGAAAAGAAAAAAAGAAAAATGCATCACTAAAACTGTAATGAAAAAGAAAATTTTGCACAAGAACCATGACTAGGGTGACTGGGAGCTGGTGAACTTCCACCTGCACTAAACACAAAGAGAAGCCATACTACTGACTTTCAAATTTGCATAATGCAACACAATGCAGAGAGTGGCACTCTTGAAACATCCCAACAATCTATAAGGTTGATGTCATTCATCTCAAGAGTTGGTATTGTGATTTGTTTCTCATAGGCTTCTTTGAAGTCTTCAAACAATTCTAATCCATAAGTATTTTGTAGTATGCATTCCATCTTGCCAGTTATCACCAGTAATGTGGTGTGTAAATTAATAAGCCTATTGATTTCTATCCCTCTCTTCGTTGTTCCAGTTCTTCTCTCACCCCTCTTTTTCAGTCTTCCATCGGTCACTTTCCCTGCTCATACCTTTCAGCAATAAATCTGCACATGCTTTAAGTTCCCAAGTTCCACATTTGTACTTTTTATTAGTTCTCAAAAGCATTTCTGAAGCTTGTGCCTGCCTAATGTGCTCTATGCATGTTGTCATTCTATCTAAATAAAGATCTCCTCTGCTTCAAGCGAAATAACTACTTTTTGTACAGCAGGTCCAGGACTCCTCATAATAGTATTTGCAAATAGTTTGCCGGAGGAGGGCCACAAAGATGATCAGAGGGCTGGAGCACCTCTGCTATGAGGACAGGCTGAAAGAGTTGGGGCTTTTCAGCCTGGAGAAGAGAAGGCTTCGGGGAGACCTTATAGCAGCCTACCAGTATCTTAGGGGGGCCTACAGGAGGGCTGGGGAGGGACTGTTCACAAGGTCTTGTAATGACAGGACGAGGGGGAATGGGTTCAAATTGGCGGAGGGGAGATTTGAAGGTGATGTTAGGAAGAAATTCTTCACAGTGAGGTTGGTGAGGCACTGGAACAGGTTGCCCAGGGAGGTTGTGGCTGCTCCCTCCCTGGATGTGTTCAAGGCCAGGCTGGATGCGGTCTTGAGCATCCTGATCTAGTGGGAGGTGTCCCTGCCTGTGGCGGGGGGTTGGAACTGGATGATCTTTGAGGTCTCTTCCAACCTAGACCATTCTATGATTCTATAACTCCCAGCTGACCTAGGTGCATACATCTAACTGCTTTCTAATTTATCTGCCAGCACACTGCCCCAGATCCCTCTGTCAGCAGTTATTCACTAAACAGATCTGTATTATAAGTAGTTAGTCTGTCCTTTTTGGCTATTATAAAAATCTTTCCTTTCAAGAAAGGAGGCCTCCTACATGAATGATCATAATAAATACCAACGCAGTGGTGCAAATGTCTGTCAGTGTCCCAGAAAATGAAGATACAGGGATACCTAGGTCTGCTACTCTATTTATCTGAAGATCCTTTCATCTGTGCAGCAACCAAGAACTGCTCTCTCTCTCATTTCCAAATTAGTAAAGTGACAAGATACTATAATTATTTTAATTGTTGTTTTGGGGGTTATTTCTCTGCATGGGATTCTTAACAAAACTTGTGTAAAATTACCTCTTATGAAATAATTATTACCTGTCTTGCCATAAATTGTGTATCAATTTTTTTCTCTTAAAATTTTCAATAGAAGTCTGTCTGCCTCAATATTTAGCAGGCTCTTCTCCTTCTGACAAAACCCTCAAATCTCTATTTTTTTTTTTCCTCTCACAATTTTCTACAGCCTTCTCCAAAGCTTTTCTTTGTAGCCATATTGATTTCCTAAGTCTGCTATATTTACAGATCTTTATTCGTGTTTATCTTACAGACAAATATTTGATTTTTGCCTTCATTTTTTAAACCTCCTATTCATTGCTCTCAAGTTTCACCTGCTAAGAGCTTTAATGATCTAACAAGAGTCGACCTCTCAAAATCCATTCCAGAGGTAGGGAGTATTCTGCCTGTCCTCTGAGCACACATTGCTCCCTCCTGTGGTGGATACTTCTTAGCTTCATGGAAGTTTCATCAGGAAGTTGCCAAGTATCCATTGGATCCATAAAGGAGGGAAGCCTTTTCGGGAAGTTTCATTCTACTGTAACACATTTGCAAGCTCTGGCAGTAGAACAGTGTATTTACAACCTTAAAACAGACAGCATTTTAGTGACATTTAGCGACACCAAAATGAAAACTAATTGCTCACCACTGGCTATAAATTAAGTATGTTTATTTTGCCAAGGGCAACGTTTACTAGGAATTGTAAATAGCAAGCAAGTCAGAAATCACATAGATCATGATCCTGGCTAATTAAATTCTGCATCTAATGGACTAAAATTTATTGACAGCTCACTAAAATGAATTAAGAAACGCAGTAACCGCGTTTGTTGAACGTGATAAAGTGTTGTTAGTTTATTCAAAGGGAGAGTCATTCTGTTGGAGCTTTTGCAAGCACTTAGAAGGTTATTATAAAATTGCTCTGGGCCACACTGTTAACATACAACAGACAGATGCTGTTCTTTAATCAGAGAAGACATTCCTATTTATCGGAAAATTACTTACTCAGGGGATTATTTCCAATTTTCATTTCTGCTTAAGAAGCTGGACACTTACTAAATACTGAAGCCTAGGAAGGTAATGGAGAGATGTTAGTGAGATACATGTGCCAATTTGCTTTCTGTTAGCTTTCTTCATTTCAGTATTTTCATTCTGTAACTTGGAATGGATTAATGTCAACAGTGTTGGACTTGGTGATCCTGAGGGTCTTTTCCAACCTGGATGATTCTGTGATAGCCTTCAGACTGGCAGAACGCATGTGTTCAGACCTGAACTGAGATTTGGCACGTAGCTTGTAGGTGATGTCTTATCTATACTTGCAACAGACTAACTGCTGACCAACCTTTCCATTGACTGGTTTAACTGAAACCGTAGAAAACAGATTTTCTGGTAGCAAAAAGAGTATAAAAGAGAAGCCTGAAGGAGAAGGCATATTAATGAAGTCAAAGGAAGGAGCTCCATTGGTATCCATATCGTGAAAGATAACAGTGTGGAAAGGATTAAATAGCAAATGGAAAAAATACAAAGACAGAAAGAGAGTTAAAGGAAGAAAATGTTAGGAAGAAAATATCAGTTATTGACAGCTATAGTGGGACCAAAACCATAAGTGGTATTTTATGGCACATGTAAAGGGCATTGCTTAAAACAGCTGGGATGTTAAATGCAGGAACAGGAAATAAGCAGCTGTAGAACAGTGTATAAGAGTGTATGAGTGAAAGTGGCAGCTGGAAATTCCCAGGGAAACAAGATGTTTCCGAGGTTAACAACAGTTGAAGAAAAAGGAGGTGTGTCACTAATATAGTACTTTTGAGGACTTGCAGACAACTTTCAGAGGTGGCCTCCTCCTCAACTGCAAATCAGCAAACAGATTAGCAGCCTAATTATCTGCAGAGACTTTTTTATTAGCAGTGGTGGTCAGCAGAGGAATTGTGCCTGTGTGCCTTTAGTGAAGCTATACAACTGACTAACTCCTGTCTCCTTCCTTCCCACCTATTTCCTGCAGAGTAGGATGGTAAATTCTCACAGGATGTTTTCTACTTTGTGGGCTTGTGAATGCTGAGCATGACCGATTGCTTCTTTCAGCTGTATTTTTTTTTTATTTCAGCACACTTGTCTCCATCCCTTACAATTCTTACATCACATTTAAATTACTTGGTACTTTTCTGTAAAAGCAGTCATCAGATACTTTAATTCGTTGTCTGTATTTATCTTCATTTGCCCAAACTGAAGATGCAGATCTAGCACATGGGCTTTAACAGCATATGACACCACACTTATCTTTCAGGTCTGCCCCCTAAATGTTGAGCTACTCCTTAAAAAAAATTCTTCTATTTTATTAATCTCATGCATTCGTAGCTTCTTTGTTACTAAAATGACTTATTTAATGAAAATGTTTATGCAATAACATCTTCAGTTAGTATGCCTTAAGCCCTGAAAGGAGAAACACTTCATGTCGTCCTACAGCTCACCCCCAAAAATAATTTTTATGGTTTTTCAGTCAGAGGACATGTCGAGGGCAGAGGCAGAAGCCAGTAGCAGAGCCTCCATCCTCAGCCCAGAGCTGCATGACAGGCGGTAGGCATCTTGCTGCCAGGACACACATCTGTGGGCACCAACCACTGTCACTTATAGAGTCTGAGAATGAGAATAAAAAAAAAAAAAAAAAGTTTGTAAAATAAACCATTTCTGAACTCTAAAAGAACTAGACTCCATTCAATTGGAGCATGTATTTGTAGTGTACAACTCTCAAGATCCCTAGGGCTGTATATTCTGTTATCTCAGTGTACACCAGTTGAAAATACAATTCGGCTGACAAAAATCCTTCCCAAGTACTACTTTAAATCTGTCATGCAGGTCTTTTGACAAAACTAAATGAGAACCCTAAATAAGCTTAAACAACCAAGTTATTGTCTTCAGATCCAAAGTAAGTGGAAAAAAAAAATGAATCAGTTGTGGTTTAGACACTGCAAGTTTGGCCTTAAGTCATCGATCAGAGGAACTGAACCTGAGCCCTCTCAAACACTCCTACCATGCAGGTAGATTTAAGAAGCTGGTTCATATATGAAATAGAGCAACTTTTAATTATCTTCCTTGAGAAAGCTCACATCAAAATATTAACATAAAAGCAAAAAAAGAAAAAAAAAAAAAGTATTCAAATATTAAAGAGTTGAGACTGCACTGAAAAAAACCTGTATGTCATCTGACTCTGACTACCAGAGCCACTATTGCACACTTTCCTGTCCATCTTGCAGAGCAATTTTACACCTACTAAAATAACTTCTGTTATTCAAGAGGTATGCAAACTCTTAAGGACATTAAGGAGAAAAGTAGTTGGATGACTGATGGTTTTTCAAAAAGCAATACGTGATGTGGAGGTATTAGGGAAGCTGCTTAACAAAGCAAGTTTTCTAGGAATTGGTTTCCATTTCTGATGAACGTCCTGCTCTGCAGCAACTTCTTTCAGAACAAAGAGAATAGTGCCTGGGGAATATATACAAGTTTAGGGTGGTGTTCTGGAGGTTTTCCAAATGCTTCGTTCAAGCAAACTTCTTCTGTCTCTCCTTGCAAAGAAAAAGCAGACAGTGACACTTGTCATTGCAGAGGATAGAAGTGGCTAAGAACAGGAGAAAAAGGCTTTGGAGTCATTACACCATGTAAGTGGTAGCAGCAGCAGCAGCATATAAACTCAGAATGGTTATAAAAATCTTGTTTTACTATATACAGGTTGGATATGTCCACAGGCAGCACCACAAGGCACAAGCAAGAACTGGGGAATAAAGACACATATACAGGTCTATGCCATTATTATTTTTACCTCCAAACCTTAGATTTCAGGAGAATTGCACAATTCTGGGTTGTTTTCAGCATCTGAAGAAGAGTCCTGTATTCAAGGGGGAATAGACAGAAATTAGAGAATGTGTTTTACTTGCTGGTACCACAGCTGGCCAATAAGCTACACATAGCCAAATAGTCCCCTGCCTGGAGAGGACTTTGCTTTCACTGTGTACAGTAAGACACATAGTAAAAGGAACAGGGTTGGGCTTTTCAGAAGGCTAGCCAATTCATCATCAAATCTGGGAATTTTCAGGTGAAATGCATACTTTCACACTTACAAGGAATGTGTGGAATTCCTTCAAGCTGTATTTCAACCAGGCTTTGTGTCTGTGTTTTTTAAGTGTGTGTAAAACTGTGACTTCTTGTGGGATTTTTTGTGTTAGCTTTATCTCCATTAGGGTTAGTTAACCTTGGACCAATCTTAGTTTTCCTATGCTTCAGCATGGTTTTCCTAAGAAGGGTGAAAAACAAAAATCCATAAGCTCCATACCTCTATTAGCACTGTAAAGAGTTGTGCTAAGGGTGGTGTTACTATGGATCATGAGGGGAAGAAGAGAAGGAGAAGATGTAAGGATCTGGGCTGCTGCTGCAGTCTAAAACTTCTCTACTTTTAGCCCAGTGGACCATGAGGGGAAGAAGAGAAGGAGAAGATATAAGGATTGGGGCTGCTGCAGTTTAAAACTTCCCTACTTCTAGCCCAGTTATCTTGCATTAAATAAAGGTCTGTGTGCTGCATCAGAGTCTTTACATTTGCAAGGGCTCAGAGCCTGGTCCATGGATGCAGAAGCACTGTCCCTCTTTTTCTTATTCAAGAAATCTTTTCTTTCTGCAAAGCCTGAAGTTCATGCAACTTACTTGTGAATGCTAAACTGGTAATGTGAGCAGACGAGGCATTTTTTTGGCCACATTTTCTGTGAACAGTTGTTTTCTTAAATGAAGTTCATTACAAGCGAGTGCTTTGCCAGGAGTTGTCTTCCTCTGGCGAACACGAGCCATACGCGTGGAGAGCCAGCAGCGCATCTGCAACCCCTTTGACCCTCACCAGTTACTAAACCAGTGTAGCTTCTTCAGGCTATCTTGTCCTTTCACTTTGATTTAAGCCTGTAATGTCACTGACATATGTCTAGATATCATGTTCTTTGAGAGAAAGCAATTTTAAAGTAGTAAAGATGCTTTTATGAAGTTAAGGAACTGCATCCGTGTTTCAAGGGACTGTTTGTTTCTTTCTAGACTTAGCCCCCAACTCATGTGCTTGACTGGAACCTTAATGATATCCTTGGTTTGGTCCTCACATGTAAGAAATCCACTTCAACTAGAAATTCCTGCTATGAACAGTCCCAAAGCTTTTATTATTTTTAACTTTTAATTATTTGGCAACTGATGAAAAGTATCTACATCACAGACCAGACATCTAGAAGTTGTGTACTGGGGACCAGAAAAAAGCCTAAGACCAGAGGGCATTAGAGAGAGACAAACAAGTTTGCTGCATATTGCTTAGTTTTGTTGGTCTCCCTTGTGAAAAAAGCAGAAGCTGCTGTGTCTCCTGCTAGATGGAGGCATATCCTCGTTCACTCTAGGCTGCTGGATGAGAGATTGCTGCAGGATGCCTCATCCTTTATCAGACTGCCAATTCAGAGGCTGGAGCAAACTTATCTCCTTGTGGGAGGAATGGTTGAGGAAGCTTCAGAGAAAGGAGGAAGCTGTGCACCTGCAAGTTGTATGTAGATAACAAGAGATTAAAATCTACATTCAGGTGGAGGTGTGAGGAGAGTCCATCAAACTCAGTGCTTTTTGTTCCTTTCACTTGCCTTTCAAACCTGATAACTCTGCTTAGGTGTTTGTGTGGGAGTGGGTGGTCTCTGAGAAAGATGTAACTGGGGCAAGCAATTACAGACTCTGGAAATAAAAGTCTACCAGCATGCAGTCAGCTGGAGCTGCTGGAGAGTGGCAAGGAGTAAGTGCTTGCCCTTTCCATTCTGCTTTCTTCCCTCCTGCCCCCTCCTTATCAGACTGTGTGAACATGAAAATGGGAGAGACTCAGAAAATGCCTGTGAAATCTGGTAGAAACCAACCAAAGTGCAAGAGAATAAATTCAAAGAGTCTTTCTGAAGACTACCACGTTAGGTAGCAGAGTGGCATACCTGCTAATTTTGGACTCTTAAGTTTTCCCTGCCCTAATTACAACCAAAAGAAAATACCTACTCTCTCCCCCTCTCCCCAGCGTTTGTATGATTTGATGGCAGAGACGACTTTACAGCTGTTTTAAGATGGTAGCTATCACTTCATCTGAAATGCAGCAAGCAGAATAGCTGCATATAAATAGTGCTGCAGCCAGCCAATGTTTTACAAAAGCAAGTGCTCCAAAACATCAATGCATGATCCCAGTTTTTCGCTAGACAGCTGTCTCCAATCAGAGTGGCAATTTGTTACCTATTAGTAAAGTCATCTTGCTGCTGGCTCTACTATCAACAAGGTTTGACTTTTTTTTTTTTTTAAATAACAGCTACTGCTAGCCTGATTTATTAATAATGCAATATATGGTGGTAATAGTGGTTGGAGAGCAGCTCGTTGTGACATTTTGATGTCAAACGGAGATTGGGGACAGGAAATGAAGTAGCACTCATTTTCTGCCAGGTCTGAATTTTGTGGTGCTGGTGTATGCAAAATGCTGTGAAGTTGAAAATGACGAAGGAACTTCTGCTTTGATCTTTTAAAAATAGATAAATATGAAATCTTGACTTGGGAGGAATGACTAATGGGCCACCTGAGAACTGAAAAGTGCCTTATGAGGGAGTGTAATCCCTGCTTATTGCTTAGCATTTCCTGGAGTTGGTTTGCTACTTAAGACTGAACTTTTCTGAGCAGGGCCTGAATAGAAACTGATTGAATTCAGATTCTTCCTAAATGAGGTAATTATTTGGTTTTTTGGATGGATGCTGCATCTGGGATTTTTGAAGGAATATTTCAGCTTCCTTCACTCCAGCTCTTAAGAAAACCCCTGAAGTAATTAAAACAGATATAGCTAACAGGACTTTGTGTATGAGCAAAGAGGAATTTTACTTTAATGCTCTAGCTCATGGGTTTTTGTTGTTCTCTACGCTGCCATGCTCAGCATCAGTAAGTTCATGAAGAATTTTGAAGAGAAAAAGAAGTAATCAAAATGTTTGGGATGCAGAGAGTAGACTTTGCAGACCTGGGTTACTGTGACATTGAAGGTGCAGCAGTGTTTTTCCTGGGGGAGCAGTCAAGACGACTGCATACAAGGGCTACTTTCCAAACTACTTAGCTGGTTTGTGGGAGGGAAAGCTGTGTCCTCTTGATTCTGTTAAAGCAAGACTAGAGACTGATGAAATATCTGTAGTAAGTCTGTAATAAGGACTTACTTTTGGGCTTACTTTACAGATTTCCTACCTCAGATTAGTTTTATGAGCAACTATAGACAGTGCTGACCTCTTGCTTGAACAAAGATCTCTGTTCTCATAGTTGTGAGGTGCACATGGCTGTCAGGATGTCATAGTTTTAAGCAGGACAGATTGCCCTAATGCCTTTGGGGCAAAAAAAGGACTGCTTCACACATGGGATTGGAGTATTGGAAAGTTTAAACGGTAAAAATGTTATTAACAAGCTACAGTACTACAGCATGACAATGCATAGTGGTAAGCGTAGCAAAGCATATGAAATGGACAGCCCAGGGAGGTGGCTGAGTCACCAACCCTGGATGTGTTTGAAGGTCATTTGGATGTGCTGCTTAGGGATATGGGTCAGGGTGCACCTTGTAGAGTAGGACTTGGTGATCCTGAGGGGCTTTGCCAACCTGCATATTTCTGTGAAAATACAAAGGAATACATAATGAGGGTTTAACACAGAAGCTCATTAAGCCAAAAGCTTCACACAGAATCCTCCATCAAATCAACCCAAATCCCAGTACTTAGTTTGTCCCACCTGGGATTCACCACAAGACCCAGGGCTCTTTCTTCGTCCCCCATTGCTAGGCTGTAGGAGTGGGGTACCAAACACGTGCCACCTGAATTTCATCCAAACCCTTTTGTGAGAGCATGATGTGTTTCTGTGTGTTAAGGCAAACCCTGGAAGCCTCACGCAGGCTTAAAATTCGCATTGACCAACAGCAGACAAGAAGTCCCTGTCTGCAGTTTTGTGGGTGCTTTATTTGTTTTTAAAATGAAGTCTCTATGTATAAGTGTTCTGTCAGCTGAGGGATTATCCTCTCCCTTGGTGAAGTAGTGACTCCTCACTTTTGGGTGGATGAGGACTATACAAGTACTTAGCAGAGGGGCAGTGGATCCTGATAAGATTGCTCTTTCTCATCCCACCATTGAAGTGGGATGTGTCAAATGCAGCAGAGCCTTGTGTTCAGGAACACCTACCACAAAACCCAGAGATCAACCAGTCTGAAATGATTCAGCTACACTGATGAGGTTGCTGATGCCCTAAGTGAAACGAGAGTGTGTGTCACAGTGCATGCTCTACTTCTTTACATGGACTGCAGAGTCTGTTTTTGGTTTTCATTAAAATACAGGGAGAGTCGAAGCTAAATTCCGTGACAAAGTATGCTTCTCTAAACATCTTCACTTCTGGCACAGAATATTTTTACCTGTTCCTCTCAAACAATGGCAGGAATTGATGCTACCTAGGGCAAAACATGTAGGCATGCCTACTTTCTGCAGTTCATTTGTTAGTACTTGAAGTTGCATTAGGAACATCAGAAGCCCTGCTTTTTAGCCTGTTGCCTCTCTGTAACTTCAGAGTGATGCAGAATGATGCATCTTTTAGTTCACCTTCATATTGCAAATAACAAATGTTCCTCTATTTCTCCGATTATCCCATTCAGGGATTTTGGCCTTGTTCTCTGGTAGTAATTTGAAGTGTGTGTTTCTCTGTTCATTGTACATGCATACCACTGTCCTTAAGTCTGTATTTCTAAAAGTATGAATTTCTAGTATAGGCCAAATAGCGTCCCTCCATTTTATATCAACTCTCTGATTTTCCCATTTACTTAGTTTCTGTTGCTTTATGCTCTCCTCTCTTTTCCCAAATGCTGACTAAAATGCCCCTTGTTCCTGAATTGGGATGAGGCTGCTTATTGGAAAATGTAGCAGCAAATTGTCATTGCTCTTAGGACACATTCTTTGTTTACAGGAGCTTCTTCTGTCATCACAATGTTCTCATTTCGCCATGTCCCAGCAACTTATGTTTTCCTACTGAGCCTTCTGAATACACAGGCAGAAAATACAGCATTCAAACACCAGTGCATAAAATTACAAGGTTTAGCAAACAATCCACCAGAGAGGCATCAAGTTATATATTTACCTTAGCTCTACCTCCATTATTTCTGCACTTCCCTGCAACAGTAATAAAATGTGTTCACTAGGCTTTTTGTATGCAATGAGAATTTTAATTTACTCTGGAGGAAGAGCTGGTTCATAACTCAATAGAACTGACTGGACTCATAAGTTATTTAGTTCAGCTCCTTGTGATAAAATCTGGACACGAAGTCATTTATTATGTTTTGTCTGCCCTCTCAGCCCTGTAAGTTGACTCAGAGCTAAACAATTAAAGTGGCAAATTGATTTGTTTACAATGCAAATCTGAGCTAGATTGGGAATAATGCAAAAGGCATAACCAATTACATGTTTCATAGTGTAGGTTAGCCTGAAATGAAATAGCTTTAACTGATCTGTGCTCAGGGATGCTGTACAGTTACTGCTTCCCAGCTACTTTACAGTACTCAGTGGCTGTAAAAGATCTGATGCTGCTGTCCTCAGGACTGCTCAGACACATGCTGTGAGAAAACAGGCTTGCTTCACCTTTGCTGTTACTATGGTGGATAATACACAGAGTAGTTTTCCACATATTATGGGGGTGTCAGTTGATGAAAAACTCAGTGTGAGCTGGCAATATGCACTTGCAGCCCAGAAGGCAAGCTGTGTTCTGGGCTGCATCAAAAGCAGTGTGACTAGCAGGATGATGGAGGTGATCCTGCCCCTCTGCTCTCCTGAGACCCCAATTCTGGTGCCTCCAGCATAAGAGGGACATACAGCTGCTGGAGTGGGTTGAAAGGACAGCTGCGGTGGCTGGAGAACCTTCCTTGTGGGGATAGGCTGCAGGAGCTGGAGCTGTTCAGCCTGGAGAAAAGGCTCCCGGGAGACATTATAGCAGCTTTCTGGTACCTGAAGGGACCTTTCACAAGTGCTTGTGATAGGGCAAGAGGGAATTGTTTGAAACTTCAGAAGGGTAGATTTAGAGTGGATGTTAGAAAGAAATTTTTTACACTTAGAGTAGTAAGACACTTGAGCAGGTTGCCCATAGAGGTTATGGGAGCCCTCTCCCTGGAGGCATTCAAGGCCAGGTTGGATGAGGTCTTGAGCAATCTGCTCTACAGCAAGGTGTTCCTGTTTAGCTGGAGAAAAATGGCAGGGAAATAGTAATGTGAAAAATTAAGACAGAAATAGTGACAAAGTAAAATTATTATAAAACATTGAATGAAGAATTAATTTGCTTCCTGGAGAGCCTTTGTGCAAAATCTGAAGCAAGCAGTTGTACAAGGTGAAATTGTCAACAAAGATGTTCATTAATCAGTGTTGCTCCTCTTTGAATCAGCTTCAGAAGCACATAGTAAAGGCTACATGTACTTCTGCACATGGCAAGGAGTGTGTTACATTTTCCCTGCAACAGTCTTGGACACCCTGAGGTAGAGTTCTCTTGCTTTTCTTTGCAATCAAATCTTGCCCTTTTCCACCCCTCCACCAGGCTGCACTCAATTCTTAGTTGTCTGACTTCAGTTTCATATTTTCCTGCAACCATAAGGTATTTAGATATATTTTCCCTTCTTGTTACATACTTATTATCATATATAAGAAGTGTGTAGAGGTAAAGGATAATAATTCACCAATTATATGGGATTGTTTTCATGAACACAAAGTCACAATCGGTTCATGGTGACCAGGTACCAAATGTGGTTTTAGCCATGAACAGAGCGCACAGCAGTGGTAAGCCAGACCCATTTCATCAGAAGACAGCTGCTTACTGTGTGCATCATGTTTTCTGAAGCTTATGGCAGTGGCTGGAGGCCATGTTTGCTTGTTGGCTTTTCAGAAGCAGTGCTTGCAATTTTTAGGGACACAGCTTGGTATTAAGCACTGTGGCTTGTGAAAAAGCAATTACAAATCACAGAATCGTTCAGGTTGGAAAAGCCCCTCAGGATCACCAAGTCCAACCAATCTCTACTCTACAAGGTGCAGCCCTAAGTTGTGTTGCCAAGCACCACATCCAAATGATTTTTAAACACATCCAGGGTTGGTGACTCCACCACCTCCCTGGGCAGCACATTCCGATGCCTGACCACTCTTGCTGGAAAAAGTTTTTCCTAATGTCCAGTCTAAACCTACTCAGTCACAGCTTGAGGCCATTTGCTCTTGTTCTGTCACTATTTACCTGTGAGTAAACTTTCAATTGAAGTCAGACACTAGAGAAAATCTGAATGGTTATGTAGGTTTGTATGTTTGGTCTGTGAAAATCACTCAATATTAAGTTGATAATTGGGAAGACTTAAACTGTTTGTGCCTGTTCACATCTTAAAATAATTTTGGAAACAGGTGACTTGTCAGATCACAGGATCAGAGGATGCCAGGGGTTGGAAGGGACCTCCTTAGATCATTGAGTCCAATCCTCCTCTGCCAGAGCAGGACTAGAATCTAGCTCAGGTTGCACAGGAACAGATCCAGACAGGGCTGGAAAGTCTCCAGAGAAGGAGACTCCACAACCTTTCTGGGCAGCCTGTGGCAGTGCTCCATCACCCTTACAGTACAGAAGTTCTTCCTCATGTTGATGTGGAACTTCTTGTGATGTAACTCATACCCATTGCCCCTTGTCCTATCACAGGACACAAGTGAGAAGAGTTCGCCCCCTCCTTCGTGACACCCAGCCCTAAGTCTTCTCTTCACCAGACCAAACAGCCCCAGGTCCCTCAGCCTCTCCTCACAGGGCAGTGCTCCAGCCCCTTCAGAATCTTTGTAGCCCTCCCTTGAACTCTCTTCAGTAGATCCCTGTCTCTCCTGAACTGGGGAGCCCAGAACTGAATGCCATATTCCAGGTCATGTCTCAACAGGGCAGAGTTAGAGGAGGAGGAGAACCTTCCTTGATCTGCTTGCCACACTTCTCTTTTAATGTGCCCCAGGATCTCATCGGGCTCATTGCTGTCCCATGCAGAACTTATTGTCCACCAGCACTCCCAAGTCCTTCTTCACAGGGCTGCTCTCCAGCAGGTCACCTCCCAACCTCTACTGGTGCAGTTTATTCTTCCTCCAGTGTATGTAGTGGATTCTGTAAGATGAAAAATTCGATGCAGCACTTGATTGCTATAGTATAATGTGGAAGTGTGAATCAGTTTAAAACAATTGCCTCCCTTTGTATAAGAATGGCGTATTTGGAGAGCAGGTCTGGATCTCTATGCAAATGATGGTGGTGGAGCATACGCTAGAAATGTCTGTTTTGAACCATCTTCAAAGTGAAGTGGGATCAAAGTGTCAAGAGTGTAGATCAAACCCATCAAATGCTCACAGAAATAAATATATATCTATTTATGTATGGATTTTAATCAAGAGTTCAAAGGAGGATTATAAACACTATTTCCTGATTTCATTAATGGCAGAGCGAATATTTTAAATCAGTGTTCAAGTGTCATCACGATAAGGACAGTTGACTGAGTTGAGTTTGTAAGACCTCAAAGATGCTTCAGCTTATGTTAAAATAATAACCTCCCCACCCCCCAAAATGCTGAAAATATTCCAACAGCTCCCACTGGAAAAGTTCTTACCCTAAATATGGAATCATTACCAAATGTGTTGATTGGAAGAATAGCTATTGCAGATGAAATAAGTTTTCTGTGCTGATATTTTTCTTCTGCTGTGTAAACACTAATGTTGAAGGCAACCTAGGTGACACAGGAAAGCTGATTTTCCATGGCTGCAGTAGTTGCCCAGGGTATGCACATGTTGGGATTTTTTTTTAAACCAGAATTTTTAAAGTATTGTCCTCTCAGGAGGTGAGGATATGTGAAAGGTGGTAAATAATAGATTCTGCTGGTCTGTGTGATCTGCTATAGGTGATCCTGCTCTGGCAGGGGGGTTGGACTGGATGATCTTTCAAGGTCCCTTCCAACCCCTGACATTCTGTGATTCTGTGATTGTTTGCTGTGCACCTGATTATGTTAATGAATTTGGAGACTTTATGTACTGACTCTGATACACCAGAAGCTTTCACTGTTTCAATGTAGGAATGGTGCATGTCTCTGGTTTGCTTTTTATACTCATAGAAGATTCATACCTCTGTCTGTATTTCCTTCTAAGTTTATGCACCAAATTTATCACAGACAGCTTTCAGCAGATTCACAAATTCCATTTAAATAATAATAATGGGTAATAAAACTCACCCATTTTCCCTGAAGCTTTTTGTTCTGATTGGTAGGATAGAATTAACAACTATACTTAGATAAACAATCAGAATTTAGAAGGCTGACATCCTGGTCAATGCTTGCTTTCCAATTTTTATGAAATGCTGTTACTGGAATAAAAAACTCTGAATATTATGGATAGGTTCATTACCAAAAGTGGTTAATAATAGCATGCATTTGTATTACTTATTCTTCTACTAACGATTCTCAAGATATTAATTCTAGCTATTTTTATTGCTGCTCTAACTTGACATTTGTTCATACTTATTTTCATTAGCTACCATGTTTAATGTACCAGCATATCAAATGCAGTCTAAATTTCAACGTAATTGTAAGTGGGATAGTTATCATCATGTTCTTTATTTACAATGAAGAAATATTTCCTCTTCATTTTCATATAAAATGCCCAGGGATTTGAGGAATCTTGACTGGATTGAAACTGTGACATGGTGAATTTGCAGTATAGCTCTCTCCCAATGTGTATCTGACTTAAAACAACCCCCAAAACATTCTTAGTATGTAAGCTGATCATTAAATTACTCATTAAATGTTGGTGTTGGTATTGAAATAACTTAAAGCAGTGGCTAACTAAGGATTAAGAAAGTAATTTCTGCCAGCTTTGGTTTCACAACTTGTCAGCTATAGCAAGAAAAATCAGTGATGGTCACAGGCTACTGAAGATCTCCATACTGAGCAGAGGCAGAATGGGAGAAGAGCATCCATCTTCTCCTCTTTCTCTGTTGCTTGTGTGTCCTCGTTGCTAAATATACTGTTATGTTGTATGGGTAAGGGTGAATGTGTTGGTTTTAGGTAGCAATAATTCAGAAGATTAAAGCTTTCCATGCAAGAAGTAGCTCTAAAATATGTAGGTAAATGATAAAAGAGAGACAAATGTTAGTTTTAAGCTGCATTATCATCCAGACAGGTTTTTTTCCTTTGTTTTTTAAATTTTTTTTTATTTTATGTTTGTGGGGGTTTTTTTTGTTTGTTTTTTGAGGAGATACCTGAACATCTTTTATAGCAGAAAAACTTCAACTCATTTCAACCCTTAGTCATAGTTCACTACTCATGATGCAGCTTTGTGCACAGTCATGACCAAAATTGACATTCCATATTTAAGGATATAAAGTTCCCCTTCTGAAAATCAAAACCTGTAGATCAGTTTTGCTTATTATTTTCCTCCCTCTTCCCCACTCCCTCTCTTTAGTGTAAAAAAACCACTTATTATTTCTGATACCCCTGTATTTATGGACCATTGTTGCAAACAGCTGAGTGGACAAAAAAAAGCAGGTGTTGCTTGATCCTCCCTTTTTTTTGTTTCTCTAGATATTTGGTCCTGCTTCCTTTTTGTGCCACCATTGTTATTAAATTGATCCTATTAGTGAGCTGCATCAGCTTGGAGGGTTTTTTTTGCTGAGCTAATGTTCTGTTGTGCTCATCAGATGTTTTTGGCCCATACAAGAGTCTGAGTGCCAAATCTACTGTAAATTCAAGAGTGAAATCATGTTGTTGGGAAGGAGGGATTGAAGGGCATAGGAAGAGCACTTCTTCCCAGCGGTCACTCAGATGGCTGTTGCCTCTTTAAAATGCAGTCTGATAGGTTTAGTCAGGAGTTAAGACGATGTTAAATGTCAAGTAAGAAAAGCCAGGCAGTTGCTGCCAAGGTATCTACAGCCTGAGTAGGTGTATGGGGCAGCAGATGTGGGCAGACAGTGAAAGGCAGGATGAGTGAGACTATGGCTGCCTATTCTCAGCGTGTCAGCAGCCTCCCTCGTTGCCAGAAGGGAGTTTTAAGGAGAAGAGTTGGGGAAAGTGCACATTTCCAGAAAGCAGTCTTCAGACTGCAGTACAAGGAAGAGCAGAAGTAACAAATCAGTTTTGGCTATTTAATTGTGAGAAAACTATTTTTCTAAGTAATGAGTTGAGAGATATTGTTTTCTCTATACTGCAGAATAGACTTTTACATGCACATGCATTTTTGGGGGACCACTTTACCATAAAATTATGCATAGAAATACTCCAGTCTGGATCTTAAAATCATAAAACCAATAAAAAGGATCAAACACCTCCCAACTAAAAATAAACAAAACCAAAATTAACTAGTCCCAGTGTGAATTCATACTCTTTGACGGTCTCACTACACTTACCATTAGCCATTCATTCAAATCTGTGAAAATCTCTTGGTTGTTGCACATTCCAAGGGATCTTAAGGCATTTCAAGCACTTAGGATCTAATATTCAGCTAGGATAAGCTAGTCCATTGTCAGTGAAGTTAATAGTTTAGAACTCATAATTATGTAATAGTTGTCTTTGGAGGGAGGGTATGGATTAAGTAGAAACTGAAGAGACGTTGCTTCGTGTAGTCTACTTGATGTCATACTCTAATCTCTCTGAGTTTTCAAATTCTAGAGAAAGATCAAAAGTCTAAGCTAAAGAATGATTTAATTTTGTAGAACTCTTGTTTTCTATCTTGTTCTATATTTTTGATGCCTCATTTCTCTTTAACATCCTTAGTTTGCTCTTTCATGCGTGACAGTGCCACTTACTGATTGTTCTCCAATCACCTAAACAGCACAGCACAGATGCCACTACTTACTCATCTGGAAGTCAGTAAGAGTAATGCATTCAGGAAGAAATATTTGTATAGCTGATGACATTGCTGAAAGGTTGACCACAGCCTTTGTAAAAATATAGTTTGCTTATTTTTTTCATCTGTTTACTGTGTGAACAAGTGGCCCTCAAGCCCATGCAGGTCACTACTCAGGTCAGTCTCATGCTGCCTGTTGGTTTCACTTCAGATGGCAGTAAGATCTGCTTTGATGACTTTTGCTCTCTGCCGTGTGGGTTAAGTGTTCATTAAAGGGAAGTATCATTTGCTGCACCCTTTCAGATCAGGTTGACTGTGCTTCACCTCCTGCCAGAACCTATGTGAAGTAAATATCTGAGTGAAATGGGCAACTTTTTTGAACTTTGGTTTAGTTCTGGTGGTTGGAGACTGTGCTGAATGCACGCCTTGCTCCTTGAAAAGAGTTCATCTTTGTAGAGCAACATAAGTCAGTCTTATGGATGTTTCCTTGATGTGTTTAGACTCTGTTTTTTTCACATGATGTTTTTTGACAGATTCTTAAACAAGTTTTCTGGGTTCAAAATAGATCTCCTTTGTCAGCTGAGAAGTTCATTAATGTGCAAGTTAGTTGGATTTCTCCTTAGAAGACTTCTGTATGGTCTGAAAAAAACCCCCAAGCTAATTAAAAAAGAAATGTTGTCTCTGTACAGCCAGACTATCCCCAAGCAGGACAACTTAGAGTAAGGAAAAAATTCTGTTCAATCTCTCATCTTCAGTCTGGAGAAAGGAAGGCTTTGAAGAGACCTTAGAGTGACCTTTCAGTACTTGAAAGAGGCCTACAAGAAAGCCAGGAAGGGACTTTTTACAAGGGCTTGTTGTGATAGGACAAAAAGGAATTGCAGAATCACAGAAACATGCAGGTTGGGAAAGTCCCTCAGGATCACCAAGTCCAACCTAGAACTGTACTCTACAAGATTCACCTTAAACCACAACCGTAAGCACCACATCCAAATGACCCTTAGACACATCCAGGGTGAGTGACTCCACCACTTCCCTAGGCAGCTTGTTCCACTTTTGTTGCCCTCCTCTGAACCCAGCACCTCCACATCTCTCTTGGATTGAAGCTTGAGGAAGGCAGGTTTAGACTGCATATTAGGAAGAAATTATTTATAATCAGGGTGGTGAGATACTGGAACAGGTTGCCCGAGGAGGTTGTGGCTGCTCCCTCCCTGAAGTCGTTCAAGGCCAGGCTGCATGAGGCCTTGAGCTAGTGGGAGGTGTGCCTGCCCATGGCAGTGGGGTTGGAACCAGATGATCCCTAAGGTCCCTTCCAACCCAAACCATTCTGTGAATCTATGAACCTTTTTTCCGTTCCAAATTCTTTGTCCGAGAATTATTCCAGTATAGTTACTTTCTTTACCTGAATGCGAACAGCCTGAAGTGGAAGGCTGGCTCTGAAGTAGATCTTGTCACATAGTAACTGTTGCTAATGCATTTTACCGTGGATGCATGGCTTTGGTGCTTAAAATTTCTGGTCATAGTCTCCTATGATGTGAATTTTTATCTATAGTTTGACAACAATTGGATACATAGTTGCAGGGATATTCAGATGTTGCCTTTGTGGTTGTCGTACTATCATTTGCTTATCCAAGGAGTATGCAGGGTTGTGTTTTTTGTAATTGCACTGAAATGAGAAAGCTGTCAGACCCTCTTCCAGGCAGGTTCGTTGAAACATTAAACTCAGCATGGTTTGTGTTTCAGTAGGTTTCAAAAGATGGCCTACAAGCTGCTGTTTTCCCTTTGCCCATTTTTTATTTTACTGGTATCTCTTCGACATCTAAAATTGCCTTGCTGTGACAAGTTGCTTTTTCAGTGTGTCAATAGTGTCTAGTTGAGTTATTTTTCTCTCTACTCTCAAATGCCAATAGAAAAATTGATACAGAATATTTAAAACGTGAGTACTGAATAAGTGTATAAAGGAGTTTACTTTTCTGAAATGATTTTTGCTTTTAGGTAGAGTTAGCATGCGGTGCTCTTACCTGTTTATGCTTGTGTAAATAAAAATGTTATAAGAGCAATTTAACTAAATAAGCTTAATGTGTTTCTGACAGAGCCCATGGCAGCTGGAGTTGGGTTGTACCTGTTTATTCCTTTTCTATATAGTGAGAACCCCAAATAAGGTAATAAGGCTTTTAAGCTCTAAACCATGTTTTATTAGAATCTAAACTGGAAAGTTAGCTTTCTAAACAGAGAAATTTTGAAGGGATGTGACACAGACTAGAAGGAAAATAAGTTTATAAACCATTATCTCCCTGTCATCTCTTTTCTTGCAGGCAGGTGCTTTGCCTTCAAGCTTGATTTCAGGCTCCCTCTCCCTGCCCACAGGGTCTTGCCACTCTGTTTTTAGTGCAATACATAAGAACAAACAAATAGTCTGCATGGGGTTATAACTGAGGAATCAGGAATCTTGGGTGTAAATGCTGGTGCAGAAGGATGCCAGGATGTTACTGATAAGCTGCAAGTGTAGCATCACAGTGGCTGAGGTCTCTTGGGCTTGGCCAGAGGAACTCGTCTCAGCCTTTTGCTGAGGTGCGCTGAAAGGAGTGGCTAAGCTCTGGCACAGACTGCCCAGAACATGGGTACCATGGAACCCCATTTGTACTTAACACAGAGTTTTCTTTTCTTGCATCAAAAGTTAGCAGCCCGGGCTTGTCACCACCCAGGTTGTACTGTTTTTCAGCTGCCCTTATGGGCAACTGGAGAAGAACAATGGAGAAGGACTTCAAAGGGAATGCAGATGCCCTGCTCACCGGTAGCTTTGATGTACATCCCTCCTCCCAGTGCTGCCACTTCCTAGCTCTAACCTGGCAGTGAAGGTTATTTCTCACTGGGAGCTACTGTCAGAAAAGGGAAACTGGTATCTTTGATGTCAGTAATTTGGTTTCATTTTGCGTTTCCTTAGTTTTATAATGCATGCTTGAACTCGGCCTCTTTGTAAATGCTTGCGGATAACCATCTTTTTTATTCAAAAGACAGTTCTAAAGCTTCTGTAGGCAGCTGAGGATACACTCCGAAGGGTGCCAGTTTTACAGCACTTAGTAGTGGAAAGCTGTAAAGGTTTCACAATATAACAACCACAAGAAGCTCCTGAAAAGAGGAGCACCCCAAGCTATAGTGTCACGGAGGCTGTGGCTGAGAACTTGAAAGCTCCATTATGCTTCCCTGGACAGTAAAAGGAAATTATTTTAAAGGCAGATTTGGGGAAACAAACAGAAGTTGTGAGAAGTTAAAATGCAGAAGGTCAAAATGCCAAACACTTAGTAGAAGGAGACCTTTTTAAAAGCTTGCTTCAAAATGGCATACTTCTGTTTAGTGTTCCCTCTTTCAAAGATGGCATACTTGAACTCCACTTTGCCCTTTCCCCCCATATTTCTTTTTTTTTTGTGCTGCCTTTTATGCTTATGTGAGCTCTGTACAGTAGGGCTGCTTCTTCTTGTTGGCTTCTTGGTATAGCAGTGGTATGTGATTTAAGTTAATTTAATATAAATGTGTTTAAAGAAAGAAACAAACAAAAACATCATAAAACCAGCAGTGTGTGAAACCTTGGTGTTCTGCATGTGTGATTGTATTGTCCTCACACTGTACCTGTTTCATTATTTTCTTTCATAAAGATATGTGCTGCATAGGTATTGTGTGTGTGATTTATCGCCATTTGTACTAAGAGGCTACTGACCTCACAAATGTAGGGTTTCATGGTTTGCCTGGCCTGTTCTTGGCTGAGAGAATGTCAATACTTACTTTTACTCTATTGTGGTCTTCTCAGACACAGATTTGGCTGTGTTTGGTCCTATTGTAATAAGCACTTTAGATACTAAATGCTCCAAACAGTTTACAAGATTTAAAGATGGAGTTAGTCTTTCTAAAGGATCATTTTCAAAACTCTTCAGAAAGAAGAATAAAACAGAAAGGCAATTGCCTCAGAATTGTCAGTCTGGATGATTTTCTATGATGAGTGCAGGAAGCAATAAACTCTTCAGTACTAGAAAATCTCCTTCTTACACAAGTCTGTCCTGTCCTTAGTGGAACAGGATCAAATCCTCCAAAATGAGTAACTCAGAGAGAAACTTTAGGTTTCTCTTGCTGGTTGGTAAATTGGGATCTTTAAATATGTTTCTTAATTGGTTATTTTCTTCTTGTTGCGTATTTGAATGTTTCCACTTTCCTACAAATGTTTAAACCTTTGTTGAATATTGGTCAGGTTAGGTTTCTTGTGTGTCTACATGGCAGTGTGTTCTGGCAGTTTACAGGACCAGAGTATGTTAGGCGTTGGAAGGGACCCAAAGATATCATCAAGACCACCCCTTCTGCCAGAACAGGACCATACGATCAGATCACAGAGGAACACATCAAGAGAGGACTTGAAAGTCTCCAGAAAAGGAGACTCCACAACCTCTCTGGGGAGGCTGTGCCAGTGATCTGCAACGCTTACGGTAAAGAATTCCCCCCTTGTGTTGAAGTGGAACCTCTTGTGCTGCAACTTAGCTTAAATTAATTCTTATTATCTGTGCAACCCAGTCTAAGGTTTCTTATATCCTGTTCACTGGACTGATGGTTGAGTTTCTAGCATAATCTGATATGATCCAAATTCTTTTATTAGTACTGTTTGCAAACCTGTGATGCAGGGTGGAGAGAGTAGGGCTGGCGGAAGTTCTGTTTAAAAATTACAGTTGTGGTGCAAGTGGGGAGGGAAGAGAGTAATTCAACAGTGGCTATAAGTACATTTCTGATCGAGGCTGCATTTTTAGGTGATACTCTTATAAAATACAAAGGCTTTCAAACCATCACCACACCATGGATTGTTTTGGATTAAATCTAGTGCCAGCAGAATCTGCTCTGGATATGTGGAAAGGAGACTGAGGCAGCAGCAGGAAAATTAAGTGGGTAGTGGAAAGAATCTTTCTCTTCTAGTTGTCTAAACTATTTAACCTGTGGTTGTTAAAGGCCACTGCAACTCAGTCATTGCTCCCAAAATAATCCGTGTGTCAGTTAGGCACAATTAAGGAACAAGACCTGAGCCACTATACTGCAGCTTCAGTAGCCTGACTTCTTTTGGAGAGAATCAGCCCAGGGGACTTCGGCATTGCTCCTCATGTCCCATTTAAATGAACTTTGGCGTTGCTTTCAATATACTCCATAGCCAAGTCATTTCAAGGAATACATTTGTACTTGTGCCTTCATTTCTTAAAATGCTCCCTTTCCTCCTTCTTTCCTTCTTTCCTTCTTTCCTTCTTTCCTTCTTTCCTTCTTTCCTTCTTTCCTTCTTTCCTTCTTTCCTTCTTTCCTTCTTTCCTTCTTTCCTTCTTTCCGAACATTTGTCAATTAGACTAACACAAAATGCACTGAAAACAATGAACATTGATTTTAACACTATCCACAAAGTCCCTCTTCAGTTGATTATAATATCATAATTTGGGGTAGCCTAATGGAAACTGGTGAAGTTAATTACTTTCCCATATTTTGTAGCAGCTAGGAGACACAGCCAACTGAATTTTCATCCAAAATTAAGAAAGCTAGTTAGAAATCCAGATGTTCTTTATGAAGAGTTTTTGGCTGCTTGTTAATACACAAAGGGCTATGTTTGTGTGGCTGAACTACCTCTCACAAGAAGTGAGAACTTGAGAAGGAATATTTTATGCAGCCTGAGCAGATGCTGGCTGTGGTCTTCCAAGGCAAATTTTTGGAACAGGATAAATGAAGGAGTTCTGATGCTGTGAGAGGTAATTGTCTCAGTGCACTTCACTTCCCCTGTGTTTGAAGCAGCAGAATTTGATGAGTTGTTGTAAACAAGTATTTTGTACCAGAACTCCAATGCAAACATCAGTCTCTGCTTCTGACTGATAGCAAACACAAGACCCTGATTTTTCGATGTGAGTATTTAGAAGTTATAACTGCACATAGGATTGATTTGTTCATCTCAGTGTTTTACTCTGCTAATTACAAAGTCCTGTCTTATCATATTGGTACAACTCTACCTCTTTGTGGGTCTTCAGAAGCTTTGCTAATGTAACAGAAGCCACTGACAGCCTAGGAAGATGCTTGGCCAGTTCTTTTAAAATACTCCAGTTGTCTGGATCTGCTGATTTATTTTTTTTTTTAGATGTCAGGTTTTAGAAGCTGCTACCTAACATTTTCCTGAGTTAATAAAGCAAAGAGTTTAATCACTTCCTAATATATACTACTTTGTCTCTGAAGTTCACAGCAGAAATAGTATTTCTGACTTTTATGAATTATAATTTGTCATAACATTGCTACCATATGAATTATAATTTTCCATCACATTGCAGTGATCTGCTCTAGGTGATTCTGTTCTGGGGTGGGGGGAGGGTATGGACTGGATGATCTTTTGAGGTCCCTTTAAGCCTCTGACATTCTTTTGTTCTATCATATTGTAACAGTCCACTGTTATTTAGGTTCTTCTTAATGCTGAAAGCTCTTCTGTTTGTCACAGTGTGGTTAAATTTTTAATTGTAAGTACTTCTGAAACATGCCTTCCACACACAGTTGCATTCCACCACAAGACATACTGTAAAAAGGAAAAAGACTTTCCAAAAGTTTGGAAGAAGGATTTTGAAAGAGGAGGAGGTGGTTTGGCACGAAAAACTGAGACATCTGGAAGCATAAGAGGCAGAGGGTAAACATGTCTGTGGTTCATATTTGTTGTGCATCATGTTTCTTGGCATGGCTTAGAATGCAGTGCAAATCAAAGCTGTTTGTGATTTTTGTAGAAATAAACAGGGAGCAAACACTATTTTCAGGGTATTTATTTGTGGGCAAGCATTTGATACTTCTACGTTGAACTCGTCTAGACCACAGCATATTTAATTCCTCTGGGCAGAAAATTGGTGCTGGCCAGCACTAACTCTCACTGGTTTCAGGATGAGACCACAAATAAGCACATTATGCTGTCTGCATTTTGCAGCTCTCCACCTCCAGTTCTGGGATGTAACATTTTGCAGGATGATTAGATATATGTCAGTCTAATGCATTCTTTTTCTCTGTTCCACTGACAAGCATAGCATTATTTCATTAAAAACTTGTCATAAGGACTATCAGTGCTTCCAAGCACTCAAGCTGGAAGAGACATGATTTCTGTGCTGGCAGATGGGTTGTTGCACGTTACAGGTTTGCACTGGCTGTGCTGCGCAGCTGAGAAAGTGCAGTAATGCAAAATATTAATAACAGACTTTTGTCTAATAATTAGATTTCTTAGTGCACTAAAATTAGGGCTTGGATTTGCATAGGAGTCATTTGCAATCATGGCACTTTGTACACTGTTAAAGGACATATTCATAATGTCATATATTTTAATGATTTTTTAAATAAATTGTGACAGTTACAACTTGGGTACCACAATGAACCCAGGATGATGAATTATGTCTACCTTTAATTTTTTTCCCCCTCCCTTTTATGACTAAAGTGCTGTAGCTGATGCAGTAAACCAGCAACAGAAAATTTTGTCCCATTTGTCATCTCTAAGTCCCTTTCTTACCCCTTTGTTAACATCATCTTGTTTGCTGTGCAGAGTCTTAGGGCAAATGAGAGCAGTAAATTATTTTAGAGGACATCTTTGGTCTTGCAATCTAAACTTTGCATAAATATTTATAAAAACATGACAGGTCTTATAAGCTGTAGATTCTTGCACTTGTGTGCAGTGGGATATGAGGTGAAATAGGTTTTAGCACATTTTTATTCAGTGAGTGTACAGCCAGTACACAGTGTGATGGTTGCAGAAGGAGCTTACTTGAATCTATCACAGTTGCTTGCCTTGGGTCTGGGTCAAACTTGTGATTGCAGAATTGCAGCACTGGGTCACATAACTAACGGTGAAAACTGTTGCAGATGGTTGCAGTTTTGAGCAGAGTGCTGCACTCTTAAAACAAAAGGAAATATGCATGTCTTGAGTGTTCACTGCTGTGGTGGTTTGAACAGTTACTTGCCCCCCCCACCTTTGATATAACCCTGGCTAGAACTCAGAATGCTGGAAACTGATAAATGAAGCTTTATGTTTACAGCAATGCTCAATATACAAGCAGATATTTACAATGTATAACAGATATTTACAGATACATACAGTGAAAAGGTAACACAGAAACACCACAGCCCTCCCAGAGACCAAAATCCTTAAGAGGGGTTTTTCCAACCACCCCTACCACCTTTCTCCCCTTCCCCAATCTTATCTCACCATCTGTTGATGCAGCAGATAGGCGGAGGTAGATCGTCCAGGGGGGTTAGCAGTAGAAAAGAAGCTAGTAGAATTATTAAGAATCAGCTACAAAAGGCAGGGACAAAGGAGCCATGCAAGAAGCAGCCACAGCCCGGAGAGGTCTGGAGCAGTCTGACTTATCTATATTTGGGTTACAACTCTTAAAACAATTTTTTTTTTCTTTCTCAGTAGAGCTCTGAGAGAAGTAGCATCATCTGTTTTCCTCTCTCAGCCTATAGTCTAATTTCTCACTCAAATTCTCCAATTAGTTCAAACCAGCACAACTGCATACAGAAAATCCTGCCCAGTGTGCCAGATGAACAAGGAGGTTGCTGAAAGACAGTATTGAAAGCTATTTAACCTCATTCCAGGCTTTAGGAATACCTTTGCATGGTTGGTGTTTACATGTTTTAAATGCTTTCCTGACTGCCTCTTTAAGTAATTCAGCACAGAACTGACTTCTAAGAACTTCAGCACAAGCTTAAAATTAGATACACACTGGATCAAGGTCTGTAGTGAAAACTATGGCAAAATTTCCCACTAAATAATTAGTGCTGCAATAATTACACAGGTATCATATGCAAGATAGGGTAAAAATATGCAAAACATCTCAATTTGAAAGCTTGTTTAGAAATTTGTCTGAAACTAGAATTTTATTACTGTAGCTGCTTAATAACAAATGTTTGTATTGTAACAGAGATCTCAAGGCATAGTTTGTGCTGAGATTTTTTTCACAGTCCAACATTCCTCCTTAATTTTTTCTTAGACCTTCAGGAAAAAAAAAACAACCAGCCTGTAGCAGCTTAATGCTTCTCTGTGCTAATGAACCCTCAATATAATGCAAGTGACTTGTCCTTACAAACAAACAAAACAAAGTTTGATTTGCTCAATGACAATGTATAAACCAGTCAATGTCCTTTGATTTTCCTGTCTGTTAAAGTGTCTTGTCACCCACCACAGCCTTCAAAGATCTTTCATGTTGGCCACTGGTGTTATAAGACATTGAGGATGACAGTTACTCTCTACATTCTGTCACTTGTGCCTTCAATTCACAGCCAAAGGCAGTTCATAGTGTAGTGTGGATGAGTCTGAAAGCTGAGTTACTGTTTGGGGCTTTTTTCCTGGTTTTTTTT
>VWZI01007998.1:285137-355024 GCA_013396835.1 Psilopogon haemacephalus | reverse complement strand
GGAAACATACAGCAAGCCATATGCAAATATTAATGCATTTTCTTTGATCTTATATGAAAAATATTGTAGACTTCTGAAGGCTAGAAATGTCACAGACAAAATCAGGCCCCTTTCTAATGGTGAATGCTGCTTTCATCACTTTCTTGATTCACCAGTAGTCTGACTTAAGGTCTTTCAGTTCTGAGAGTTGATTTCATAATTTAGGTATTTAGTCCAACAGGCGTTAGATCTTGCCACTTCTTCCCTTCCTTTTCAGTCTTTAGATCTATCACTTAATGGGGGGAGAAGGGAGAGACAACATCTAAAGATGCGCTTAAAAGAGGAGTGGAAAAGCTTCACTTTTTATTACCAACTTGCTTCCTGTGAAGAGCTATTTCTGTAAATCAGACCAAATTGTAAATAGATCATATTAGACCTCTTGTTACTTTTGTAATCTTGGAGGAGCCTGGCGTGTTTTCCATAGCGTTACTATTTTGCAGGATGCAGCTTGCGCATACTCTCTTAAATGGCAATTTTCAAACTGCGGTGTGGGAATTGCTTTCTCATTCACCTCAGATCCACTCGATATTGTCCTGGCTCCTGCTTCATCCTCATGCCATTCTTCCAAGCAGTAACATTTGCAGGTGAATATAGATATTTAATGGCAAGGCGTAGGAATGGAGGATGAGCCAGTGAAAAAAACCTTTTATCTTGAAGTGTTACTATTTCTTAGAAGATTTTGCTCACCATTTTTAGTGAAAAATGTCTTGAACTTGTCAAACCTGTAATAGGGACTGTCCCATAGGGCAGGTGATGAGTCAGTTCCTTCATCATTGTAGGAAATCTAGCCAGGATCAGGAGAGGTTGGGGCTGGGCACAGGCACTGTGCTGGGATGTATGATAGGCACAAAGTCCCTAGCTAATGTGGGACTCCTGGGTCATGGACAGGGCCCTTAGTTGTGTTAGATGTTAGTGCCCCCAGAACCTGAAAAACTGTGTGAAGGGTACAGTTTTTGAACACACTGCTCATGCCTTCACCTTTGCTTGGCCTGTCAGGAAGCTCTGCACTGACTGACTTGTGGTTTTAAAGCAAGAAAGGGATGCTTTGAAAAAAAACTTTGCATAGAGCAGTAGTGTCGAGCAGTGTTAGCGTCATCCGAAAGGTCTCTCCTAAATCAGGCTGATGGGGGCAGTGGGAAGCAGCGAGCAGAGCATGGTGGATGCATGACTGCCTGTGCAAGTCTGTGCATGATATTCATCACAAATTAATTCAGTGTGTGAGCTGGTCTTCTGCTGTGCCACTGATGCATACTTTCCTTTACAGGCTTTTTCTGCCCAAAGACATACCACTGCTGTTCAAAAAATCTGTGATTGTCATCGTAGCATACTTCCAGCTCAGATGATATGTAACCTAATGTAGAAGAGGACATGAATTTTAATGGCAAGTCATTTAGATGATACCAAAAGCAGTAAAACAAATGCCAGTAATATTGTTGAAAAGTGTATCTGTTGCAAGATTTGTGATTTTTTTTTTCTTCTTCTCAACAACAGGTGTAAAATTAGGAATCTTGCATTTTAAAGAAGCAGAAAGCAATCTTTTTGCTGCATTCTGCTCTCTACTAATATAGCAGAGCTAGCAGGAAAATATCTGTTACTCTGGGTTTACAATACACAAAAAAATATAGAGGGGAAGCCTGCACTAAGGTTGGCTATATTAGTTTGCTTGTCAAGACACATTATATCAGTTGGGCAGAGCTGAGAAAACAAAACTGGTGTGTTTTCATAAAATGTGTCTGTGGAACATTATGCTATGCATATTGTTATATAGATATATGACCTGACAATTCCTCTAGCACATTGTAAAAGGATGTGCATGTTTTCTCCTTGGAGGAGTTGTGCCGTAGCTTCTCTGTAAGAGGAGGTTTCATGCTGTATGTAGTTGTAAAGAAGCCTCGAGGCCTAAACTCAAAGGGTTTAATCTGCGAGTAATGTTGATTTAAAGGTATAATACAAATGTTTAGTGGGCACAAGTTTGTAGGGATTTTTCTTTATACAAAGGCTGATCATCTTCCAAAATTACAAGGAAATAAATCTCTGTTCAGATCTTACTTTACTTCAGTGAATATCACAGGAGACTTCTTTGTGAAAACAGTGAAGGACTTCTGTGTATGTGGTATTTTTCAAATTGAGACAGTTCTTTTGTAAGAAAACATTTAAATAAAGCTATAATGCTTAAAAGTACAACTAAAGTCATGGCTGGGGTTGGCATGAATTGCATAAACAGAATGGTGATATGAAATTCTCTCACCAACCTACTTCAATGGACAATGTAGATGCAACACTGATGGCAAAACACAGAAGCTTTTGTCATTTAATTCAGACTCTTGCAGTCAAATGGCTTTCTCTTTTAGAGTATTCCTGTAATGGAAGTTGCCTTATTGTTTTGGTCTCTTTCTTTAAACAAAATCCTTTCAATGCTCAGACAGCCAATAGTGATATTCCTTGAAGACTTTATATTTTAAATCATTTTGCTGGGTGAATTGAATGAATAATTCTTCTGTTGTTGGACTTTCAAACTTTAAATTTTCTTTGGGCTTTATTTTCTTATTTGTTTGTGCTGTGGTTGGCCAGTTGCAATGGCTCCCTAATGCTTAAGTTGTTTGTTTTCTTCTTAAGTCAGAAAATAATCAACATAATCAGCAACAAATAAGCAGTGCTCATTTATGGATGCTGAACAAAATTACATTATAAATTGCAACAATTTTAAAACGGTCTTTAAAAGTTCTGAACTATTGCATATTAATAATAATTCCTTCAGGATGTTCCTCACTCTTTTTCTGTTAATTTTGTTGCTTTAATGCATGATGATGCAATTTCTCATCTGTATTGGTGGTTAAGGCTGAGTTTGAGGTATGTTTGTTTGGCCTTTTTTGTTGTTCTTTCTTTTATTTTTCCACCTCTCCCAGGAACTGTGCAGCTCCTTCAGTTGCAATTTGGTTTTGTTTTCTGCAAACCTCCCAAACTTCAGGCCTATATATCCTGCCTTCCAAATGCCAGTTTAACTAAACCAGACAATTTAGCTGTTGATTCACCAGAAATTTGTATTCCCACTCAAATACTCTGTAAGCCTGAAGAAAATACTGCACTGATCTCCTAAGGTGCATGTTTGAGACTTTGTGCATCTGTGCTGGAGATTGAATTTTTAACACATCCCATGTGGGCTAAGTAGAGAGAGCAATGCTGCTTGTGTTTCTGGGGGAAATGGTTGGTGTTTGTATGAAAAATAGGGGGACTTTTAGATTTCATCTAATGACTGAAGCAAGAACAATCTTTCCCAGTGATAGTGTGTTGTATGCCCCAATTCATTTATATGTGTGCGTGTGTCCCTGTCTCCCCTTCACCTTGGGAACAAGCTAAAACCAGGAGCTGATAATGATGCTGTTACAGTCTGGAGGGAGCCCACTTCATGCTCGGCTGAGACTACTTGCACAGTTACATTATACATAATTTTTAACCCACTGGAGCTGCAGTCTGGCTAGCTGTCTAGGACAGAAAAGTAGTAGCTGAAGAATAACTCTTCAAGTAAAAAAAAAAAAAAAACCACAAAAATGGCAGTTTAGCTAATTTCAAAATGTTTATTTGTTTGCTTATTTGTTTATTAGGCTGATGCTTTGCTAGAGGCTCCTTATGCTGGAACTGGAATGTGTTTCGAGCTGTGTCTTGTCACTGCACACTGCCACTACCAGTATTGACCACAGGAAGCAGAATTTGGCTCATTGTTCTTCACTAGTAGTTGGGAGACTCTTGGATTTGAGTTGAGCAAAGGTAAACCCTATTCTGTTAGTTCTATAAACCTCTCAAGACAGAGAACTTTCCATGGCAGATTTGTCTGAGCGAACCCCTGGGATGTTAACAGTACCAACAAATCTTGTCTCCACTCCAGCCCCAACATTCCCACCTCAAAGACATGGGAAAATATTAATTAGAAACATGGTTTAATTTTTTTGTAGTGGAAGGGAGCATTCAGTATTAGTTGTCAATTTGGGATTCCTTGTAAAACCTCCAGACAAAAAGACTTGTTAAGCTGCTCAGTTATTTCAGCTGTGAATTGCCTTGTGTTAAGAGTTTAAATCATCTCCTTCTGTCACTTTAATATAAAGTGGATTTTCATTTTGTATTAAGAAAGGTAGACAAAGGTGTGATTTAGGATGAATCCTGTCAAGATGTGACTCTGTTAAATTCCTAGAGAAAAAGAAACTGGCTGAAGACCAATATTAATGTGCAAAATATTTATAGTAGGAAGCTGTATGTCAGTAATGCAGACTTTGTGGGTTCTTCCAGCCCCTAGAAGCACATCTTTTTTGTCAGTTCTCCCACTGCTAAGGCGTTTCTGTCAGGTCACAGCCACTTAAGAAACACCTCCTCACTTAATATTGTGGTATACAGAAATTCTAATTTTCTAAGGGAAGTCATGAAAATAGAGGTTTCTAGCCTGGAGGAGTAAGATAGAAGTTGTGCGACTATCAAAGGAATCCTCTTCTAAGAGGAGAAACCATCAGAAAGTGTAGCAGTTTGAATATAAAACTGTACAAACCTTCAAACTCTAAGTATAAAGGAGTGTCAAATTGCTGGTAGTTTTCCTTTCTTTCCCCCTGGTTTCAATAGCAGGATCCTTCAGTTGATCAAATGGGAAGAGATGACAAGAAGTAATTTATATGGGATCATATTCGCTATGTAAATGATTGCAACGAAAAAAAATGAAAGCTCATTTCTCCTGTGTGCTTGCATATACAGCAGTTACTCATCACATAATACTTATGGATGGCTTCTCTGATTCTGACAGCGCATTAGGTACTGAGGTAAAGCACAAGGGAAATGAATAAAAGAAATAGCATGTGTCTGAGATGTTGGTGCAGCCAAGGTAGAACAGATTTGTCACTGGAGATAAAACAGCGTAATTCAAATGCATCCAAATGTAGGAAGGCTCCACCAAGAGGAAAAAACTGGGGATTTTCTTCCTTGTCTTTTTCCTTTTTCTTTTTTTTTTTTTTTCTTTAAACTTCATTTAAATGAACAATGTGAGGTTGGCCATTGTGGGTGTTCTGGGTGCACTCTGTGATTAAAATTCAGTGGGGTTGAGGCTGCTCTGCTGGATTAGCTCTGAACCTCGAGGCTTCATGCTGTTGCTTTGTAAAAGGCAAACCAGCACGAATTCATTGTAGAAGTGGCCCAAAATATTCTATTGAACCTATTTTCTTTATTAAAATTATTTTCTGTGTGAGAAATATGTGCTCTTTACAGACAGTTTTGACTTCTTAGCAGAAAAAAAACGAAACACTTGAAAAACAGAAACTTTCAGCAGAAAGCTGGAAAGCTTTGATTTGGAAATGCTGCTGTGCTGGTTCACAAGTGTTGTATTCTACTAAAGAGCTTGGTTCTTAGAAACAAATGTAATTGAATTCTAGCTCTCATGAGGCTGCATTTATAACCTGTCTTGGGGATTTTTTTGTCTGCTCTTTCAATATGTTGAGACAATGAAGTTGTGGGATGGAGGGAGTTAAGACTCATTTTGGGGACAGCTTTTAATTATACTGGGCCAATTTATGGGCACACATATGAATACGCTTCATAGGCAGCCCTTATTTTGGAATGTGCAGAGACCTGATTCTTCTCACTTAATTCACACTTAGCTGTCTTCTTCCTCTCACACTGTTAGAGAAGTGCTTGATGTATAAGGGACAGGTTGTCAGCAGATGAGCTCCTTTTCATCATCACAAATAACTGCAGACATGAAATATTACTCAATTTTCTTGAGCCAGGAAAGGAGCTTTATTTTAAGGGAAGGCTTTAGAAAAATTGTTTCAACATTTCAATCTTCTGTCAGAATATACTGCACTGTTACATATCTTAACTCCATCGCTTTTGGATAACCTCCTGCTAGGTTGAAATTCAGCGTGCACCCTCTTTGCAATAATTTATTTTTAGATGAGATGCACTTGGTACCTCATTATGAGATTCCAAGGCATTTTATGAGACATCAAGGCTATGTTTAAATTGCAAAGAAGGAACCTCTGGGAGTGCTGTGGGCCACAGGAGTCATTCAGTTCCTAGTCCAGGGTGGCCACAGGAGTCATTCAGTTCCTAGTCCAGGGTGGCTGCACACATGCTGCTTAGGTGGGGAGGCTCCAGGATGTTCTCACTCTTCAGCTATGCCCAGGAATTGCTGGAGAGTGTAATAGCTGATGCAGGGAGAAATTGTTCTGCTACAGTTTAACCTTACAGGTGTTATGCTAGCTGGAATCACTATGAGTAGTTCTTAAATTTGCTGGCATAGATATAGACAACATTCCTGGGAGTGGCATAAAGTAAGTAAAAGAAAAGAATTTTAATCTTGATTTCCTGATCAGATGTCACCTTAGGTATTTCAGCTGCATCCTGCAGTTTCAACTGGATAGGTGTTTTGGTTGTCATCTCAACTGAGCTAGCGTAAATCTAGACTAACTGTATTGAAATAAACAGTTAACAGCTGTGGGAAATTGGTGTAAGTGAAGGACTATCAGGACTTCTGTGTGCTACTCCTGGGCAAAAAGTGTGTGCTTCTTTTTTTGTTCTTACTGGCACCAAGTAGGCTGCTTCAGAGTGTTTTGCACAAAGCTGTGTAAGGTTGAGTCTAAATCAGAGGATTTACTGTGATGCCTGCATGTGAGCTTAAAAAGAGAAAGAAGAAAATGTTCAAGAACTATTGTGCATTTCTCAGCAGGCTTTGCCGAAGCCTGCTGCAAAGTGGTTCTTTAAGC
Source organism: Psilopogon haemacephalus (assembly GCA_013396835.1). NCBI lineage: Eukaryota > Metazoa > Chordata > Aves > Piciformes > Megalaimidae > Psilopogon > Psilopogon haemacephalus. The sequence continues at coordinate 348,248 of VWZI01007998.1, read as the reverse complement.
ACCTTGCCATAAAAGATTGGCAAATGTGCTGTGAGGCTGGGGCAGAGTTTTAATGGTAAATGTGGAATCAAAGATTAATTACGCAGAACATGTTTATTCTTGTTATTCTTATTATTCACATCTTCATGTGAGCCTAGGGCTTTATTTGCCAAAGGTAAGCTAAATGTTTAGATTTTGGTGAAGGTTCTTCATGTTACCATGGTTGGCACACTTCAGACAGTGACTTAATTTCTCAGGCAACAAAGGAAAAATAAAGGTGAGACATGTCTACTCTAACTACTTTAGTGTATCTTTTGCTCTCCACTACTTGAATTATTCGTTTCATAATTTGCTGTTGTTCCCTGGAAGCGTTTCCAGTGTTACTTAGTGTTCCTCTTTAGTTCACTCACAGGATTTTGTCTTATAATTTTCCTAGGAGCCTAGAATGGGAATTTCCAGTTTGAGGTGATGTATCTAATTTACGGCAGTCATTTTAATTGCAGTTACATACATAGAGTGCCTCAATTGAGTGTAATGGAGACCACTCATTCTGATCTTTCCGTTTGCACCAAGTTTGCTATTTTATGATTGGAGTCAAGAGAAGCCTAAGATGTGCTAGAAGCCTTGCAGAGTCTAGAACACTGCTTGCTACTTTTTGTTTGCAGGTATTGCAGTTGCACAACATTTTTATATTCTATTGTGATAGCTTGAACCTTCATTTGCAGTACCATGTATGCCATTCAATTACGAAAAAAATACAAAACGCTATTAAGCATTGCAATTAGCCTTTAACTAATCAGCCTTTTTGTCTTTATGTTATTCAAAACTAAATTGTGGCTATGCTCTTGTACGATTCTCATGTTATGGCTTCAACATGTCCAGAGAAGGGCACCAAGGCTGGTGAGGGGGCTGGAGCACAGCCCTGTGAGGAGAGACTGAGGTTGCTGGGGGTGTGCAGCCTGCAGAAGAGGAGGTTCAGGGATGACCTCATTGCTCTCTGCAGCTACCTGAAGGGAGGTTGTAGCCAGGTGGGGTTGGGCTCTTCTGCCAGGCACCCAGTGAACAGGACACAGTCTCAAGCTCTGTCAGGGTAGGTTTAGGCTGGATGTTAGGAAGAAGTTCTTCCCAGCAAGAGTGATTGGCATTGGAATGGGCTGTTTGGGGAGGTGGTGGAGTCCACATCCCTGGAGGTGTTTGAGAGTAGGCTGCATGAGGCACTTAGTGCCATGGTTTAGTTAATTAGAAGGTGTTAGTGATGGGTTGGACTTGATGATCCCAGAGGTGTTTTCCAACCTTGTTAATTCTGTGATTCTGTGAAAAGCAGTGGTTTAAAATATGGCTGCTAAATTCAACTTCTCAAGACAAATGTGGATGTTTTTGTATTTGTCCAGATCATAGAAATATGTGTCTGTGCACAAGCAAATGCTGCTTCAAGCTAAAGTTTGGAGGACAAGTGAGGACAAGTTAAGAGTCTGGTTTATGTTTGTCCAAGATTATTTTCTATTATCGTATAAATTGGTTTTCAATCAGAAAAAAAGCATGCAAGGGAGGACATAATAGAAATTTTAATTTAGTAAACTAATTTTCATTTTCTTTGCATAAGCATTTCCAAACTGTAGCTGGCTTTTCCCTGTACCTTTTGTGGTTCTGAAATTCAAACTGTTTGGTCCAAACTGCTCAGACACAAGTTTTCAGCCAGAAGGCCTGTCAAAGTTGATTGGTGTACCCCTGCCACCCAGAATGCACAGACTGTACTGGGATGTGTAATGTTTCTGGGAGCAAACTTCTTTTAAGGTTCTCCATGTAACATTAGAATTAAAAAAAAAAAAAAAAAATCCATTGGTTGACAGATCACAGGGCACAATCTTGGACTATTGAATGTGTCTGAACCCCACCCTGTTCTCTTCTAATCATGGACTAATCATGTTCATGCTATGACCCAGGAGTGATCCCACAGTGTGTACAAGCATGGGGCCTGGTGTCCCCAGCCTTGTAAATGTCTGAAAACAGAAAAACTTTGATCCAAACAGTTCAGTGATGCTCCTCCCTGTGTACCCCCAAAAGACTCAGGCTGGAGCTCTCTGTCGTTCTGGATATGAAAAAAAAAAAATAAATGAAGAACAGTGAAACTTGATAAAACTTTCACTGGCTTCATGATTCATACAGACTAAAACAGCTCAGGGAATCTCAGAAATAGCTCTGAAGCACTTGTGTAGGTGGTTTTAAATCACAGAAGAGATGAGCTCTAATACATGATGGACTCTCAGTCACAGTGCAATAAATTATTACTCTGATCTTCCATAAATTCCAAAGAGGAGAGGGAAGGTTGGCAACTATTGATATACCACTTTCCTGGCTAAAACTCTTTACTACTGGATTATTTTGCATGCAGTCACAAAGCAGGAGGTGTATCAGTTAGGTTCTGTTGTTGACTGTCCCAGCAAGGTGGCAAGCAGCATAGGAGATACTCAGTTCTCATGGCTGGCCAGATTAACTGAACATAATTGAGGAAGAGTTGTGAATGGTTTGTTTTGTGAGAGCAAATAAATACTGTTAATGCCAGTGCTATTAGTGTCACGTATCTCGCTGAGATGACCTTTTCTTAATGCAACTTAAGAAAAGCATTGCAGTTCCTGTGACTGTTATGCCTAAGACTGCATTGAACAGAATCTTCACAGAAACCTAAATGCTTAGAAGCAGGCTGATTTTGCAAAAACAACCCCTCCACTCCAGCCCATTTTTAAGGTGCTTGCTTTTTAATCTGGAGCTTTAAAACAAGCAGAAAACTGACACGTTTCCATTTCGATTTGTTCAGTAACATGGAGCAATATGGATTTTAAAACAGTTATGTATTTATAGACAAGCTTTGTGTGCCAAGCAGATAACACAGCATGATTTAGAGGCAATTAGAGCTTTTGCCACAAACAATGGCTTAAGGGTTTAAGTCCTACCTAACACTTGCTTTTCTGTCTTGCATCTGAAATTATGACCCTCTGAAGGGCATGAAAGCTCTTGCTCCTATGATGCTTTGCTCTGCACAGCCATAGTCTCACTTGACTAGAGTGGTCCACCAAATTTATTGAGAACATGCCCAGTAGACCCTGTTCTTCCTGCAGCTGAGTCACCAACTGGCTGGCAAGGCAAAGAAATGAGCAGGGCCTTGGACTAGCTCATAGAACCTAGTCCTTATGCAGGGAGGTGACAGCTCATCAGGATATGTGCTTAACTACTGTAACTTTCTTGTGCTTGCCTGAAAAACCCTCAGCTACCACCTGAATCTGTTTTAGAGACAGGAAGAAATATAGCGCAGGTTTTCTATGTCCTGGTTGAGTTTCCAGAAGTTGAGCTTTTCTCTTTGTCACAATTAGAGTACTCCTGTTTAGTTTTAAAAGAAAAAAAGAACAAAACAGAACCGCCAAAACCACACACAAAAACATCTCCCCCCTAAAACAAACAACCAAACTAAAAAAAAACACCAAAAAAACCAAACCCAAACTAAATGAAAAATAAAATTAAAAAAAAATCCCAACCCAAAATCCACATTTACATTTGACTGGAATAAAAAGGCCAAGACTGTACCTCAATAAAAGTGAAACATGCCCCAATTTATAAACCCACATTTTTTAGGTGTGTTTCTCTCTCTGGCACTTTTGATCTTATATTTGAAACACTTTTTTATAAACTATGCCGGTTGAAACTCCCATTCTGAGATGACAAAATTGCACAACGTTGGAAGTCTTCATCCATAACTCAAGTTGATAAACAATCCACAAGTTCAGTATTGTAATACTGAGTACTTTGCATGTAGCCTGAGAGTCTAATCTGTAAGCATAGGTAAGGTGTTCTACTTTAAAGTAACAGTTTGTGTAAATTTGGTGGTGTGAGAGAGAAAACCCAGCTCATTTTCCTTCCTTGTTATGTTTTAAAGTGCTGCAAATTTCTTAATTGCTCCAGAAGGCTTTTTTTGTGGTCGTAACAATCTCCCCGAGCATGTCACTGCAGATTCATAGACATGATATTACAGCATCAGATGAGGTGCTCTTCCAGGTCTTTAGAGATCTCAGTGATGCAAACCCATCATGGTTACATCATGTCAAGATGTTATGAATAATGTCACTGGGAATCTGTGGAGAGCATTTCACAGTAAAGAAGTGAAACACAGAGATGCAGACCAATTCTAAGACCGCAGACATCTGATTCAGGAGAAGGGAGGTGATTGTCCCCTTGTACTCAGCTCTGGTGAGGCCACATCTCAAGTATTAGGTTCAGTTTTGGACACCTTATTACAAGAGGGATGTGGAGGTGCTGGAGCAAATGCAAAAGAGGTCAATGAAGCTGGGGAAGGGCCTGGAGAATAAATCTGATGAGGAGATCAGAGGATCTGAGGGAGCTGGTGATGGTTAGTGTGAAAAAGAGGAGGCTGAGGAGAGACCTTATGGCTGTCTACAGCTACCTGAAAGTACCTTGTGGAGAGGCTGCTGCTGATCTCTTCTCACAGGTAATCAGTTATAGAACAAGAGGAGAAGGCCTCAATTTGTGACTGGGTAGATTTAAACTGGACATTAGGAAACATTTTTTCGCAGCAAGAGTGGTCAGGCATTCTAACGAGCTGCCCAGGGAGGTGGTGGAGTCATCAAGCCTGGATGTGTTTAAAAGTCATTTGGATGTGGTGCTTAGGGATATGGTTCAGGGGTGCACCTTGCAGAATAGGGATATGGGTTGGACTTGGTGATCCTGAGGGGGTTTTCCAGCCAGGATGTTTATGTGATTATCAGGGTGATTAGGAAAGTAAGTACTTGTAACTTGGTCCATGTTATCTGATGTTCTCTTTTCTGAGCAATTAGAGATGCCCACCTGACAGCAGTGTATATTGTTCAACTGACAAGGATGATAATAAAAAAAAAATAATTTTCCTTTAAAGGATTTACATTTTGATAACTTTATTTTGAGTAGCTGTTACTGATGTGGGGACCAAAATATGCCCAGTCAACTGGCAGAAGAAACCCTCATAGTTTTGAGAGAAAAAGTTACTGGAACAACTTGGAGAAGAGTAAGGCAGCAGCTTTAGTAACTGGCATTTTGAGTTCTTGTGTCATGGTTTAACCCCAGCCAGTAATTAAGCACCACACATCTGCTCTCCTCCTCCCTCCTGGTGGGATGCAGAAAAGGATCGGAAGTGTAAAAGTGAAGAAAACTTGTGGGTTTAACCTTACCCCCAAAGTTCACAGCTGCCAAACTGCTAGGCTGGAGGTGGCCCAAGTTCACTAATGAGTTCATTTCCAGTTCCTTCTCTCACAAAAACTTTTGAAAGGAGTTTTAAATTCAAGAAGGCCTTAAAGAAGTCATATTTAGACTTCTTTTAATTTATTCGCTGCAAATATATTAACTCAAACACAAGAGTTGTGAGCAAACCTCTTAAGAGATTATTTGCATTTTGCCTGAAAGAAAATAAATCAACAATTGGCTGCTGCAGACATAAAAATATAGCACTTGAATTGTGACACTGCTGTGAAATTAAATATAAATGCTTCAGAGATACAAATAACATTAAAGCTTTGAAGAAGGTGGAATCCTAAATCTTGATTTCTGGCAAGCAAATACATATATAATAAACAATTAGGAAACCATCCAGCTCCTCAGGAAAATTATTTCCTCACATTAGCTTCTGTGTGTTCAGTGTTTATGTTCCAAATAAGAGAGTTAAAAGGTTGTGTGACACATTAGCTGTTAAATGCAATGGCATAACAGGTAAAGAGAAAAAAAGCAGTATGAGTCTGATGATAAAATTAAGCTGATTTTTTTTTTTTTTTTTGGAAATGCGATTTAATGGACAAGTTGAGTAACCACTTTGAAACAAAGTTAAACTGCTGCTTTCAGTGATAGATTTAAGTATTAGCACAAGATTCTATTTATGAGTTATTATTTTTTTTCCTCCCCTGTTTTACATTAAAATACAGAAAATAGCCCTGACTTATGGCTGTGTTTTTAAAAGACAGCCTAGCACCAAAATCTGACTGTGAAGGAACTAGAAAATCATCTCTGTCTAAAAGCACTGCAGTTTATGGTCACTGATAATTTGCCCTGTCTATAAGGTTGTCTTTAAAAACTAGCTAATGCTGCAGCTTCAGCCACCAAAGGTGGGTGGTTATTATTTCTCTGTCTAGGATCTTAAGTTGAAAAGAGTTTCCTTCTAATGGTTTCACTATGTCTGCAATTAGGAAATTAGATTTGTGGTCCCAGTTGAACTTCTGCTTAGGAGTGGGAACAGCTGACCTAAAGGTCTGTGTGGTTTTTGAAATAGAGAAGACCCTGAGGACTGCTAGAAAGTTCAGCTTTTCTCAGTGAATTCAAACTTCTTTTACTACATAACATTTACTAATTAATTTATAAATGTCAGCAGCTGTAACTTTTGGTCACCATCAGTCAGAATTTAGATTCTGGTTTACTTTCAGCATCTTTTCATAGAGTGACCTCCCCCTCTTACAGCTCTTTTTAAAAGATTTCATAGTGGAAGTAGCAGCTGTTTTGTGGTGTATTTTCTTGCCAACATTAAATCAGAGGTGATTAGGTATTTAAATATAATGACTACTCTTTCCAGTGTAGAAAACTTCACAGTCCCTACAGCCACTAATGAGGTTAAGGACACTGAAAAAAATTAAGACAAATTGGTAGTAGATGAAGAGAGGAAAACCTAAAGACATGAGCCTTACTAATAAATATCCATTGATATCTGCAATGATTTTAGGTCTGTATAGAATGTAATTTGAGATATAAATCAGCGTATTTTATACATAATATTAAGACCTCTTGGTGTAAAATAAAGAAAGCAGGCAATAATTTTCTATAACAATGCATCAGCTATTTACAAAGTGGGTCAAATACACTGGCCACAAGCCCAAAGATAAAGCAAGGATCTCTGATCTCTTAATACTAAGAAGAATTCACAGAGATGGATTAAAATATACATGTAAACTATTGTAAAACAAAACAATTTTACTAACCACAATAGTGCCAAAGTCAAAGTCCATCTCATACTCTACTCTCCCATCCAAGTTTTAAAATTCCCATCCTATATAGTAACAAACTCTGCCTTTACACCACTAACTGAGATAAGACATAGTTAAAAGATTATATTTTGCTCTTCTTGTTTGGCAGTATCAGAAATGTCAAGTTGCTTGTCTTGTAGATTTTTAACTGTAGAGCAGGCAACAAACATTGATGCATGTGTGGCAGGCACAACTTCACCCCACAACTGCAGATGCTTGCAGATTTTGAGCGCAGGCTTGCTAGAAGCTGATGAAGGTCAGCTTCTTCTTGTTTCTGGTGCCTTTGTTTCTAGGGTTCTTTTGTTTGCTTGGAGAAATTAACTCTCCAACTAATTGAGTGATTGACCACAGCCAAACCCTCAGGAGTATAAATGGAGTTCTGCTGTGGAGAGAAGCTCTTTTGATCTTGGTCCACAGAAGCAGCCTTTGCAGCTCAGAACTTATCCCCTTTAGAATTAAACCTAAAGAACCTCACAGACCCTCCCACCTCACCATGGTGAGTATAGATAGAAATATATATATATTTCCTGGGTATCTGTGGGAGAGTTTCTTTTTCTGGGTGAATTGTGTGCACCTTTTGGTTCATCTCTCCAAATAGTTTAATTAGTTGTGCAACAGTATTTTCCCAGCTGACATCCAAACCTGTAATTTTAATGTGTTGGAAGGAGAGCAGATTTAATTGCAGTGAATTGGTGGCTGTTATCCGCCTGGTTTGTGTGTTCTCTTCCCAACATGTCTTTGAGGCAACTTTTACAACTTTTTAAACATGGGATGCTCTTGCCCCGATGTCTTAATTACAAAAAGTTTGTGCCCTCACCTATGCAAACACTTTCAAACTCCCCAAATAAACAATCTGGAAAACATTTTATTGTAGAGGATGAAAACAGGAAGCAGATGGCTGAAATAAAAAATATTTTGAAGCATACCACATCTCAGACTTATGAACTTGAGTAGAGGAAGTTGGACCTTCACCAACATTCTCATATACCAATGTGTTTTATTCTAAATGCTTCTTGTTACCTGGTTGCATTTATTGGGCAGTGCCTGGTCTTTTCCTCCAGCTCTTCTGGAGCACAGATCTCCTATTTTTAAACTAGAGTGGCAGAGATTTTTGATGCAGGCTTAGAGCATTGTAATTAGAAAGTGGGTTTATGTTGTTGTAGACTCTTCTTGTATGGTCTATTGACAAAGTGTGCTGGTGGTCTGCCTTGTAGTGTGATTCAAATTAAGGCACCCTTAGCCAGCATAAATTTGGTTCTTTTTCACATCAGTAGTTAAACTTCTACACACAGCAGAGAGAGATCGACATGGCTTGCACAGCCTGGGTGATGTGAACACTGGATGTGGGTTCAGGAGTTAGCACTTCAGCATTGGCAATGGAAATAGTATGAATCTGTCAGTGTAAGTCTGTGCAATTTAGTCTGGATTGGCAGAGCTAATTAGCCAAGGGCAATGCTAAAACAACATTGCTGTCTTGAACTCATGTGTTCAAAAAGTGCTGCCCTCTGCCACTCAGACACTCGGATGGTTCAGGGGCATGCTGGCCTTGTTTTAAATAGGTCCTGTTGCCATGCCCTTTGTGCTCTAACCTTGTCCACTCCCTGCACTTCAAAATGTTTGTGTGGAAGATCACATTTGAAGAAGAAAGTATATTCCTTTTTAGGTGGAAGATCTAATACATGATACAAATATTTTCTGGAAATGTTCAATATATTAAAAAAAACAAACAAACAAACAAAAAAAACCTCCAAAGCAATAAAATGTAAAAATGACTGCAAAAAAATGCCAACAACACTGAGCGAGAGCATCAGGCACTCTTTTACTTTCTAAGTAGCAAAATTAAAACCAAAACTGCTCTCCAAGAAGAGAATTTACAATGGTAATGGAACCGTATACAGGTCAAATAGTCGATCTTCTCCAAATTTTCAACTTGATCGAAAAAGTTACTTTTAAGCTGCTTGTGATTAGGCTCATTTCAAATAGGGTTTTGTGTAGGCTTTTTGTGCAGCCTGTTTTGCTCACAGTTTTGTGCACAGCTCCCAGCAATGCAATATGTTATCCACTGTACTGATTGTTTGCGTTACTCTCATCCTGGAGCTGAAATCCTTCTGAGTGGTAAATTGCATTCAGTCTTCACTTAGACCATTTTTTTAATGTGGATGTTCAGTGTTAGGTGGCTTGACTACATTCTTTGTAGCTTTACTCAGGTCGAAAATAGTTCTGAGAGACTTAAGCCACCTCAAGACAGTGATCATCAATGTGCTTTGCAAATGATGATGGATATCTTGAGAATAACTGCCCTCTCTGCACCCATTTGTCCTTTCTGCACTTTTCTTCCCATCTACTTACTGTCCCTAATATCTGGAAGGGATGTTAGAGACGAAGGATAAGGTTACTGCTAATGCCATATTCCAAACTGGAATATCTATTGAGCTGACAGAATTTGAAATTGCAGTAGACTTGAACAGCAACGAGAGGAAGAAAAAAACCCAACCCAACCCTATTTATCTGAGCCACCAAGCAAAGCTACGAAATGCAAAAGGGTAACGGCAGTTTCACTAAGAATAAAATATTCATGTTGCTAACTTACATAAAACAAAAGATGGAGTGTTTTCTGCAGGGAAATTACTTTCTCTGATGAGCTCCATTTATGCATGATAGAGTTTTAAATTTTTGAAAACCCCCTTGGTTATTTTTTTTTCTTTTTTCTTTTTTTTTTTTTTTTTTTTTTTTTTTTTTTTTTTCAGTTCTGGTGGTTTTAATTTTAGGCTTATAAACAGATAGATGTAAAATTTCTTGCTGAAAGGGGCCTTATTCTGTTCAAAGTCGTATTTATTACTTTCAGCAAAAGCAGGATTGCTTCTGTCAATGACAATGAATACAAAATCAATATTTAGGACTGCAGTGTCATAGACTTCTTGTTACAAAGAAAGTAGTTCAGTTTTAAACTGCCCTGTAATAAAATGTGTCTTCATTTACTTCCAGTACATTTTAAACATTCTTCATCTTAGGAAGTATACTCCAGAGGTTCAAGTTCTGCACCAGCTTACTGGAAAGCAGGCAGCTGCAGATAGAGTTGTCCAGCAGTAAGGTGGTTCTGGTCTCCAGCAGGGATTAAGTGAATGGCCTGAGTCCATGGATTTATGGAAGTTTGATTGCATAGCTCAGGCAGAAGCACTGCACTGTTGGTTTGGCAATGCTTTCCTCATCCTGGATTTTCCAGTCCCTGCTACTAGAGGAGGGTGTTAAGTGGAGTATCAGGTTTGATAATCTTAGACTGTGTTTTGTGGGGTTTGTGTAAGTTTGTTGTTCGGTTGATTTGGTTTCTTCTTGTTTGGTTTGTTTGCAGAGGAGTTCTTGGGGGTTTTCTTGTGTGTGATTTTGGACAGCTCTCTCTGAAGGTATTGTTGAGAATTTCAAGCTTAAAATGTATCACCGGAGTCATGCAATGTAATGTGCTTGCCTCTGTGCCCATGGTGGAGAGCATCAAAATATATGTGAACCCTGAAGATAACAGTGTAGGAAACTTCTTACACCATTAGGTAGGCTTGATATGAAGCTGAAACTGGACTGAAGAAATCTGGAGGCTTTGTCTCAAGCTAGGCCCAAGTTGTCTGAAATGTTCATAAATCTACTTTTTTCCTGTATGGTTACAAACAGGCTTTGGAAGGCCAGGTGATTACTGACCTTATTGGATTTTGGCCAAGGTAACAAACATAAAGCCTTCTAAATGGTTGTTTCTGCCAAGCTTTGCACAGCACAGCACTTCAGGTAATATTAAATTTCAGCAGTTTAGTGTGAGTTGTTGGCTTATGTTCAGTGTCTTGGAGAAAAAAAAAAACCATGAGAGAATATAATTCTATCAAAGCCTATGAAAAATGTGTTCTTGGAAGATGTTGGATAGTGCTAGGGCATAATAGAATGTATAAAACAACAGTAAATAAAATCTCTGTATTAAAATGAATGCTATAACCTGATTTTCTTGTTCCTTTTGCCTATAAAGAATGCAGTGGTTTTAGTATGTGTATTTGAGATATCCAAAAGAGCCCAGTTTGATGTCCCATAGAACAAAACTGTAAATGAACATTTTTGGTTCTCATTTGTCTGAAATTATAACGTTTTTCCTGTTAAATAAGTAAATAATCACATAAGTATAGCTGCACAGAAAATACAAAGAGTGTAGAAAGAATATGAATCCTGGGGAATAACTAGGTTCTTAAACACTAAAAAAAAAAAACCCCAACCTATTACTTTTTAGTGTCATGTACAAGTCTGCTAACAGCATCTTTGCCTTTGACTCTTCAAAGTGACAAATGTCATTTAGCAGGAGAACTCCACCTTCCCTAAAGGAACCTTTTATTAACAGATCATAATCGTGACAGAAGCATAACTCTTGAGATTCAAAAGGTGAGGGAGGAAATGGGACAGATTTGGGCTGCATATCAACAAATGGTGAGAAACTGGATGCTTTCACCGCTAGGCTTTCCTTATTGTAGGAGCTGAGAACACAACATGATTTAAATACAGAGCTTTTCTCATGCAGCTGTTACCAGGTAAATATTTAGATGCTAGTATCAGTACATCTGGGAAGTGGACTAGGACTTAGTTTTTGTTTTATTATTTTTTTTTAATATTTATTCTGTGGATGCAGTCAGTGCTGCTCAGGCTGCTGGGAGTGCAGCATGGCTGCCTGAGCTGTAAGAGTTAACCAGCTTTGAGGTCCTCTTGCTGCCCGTGTTTGTGTGACACAGACTGCTGTAGTTGAGTGAGCTGAGAGAAGTTATGCAGGAAACAGTCTTGATTAAAACTTCAAAATAATAACTAGCTACTGAGGTTGTGATTTCAGTCTGTAACTCTCAAAAGGTTTTTCCAAGGCAGATAACTATAATTAGACCTGGTCAGAAACATCCAGACAGGACAGAGCTCTGTCTGAGAGTTCAGTTCAATAGTACTCACTGGTTTGACTCCAGCTTTAGTCTGAGGACTTTTAGTAACTGGAGAAGACATGTTTCTATTCTGTAATATGCTAAACTAGATCTATGAAGGAGTTGTAAATCAATAGGAAAGTATTTCCCTGTAGAAACATGATGGCTGGGAGAAGCCCTTAATGTTCTGAGGTTGTCTGTGCTTGGGAACTGGCCAACAACTTTATCAATAATTTTTGAACTGTATTGGGAAATATCTTATGTAATCATTGTACATAGCAGTTAACCACATCTCTCATTCACCACTCTGGCAAAGGCTGCAAGCAGAGGTACTGATTCCTTTGGCTCTGACAATCTAAGTCTGTTCTATTAAGAACTACTGTGGTTGCTCTCAAGTAGTGGTAGAGAAAGTGACATTTAGTAGGTGATCCATTCCCCTCTGAGCAGATAGATTATGTGGAGATTTATTAGAACTTGTCATAAGAGCTCTTATTTATAAAGTGAAGTAATATTGACTCTGATATGAGCAAAACTGGCTGCTTGATTTGATCTCAGTGTAGTGATGATAATTACATTTTGCTCTTCTACTGTCAACTGCACATGAAAAAAAAATGTGATGACGATAAATGGAAATCTGTGCAATCCTAGGGAGGCATCCATTGCAATATATCAACTATCCATGCAAACCTAATGAAGTACTTTATTAGAAATCCAGGAGAAATATCAACCTAAAAATACTCACCTAAAATATGACTTCAAAAGAGGAGGCCCATAAAGTCAGGTCCCTGAAAAAAATCATGCTAACCCTTCCTTTTTCTAAAGTTGTTCTGATGAATATGTGAGCCAGTAGCACCTTTAGCTCCCACATGAGGAATCTCCACTAAGCTTTTGCATGCACAGCTTGGAGAGGTTTGGTATGAATTTATTAGGTATTTGGCAAAAGGTGAACTTCCCTGCCGAGTCTCACCAGGCAGAATCCTGCTTTGAAGGCAACAGTGCAGCTAAAGGCAGTTGGAAAACTGTTTTTCTTTGGCTTCATACTGGCTTGGTCTTCCATACTGCTGTTACATGACACTTGTTACTATAGAACCATAGAATCACTAAGATTGGAAAAGACCCTTGGCATCATAATGATGCTATTCTACAAAGTTCACCCCTAACCATATCCCCAAGCACCGCATCTAAATGACCCTTAAACACATTCAGAGTTGGTGGCTCAAACACCTCCCTGGGCAGCTCATTCCAATGCCTGATCACTCTTGCTGGGACAAAATGTTTCCTAATATCCAGTCTAAACCTACCCAGTTGCAGCTTGAGGCCGTTCTCTCTTGTTCTATCACTGATGACCTGTGAGAAGAGACCAGCACCAACCTCTCTACAATGTCCTTTCATGTAATTGTAGAGAGCGATGAGGTCTCCTGTCAGCCTCCTTTTCTTCAAACTGAACAGCCCCAACTGCTTCAGTAGCTCTTCATAATCTTTGTTCTCTGAGTCCTTTGCCAGATTTGTTGCTCTCTTCTGCATTTGATCCAGCACCTCAGTATTGAAGTGTTCAAAACGAGACACTATACTCAAGGTGTGGCCTCAACAGTGCTGACGAGAAAGGGGCAATCACCTCCTATTTCTGTTGGACACAGTATTTATAATATGACCCAGGGCACCATCAGCTTTCTTGGGCACGCTCCTCACTCATATTTACCTGCTTGTTAACTGGAACAACCAGGTCCCTTCCGGCCAAAGAGCTTTGCAGCCACACTTCCCCAACCCTGTCCCATTGCATGGGTGGTGTATATATATGTATGTGTATGTAAATATGTCACAGAATGAATGGATTAGCAATTGGAATGGGCTGCATGGGGAAGTGGTCAAGTCACTGTCCTGGGAGGCGCTTGAAAAGAGACTGGATGAGGCACTTTGTGCCATGGTTTAGTTAATTAGAAGGTGTTAAGTTATAGGTTGGACTCAGCAATCTCAAAGTTCTTTTCCAACCTGGTTAATTCTGTGATTCTGTGACTATCTCACTGACTTGCTAGAAGTTACTCTGAAATGTTAGGTATGATTTGTACTGTACTATATACATTACAGGTATCTTTATGAATGAATTATGATAACACACAAAGAGAATGCAGAGAGAAAAGGTATTTCTTCTGAAAAATCCAGGGATAGAATATTTTTAATCATTAGCATAAAGATGTTGCCACTTTCCAGAGGGGAAGATATTTTGTAGGAGATGTTTAGCCTTGAGGCAGTTTGTGCTTTACACAGAGGCATAAGAAATACAGCTCCTGGCAGTTTTTACCATTACTAATAAATGAATAAGCATGGTTTCTGAGGAAACATGTTTTATCAGAAGGACATTTTACATTGTTCTTATCAATAATTCTATGCAAGTAAAATTCAAGCCTGTGGGCTTGTATTGTTGCAAGTTTTTTATACAATCACTTTTCATAAAAGAAAAACAGACTGAGATGATGGTGAATGATGGATGAAATTTGTGGATGTAATTAAAAGCAAAAATGTTAAACTCCCAAGTTCCTCTAACAAAAGAAATAATAATAATAATAAAAAAACCTTTACAAGTGTGGTTTGCTAGGTAATTTTCCATTGAAGTGAGCTATATGGAGGAAAAATATGCAGGTTTATGAGAGATAGGGACAAGCTTTAAATAGTCATGAATATGTGAATATGAGATCTATTTTGTTTCCAATTTTAATTCTAGATATGAGCAGGTTATGAATTAAGACTCATTTTGCTTCCAATTTTAATTCTAGATATGATCAGATTAAGGATTGTACTGGAGAGTACAACTGGAGATTGCAAGGGAAAAGAAACTGAGAAACAGTAATCCTATAGGAATGCTGCAAGAACTCAGTGAGGGTTGGGTAGCTCTGAACAGCTCAGCTACAGAAAGATCTCATTACTGCCTACAAGTATGTGACCATTACCAAACTAAGATTCTCATCAATCAGCTGAGGAACAGAAGAAAGATGATCCAGTCATTTGAGTTACTTGAGATTACCATCAAATCATCTCAGCACTAGCAAAAAGTAATTCACAGAGAAAGCCATTCTTTGGTCAGGAAATGTTCTGGCTTTAAGTGATTTTTACACTCTAAGTCATGTTTGGTGAATAGCTTTGTAGGGAAGAATTGTCATTTTGGGTTCCTGAGCTTTATCTCTCAGAAGGAAGAAGTCAGCTCGCCCAAAAACTGCTAGGGTGAGTGGCATCTCCTAACTAACTCATTTCACATTGCTGTCCAGTGAAGCAGTGTTAAGATGAGAAGTATTACACGGAATAAAATTCCTCACAGGAGAGTATTACATAGTATAGCAGTGTTATATGGAATATGCATGGAAGTATTATCTAGAACATAATTCTTCATAGAAGAGCCTGTAGTATAAATACTACAGTAGTATAAATATACGTAGTATAGAAGTATACGGAATATATATGGAAGTATTATCTAGAATAGAATTTTTCATAGAAGAGCATTACATAGTATAGTGTTATATGGAATATACATGAAAGTATTCTATAGAATGTAATTATTCATAGAAGAATATTGCATAGTATAGAAGTATTATATGGATTATACATGGAAATATTATCTAGAACATAATTCTTCATAGAAGAGCGTTACATAGTATAGAAGTATTATATAGAATATACATGGAAGTATTCTATAGAATATGATTATTCATAGAAGAATATTACATAGTGTAGAAGTATTATATAGAATATGCATGGAAGTATTCTATAGAATGTAATTATTCATAGAAGAATATTACATAGTATAGAAGTATTATATGGAATAAACATAGAGCTACTATCTAAAACAATTCTTCATGGAAGAGCATTACATAGTCTAGAAGTATTATATGAAATATACATGGAAGTACTCTCCAGAATATAATTCTTCATAAAAGTGCATTACATAGTATAGAAGTAGTAGATGGAACATAAATGAAAGTATTATCTAGAATATGATTCTTCATAGGAGAATATTACGTAGTATAAAAGTATGGTGTGGAACATATGTGGAAGAATCTAGAACATAATTCTTCACAAAGTTCTGTGATTCACTTTAGTTGTGACAGAGCTTTGCATGGAGAAAATAAAAAACTTAAAGGACCAAGGAAACTGTTAGGAATGGACAGGGTGCTGATTATGAAAGCATGAAGTTTTGTTGGGCCAAGAGCTGTGTTAGCTGATGGCTGAGAACAAGCCATATGGTAAAAGACTAGCTCTCCATTTCACTTAAGCTGAGGGTAGGAAAATTGCTCCTATCTCCCACAAATTGCAGTGTTTCTCCTGTTCACGTACACTCTCATAGCTCTTGCATATTAAGTAACATTTATAAAAAATTCATAAAGATAAAGAGTCCAAAGCATTCAAAATCCAATAGCAGGCAATGTGATGGTAAAATCTTGCACAAAAATTGAACCCTGCTTCCATTCATCCGAGAGCTTGCAGGCACTTAACAAGGCAGTTGTAGAGTTCATGCTTAATAGCCTGCTTCCACACTCATTGGCTGCGCTATGGATTAGATGAGTTCAATGAGCAGTTCTTTATGTGGGTTAGCTCAGACTCTCTTCTGGCTAAATTTATTATGTCTGGCAGTTCTGTGCATAAGCCCAGGCTGTAAAAGATGATGGCTGTACTTCTGAGATGTATGTCCCTCTTTTCCAAGTTCCTGGAAGTCTTCCAGTAAAGCTGAGGAGATTAGGACACAGATATTTAGCTGGATGTGGTCTAGGATCCTTAGCTCCTTCTGCACCTTCAAAAGGTTGAAAAGGGACATGCAGCTGTAAACTCTTGTAGAAAGTAATGTGTTGTGCTGGCTTAAGGCTTATTGGAATATTATAATAAGAGAAATTAGGTCATTGGCTGTGAAAATAAAATACTGATGAAGTCTGTATCATCCATTGGTTTGCTAAAAGGGATAAAAAACTGAAGTACGAACAGTTTGTTCCTCTTTGCCTTGAGCACTTTTCCCCTTTGCTTCCCCTTCGCTCTGCTCTAATCTCTTCCACTAAGCTTGGCTAACAGATAACATGTAAACCTTGCTGATTCTTTTCTGTCTGGGAAAGAGAGAGTGTGGCATTGCCTCATTCTGGGCTTCCTTTGTCCTGGATGTGGGTGGGGGGGGGAAAGATTTGATTTCTGTATTATTTCCCAATTGTATGTAATTGCAAATACCTGTAAATATATTGTGTATATATATGCTTGAAAATTTAGCTTTGCTGTAAATAGAGCTTTAGATGATTTCCAATCTGTCTGAACTGGTCTGGTAAATCCAACTGGGAGTGGGAGGAAGCTTCTCATTGAGCTGCACCAGGCTTGCACTGAAAGGGTGCCTGTTTTGCCTGCCATGGCAGTGGGCTTGATTGCAGGTGTATTGTAGTCCTTTTCACTTTTTCGGTTGAGCTTGGCTCTGAACTGGAGCTTTCTGGCAGATAAACATAATTAGTTCTGTATCTTTTTTTACAGATAAAAATAATTTTGATTTGTGTTGAGTTGAAAATTATTTTTGTAGGTAATGTGCGTATGGAGGTAAGCTTTGCAGTGCTTTCTTTAAGTGCAGCTGAGGGGTCGGTGACACTTGGGGTACTTAAGATCTACAATAGGCAAATTTTGTGGTCTCTTGTGAGAACATTAGCAAATACTAAGCAGTTTACAAAATCCAGGTCAGTAGCGGAGGCTATTTAAAGCAAGCAGGAAGAGTCTGACTTGGATATTTTCGTTTAGTTGCTATCATTTTATATACTTTTTTTCAGTGATACCTTCTTAGGTGAGAGCCATCTGCTAGATGGCATGAAAATACACAGTAGATAATAATGTCTGACAAAGAACTTCAATGCAGGCAGAATTAACATGGGCTCAGAAAACATGATGAGGTTAATTGATTTGACAGCAGTAAATGGTATTTTGTCTGGCAAAGGAAGGTTGTCCTAAGGTAATGGAAACCACATTTAAGATGTTACCGCAAGTAGGCAATCCCTCTGCCTTAAGACATCTCGGAGGATCCCACAGGTATGTACTAATTTAATTTGGACAACTGCAATCAATAAGCAATGACTGGTGAAGATGGTGCGGTGCACACTTCACAACAGTTTCCAGTCTTAATTTCCGAAGAAATTGTTGTGCTTACTGTGTTTATTGTACTTAATAGCACACTAGCTGAGTAAGGAGTGCTCTGCAGCTTTCTAATTTTGCTATGCAAGCAGACATTAAATATTTCCAAAACAAAGAACAACGTTTAATATTTACATTTCACAGACAGTACACAGGACTGACTGGGAGATTTAAAAGGAGGAATCCGTTATGACCTTCTACGTTATTTGACCTTCTTTGTAGTCCAATCTTTGCATAATTGCATTCTGTTGCAATTTCAACAGCAAATATGTACCTCATGGAGTGAATTTGTGACATTCAAAATCAGTTCAGTCAGAGAAGTGCAGAGAATTGGGCACATACCTGGGAGAGTTGTTCTAGAATTCCCTCTTGCTATTAGAAGTGTGCATCTCTTTGTTTCTGCCCTTATCTTAGCTGCTAGTTTCCAGATTTTGCTATAACTACCTGTCAGATTGAAGTGCCTTCTGCTGTCAGAAGTGTCGGTTAGATGATCACTTCTTATGATGAAGTTATACTAATAAACCTTCAGTGCAAGAAGTGATGATGAGATTGAGATAAGGAAATGCCTAAGGGAAGGCAGATCCTCAGTCATTCTTCTGTTTTCTTTCTGCATCTGTTTCAAGTTTTCAATGTCCTTTCAGAACTGTAGGTGTTCTAAGTGGGCCCAGTCTGTGGCATTGAGTTGATACTGCAATGGCTGCAGAAGCAACACTACCTTAGTTCTGTTCCAGATGGTCCCTTATGCTTTCAAAGATGGTCTAACTTCCCATTTTGTGCTGGGAGTTGTTATAATGTGCAGTCTCTCTTACATCTTTTTTGGAGTATAGAATCATAGAATCAACTGGGTTGGAAAAGACCTTTATGCTCATCCGGTCCAACCTATCACCCAGTCCCTATCCAATCAACTAAACCATGGCACTAAGTGCCCCATCCAGGCTTTGCTCGGACATCTCCAGGGACAGCATCTCCACTCCCTGGGCAGCTAATTCCAATGGCAAATCACTCTCGCTGGGAAGAACTTCTTCCTAACATCCAGTTTATACCTCACCTGGCACAGTTTAAGTAACTGCCTTCTAGGCTCAGTACACATAATAATGCCTAATCTTTCTAGCTACTCCACATTGAAATGTTTCTGCATGTTATTTATTTCTAGTCTGTTTGCAATGAAGTGATACAGAAGTCTGCTTCATCTGAGTCCTTAATTTTTTAGGTCTACTTTTAGAGAACTCCTCCTTGGCTAAAATTTGTGTTTTGCTTAATGAGGAAAAGAAGAGGAAACAGTATTTGGTGTGTGATATACTGTGCTTTTCTTAGGTACACCTGGTAAAAAAGAAGGCATATGTATATCATACAACATAGCTGTGAATCAAAGAATACAATACTTAATTTCCTTGATGAATATTCCATGCATGAATTAAATTATTACAGCACAAATTCCTGGAAGTTCTCATGGAATGACATTCATTCAGAATGAAATCTGGGTTAGGCTGGGGGGATTGTTCTATGCTCATCCCTCACGAATTTTGTTTGCTTATGAAAACATACACGTGACAGAGAAATGTTATCTGCAGGTCTTCTCAAAAAGGTGGAGCAACAGCAAGAGTCAATGTGATGATTGTGTTATCAATGACAGTATAGAGCTGAATTTCAATGCAAGCATAGATCACGAAATTTAAGCCAGTGAACCTGAAAATAATAGTTCTAAAACTCTTCTTTCAGTGACTCTTTTTTTTTTTTTCTGAAACTGAAGAATGGATCAATATGTAGCACTGTCCAAGAAGTTGTCATGCTTATGGTGCAAAACAAACATAAATATCACAGTGAAAACATGGTCATTTGTAAGACAAATCTATATCAATTATCCACTATACCCAAACTTCTCAAGGAAGACTGCTACAGTTCTATTTATTTCAGTGCTCTTGAAAGAATAGGAATGAAGAAAATGCTCATAATTTGCTTTGAACCATTGAAAATAGAGATTATGTCTGTTAAACACATTATTAGAGAGCAAATAAAGCTTGCTGGAGAAATTTTCTCAAAGACAGTTTTGCAACAAATTTTTTTTTATCCAGTTACAATGCCTTAGAACTTTCCTCTTTTTCCCTATCTTCTGTTCTTAAAAGTTTCTGGTATCTAATTTTAAATTCACTTACTGCAGTTGCCACTGCAGCTTGTATTTTGCTGGCCTCTAACTGCTGAATTTGCACCAGCTTCTTGTTAATCATTGACACGAGTTGCTGCTTCTGTGAGGAACAACTCAGCAGAATGTAGAAAGTGCTGTGTTCCCTGCAGCCCAGGGTGTGCTCTGTGGACAGTTTGTCACCATATTCAGTACCTCACTGTGTAAGATGGCCAAAGTTCTTTGATAAAACAATGACTTTCATTGGTTTAATTTTAGGAGATGCGATGTGTGGGGAGCAAACTGCATCTCCTGCAGATATGTCCCTACTAGGCTAGCAAATATTCTCTGTCGTGTGCATAAACAGATCCCCCACTGGATAAGATACTATGTTTACTGGCATGTAGTGTTGGAGAAAATTTAGAGACAGGCTTGAGAACCTTTTGACACCCTGCAAATTAATTTAGGTACATGTTACCGTTCTCAGGGAAAAGATAAGGGTCTACAGGAAGGACAGAGAATAGAAGTGTGGGCACCTTAAGGTTTATTATAGCCACCAAAGAGAAGGAGGAGAGATAGAGCTAGTCTGGAGAGGAGGAGCCTGAGGGCTGACTTCAGCAATGTTTATCAATATGTAAATAGGAAGGAGCCAGGCTCTGCTTAGTGATGCCCAACTACAGGAAAAGGGACAATGGGTGGAAGCTGAGGTATAAGAAGTTCCATGGGAACATGAAGAAAAGGTTTTTGGTGTTTTTGTTTGTTTGTTTTTTTGTTTTGTTTTTTATTTTTTTTCAGAGTGAGTGTGACAGAGCTCTGGAACAGGCTGCCCAGAAGGGTTGTGGAGTTTTCCTCTCTAGAAATATTCAAAACCTGCCCAGATTCATTCCTTCTCTGACAGGGGAGTTGGACTGGATGAGCTTTTGAGGTCCCTTCCAACCCGTAACATTCTGTGACTGTGAATAGGCTGTATGGGCTGCTTCTGGTCTTCCTACCAGATTCAGTTACATTCATGAGCTGAAAACCCCTCCATTTGGCTGGGTCTGTTTTAGTAACTGCTCTCACACTTTCTTCCATGGCAGTGGTGTTTAGTGCACCTACACTTTGTTTGCATCAGAAAGATGCTATTTCAAGGCTACATATGGGTTGTCTGCCTTTGTGGTTGATTCTACATAAACTGCTTCAAAATGGGACCGTGGTTGTCCAAAAATACCTTCAGTACAAACATAGAACTCTGTCTCCTTATTTTATGGACCGAAATGTGGTTTATTTTTGTAATAATAATAAAAAAATAGAGTACTTATGCAAGTACCTCTTGATAGATGTCTGTATCATCCTGCAGCTTATTTGTGGGAGGGACATGCTATTATCCTCCTTTATAGTCAGGAACACCAAAGCAAAAGGATTTCAGACTGAACTTTCAAACCCAAGCCTTTGATCTTTCTGTCACAAGACAGTTTCTTATACTCCACATCAAGTGCTCAGAGACTGACTGAAACTGGAATTGTTTCAGTTTCAGCACTAGGATATTCTTACTGTGGATAGAGAGTTCTTTCCTTGTTATATTTTCCCCCCTCTGGCTTTCTAGTTTACATTCTGGTGGTGTTTTGTGGGATTGAAAATACTTATCAAAAGGAGATGCCTTATACATTGGGAATTTAGTGAAAAATTAAGATTGTAAATGATATATCCTTAGATCAGCTATTAAGCAATAGTTCATTCTTCCTCTCTCTTTTTCTTCTTGAGCTTTTCTGGAAATGCTAAATTTGGGGTAGGCATTTTCTGGGTGAAATGTTACATTTTTTTCCCCTGCCTTGTTCCAATGCTATTTTGTTGTTCAGTGTGATGTGTTTATGTACTGTTTGCTCTGTAAGAGTTAGTTTATGTACAGGCCATTTCTCACTGGTCTGTTAGCTTTAAGTCAACTAGTCATCTATTTGGTGTAGTTTCCTCCCTGTCTGTAGTCCATTTTGTATCTTCATCCTTTAAAAAAATTACACCACTTCTTTCCCATCCTCATATTCCCAACCTCTTGAGGGAAAAGAATTGGACAGGCATTTATTTTCTGGAGATGCAACTCTGTCTCTTCAGAAGTGCTAAGATACAGGACTTGTCTTTCTCAGTACAAGAAACACAATGTAACAAGTTCCATAACTTGTGCGTAACTTGCATAAACCCACTCTTGGAGCAGTGGTTTTGACTCCTTTCCTAAGGAACTCAAGTAAGGATAGCATATGTAATTTTTTTTTTCTTTAAAACAAAGAACTACTTTCAGACTGAATTTACTTTAAAATACTCTGAAAGAAATAGAGGCAGTTTATGAGTTTTCAAAATATGTCAAGTTTTGTGTGCAAGGATGAGAATCCACTGATTCTCTTAATCATCCTAGTGATCCAAGGATTCACAGAATCACAGAATTAACTAGGTTGGAAGAGACCTTTTGAGATCATCAAATCCAATCTATCACCTAATACCTTCTAATTAACTAAACCATGACACTAAGTGCCTCATCCAGTCTCCTCTTAAACATCTCCAGGGGTGGAGACTCCACCACTTCCTCGAGCAAGCCCATTCCAATGCCAATCACTCTTGCTGTGAAGAACTTTCTAACATCCAACCTGAACCTGCCCTGGTGCAGCTTAAGCATATGCCCTCTTGTTCTGTTCCTGGGTGCCTGGAAGAAGAGGCCAAGCCCAACCTGACTGCAACCTTCCTTCAGTTGGTTGTAGAGTGCAATGAGGTCTGCCCTGAGCCTCCTCTTCTCAAGGCTGCACGCCCCCAGCTCCCTCAGCCTTTCCTCACAGGGCTGTGCTCCTGCCCCCTCACCAGCCTTGCTGCCCTTCTTCCACATAATATTTAACAAGTATCTATATACCTAGGAATTTACCTACTCTTAGGTGATGTTTCAAAGCACTGGCTTCATATCTTCTTTAATTTCCAACCTGTTGCCAAAAACCTTACCAAAGGATCCTAGGAATATTTATAGTGGTTTTCTTATATGGGGTTTAACTCCACACTCATTTATTGAAAATTTAAAGGAATGTTTCTGCTTTGTGATTGTATGAATTTAATCTTTGTTGGTAGCTCAGCTCTTATTATTTCCCTTCGAAATAACAAATTAATTACTGCCAGTGAAATTTGATGTGGTTTCATTTCTTGCTTTTGATGGTGTAACCACACTTAAGTGTTGGGCAGATAAATCTTGCACAGCACTCTGTTGCAGTTGAACAAAATTTATGCTATTGGTTGAGGGAACTGCTGGAAATGTTGTACTCAAGGCTCTCCAAAATGTAATTGAGGCTGTCAGGAGAAATCATTACAAAATAGGTGATTGCTCAGATTTATCTGCTACAGTAGACAGCTTTAAAGCATGCAATATGTACAGAAGGTGGAGTGCCACAGAACTATTCAGGTACAGTAGCACAGCTGTGGAACGTGGCCAAGTGAGTCATACATTTGTTCTAGCTACATATATTTTAAATATAAAGGAATGATTACCAGTGTCAGGTGCTTTATATGACTCACATTAATTTTGAGAAGAGCAGAGTATAAAACCTGAGAACTCCTCCCTGCATTCAATTTAAAGGCAAGATACAGAGGGCTCAATGAAATTGGCAGGAAAGACACTCAGTCCTTTACTCTGAGTTTTAAAAGCAGCTGTTTTGTTAGCTGTGGATGTAAAAGGAGAATTCCCATGACAAATCTTAAGGCAGTGTGTTTCTGATCTTGTGATCAATGCCTTTTAAAAAAATGTTATTGATAGCTGAGTTTATTCTGCCATTGTTCTGTGCTGTTCTTGTCAAGCTGTATGGGATAATCTTGCGATCTGACTGATGACTATAATTGCTCTATGCAGTTTACTTATAAAGCAGGGAAACATGTATCTTTTACACTTTTCAAAAAATAAATCTGCTGCTTTGGAAGCGTAATAAAAAAAAAAATGATTGTGCAGTGAAGAAAAACTACCCAGAAGTAAAAGAAGTATTGCACAGTACAGCAGTTACCAATGGTATGCATAAACGCAAACCTGAACCTGAAGCTATAAAATGTGCATGTGAGCTTGATAAGTTATATGTAAAAAGAATATCCAAAGCATGAAATTTACTTGTTCATACCTGATAACATTTCCTTGTGGTGGGCCGTGACTCCCATGATGTTAAATGAGAAGGCTTTATGAACCCCATTCTGTTATTTATATCAAAGCTGTCTATTGACTTTTGCTTTTTTTTTAGCCAGTTTTGTGTATACAATCAAACTAAGTTTGTTGAGAGATTTTGAAAAAGAGATAGGAAATGGACCCAGATGTTTAGCTAGGTAGAAGTTAGAGCTTATGAAGGAAATAAAAGGAAATACGGATTTGGATGCAAATAGACTGTTAGAATGGCAAAAGTGCACTGGAGAGGACTCAAAGACTGATGTTCATTTTTACATATGAATATACTTCACGTAATTAGAAGCTGCTGCTTAATGCAGTGCCATGCATTGCTGTATGTAGGAAAAAGAAGTGGGTTTGTCATTGCCTTATTTACTTAAACCCAGTGAATTTAGTGAAGTGCTATAGATTCAAAGAGCCCTGTGGGTGAAATACTCTTGTCTGTGTGCAAAGCTTGCATTTACTATTTTCTTCTGCTGTGAAAACCTGGTTCACAAGTGACAATGTGGACCAGTTGAGAGAAGAAAGGTCCACAAAGACTCTAAGTGCAATATATCTTTATATTTCATGTCTGCTATTCCCTGATCATGAACATCTCTATAAATTGGGGTTAATTGGACAATGAATCAGTTGTGCTGTGGTGACACGTAGGCTCAAAACCATGCCCATTTTGCCTTACCGAAAGTCTGCTCATTTGCTTAGCTGCTGATGTTACTGCTGCCTGATTTATTTCTGAGTTTCCATGAGGAAAGGGCTTGGAGTACAACAGTTTACTGTCTTAATTGTCAGACATGACCCTTCTGAACTATTTCACATAAACACTGGAATAAGAGAACAGATGCAGGTGAACTCTCACATACCTGTTATCGGTTTACACACACGGTTCTCCACTCTGTAGTACTTGTGTTGATCTTAAATGTTGGTGCTGCCATTTCATTGCTTGATCCTGGTCATCTTAAAGATAATCCTTTAAGTTAGTGTCAGTGCAAAGGGACATTGCAAAGCTATCGTTCTGAGAGATGTTCGTCAGGGGAGGAATATGACATTTCTGGAAGACTGTCAGGGCCCTCATGAAGTGTTAAGATTATTTAGGTGGCTGTGCTGCAGAGAAATGTACATTAGCTTGAAATATGGGAAATATCTATAATAAAGAGTTGCAGTTTATTTGATCAGAGGGAAAACTTAGATAAAGAAAACCCCTGGGTGTTTTTAAAATGTTCCTTAATGCTTTTTATGCTCCTCAAGATGCAGTGAAGGTCAATGCGGTAGGAAATGTCTCCATTGATTTAGATAAACGGTACCTCTCTGCAATGCGTTCCATTTTCCCTTTTATCCACTTGAAGAGCTACCATAAGACTTAACCTTAGGCTGTTGGGCAATGTGCAAATTTTTCATAACCCCTGGTGAGGTTGTTAGGTTGGCATATCTCTCGCCCTTCAGGGCAAGCACTTCCACCGAGAGGCTTTTTCTCATTTGTTGTTCTTATCGTGGTGCTTTCATGATAAATATTTATTTCTGCTAGTAATTAATTTCTCTTGTGTTTTATCAACCTATAAACCGGGATGATGGTTAATTTGATTTTAATATAAAGGTGAAAATAAAAAAAGTATTTCTTCTTTCATGTTTTATTTGTGTTTTGCCGTGGTTGCTCTGTTAGGATTTCTGACTTATCCTGTGCAGAGTTTATAATGTGCAGCAGAATACTGAAAAATAAGACAATGGTCAGCAGATCCAATGGTATCTACTAACAGCAGGAAGCATTTGAGAAACTCCCACTGGTAAGAACATGGCCCTATGAACTCAACAGGAATTTTGAAGCCTGTCTCCTTCTCAACCTGTTTTTACAGGAAGTAAACTTCTCCAATAACTAATTAAAATATATGAATACATAGGATAAAGCCATGCAAACCTTGTCCTGTGGCTGCCACTTTAAAAACAACTTTTATCCACATCAGTAACACACCAGTTGTAGTGCAGGAGACTGCCGAAGATTTCACATACCCTTGCAAAGATGTTTGGTTGTAGTAGAGAAATGCAGACTTGTCAAACCTTGTGCTTACATTTGCTACCTTCTTTCTAGCTGCAGTTACCACACTGCTTTGTAGCTGCTCCTATGCTTTCAGGTGTGCGTTGTGCAGGCAGAGCAGAAACTAGAGGGAAGCTATGGTACTTCACACCGTGGAGCTCTTGTCCATTCAGGGAAGTTGTATCCTCTGAGATTAACCAGGCAGCAGTCCACTACCACTGTTCTTTCTGTTGCAATGGAATATAAATAAGTTCGTATGTGCATTAGAGATTAGAGTTTGCTCTGATGGGATTTTTTTGACAGCTCTGTGCAGGTTCAAACCTGAGACTTCTCTCTAGTGAATTGATAATAGACATTGCCAGCGATTAACTCTTAGGCCCTGTAACTAAATGTCACTGCAGATACAAACAATCAGGTTTATTATAGAATCATAGAATCAGTCAGAGTTGGAAGGGCTTTAACAAACTTACCCCAATTTGGCTGCAGGTGCCACAATCCTGATGCCATTTTTCTAATGACAATTTGGTCCGTGAAACTGAAGGTGGCCAGTTCCCAATAACTCATAGATGGAAGAAGTCTGTTTTCTTCCTGCATTGTGGGTGTTTGATGCTCCTTTTAGCCCTTCTCAAAAGGACAAGGGCTGGGGGCAGACTGGAGAAGAATCCCATGTGGCTGTACTGTCTTACTTTTATGACCATTACTTTTGGTTTTCCTTATTCTTTTGACTGCAATGTCAGTTTAGAAAGGAGTAGGAAAAGTTCCTACTCAGAAGTGTATTGCAAGATGAGTGTTTGTATTTGAAGTCCATAGTCAGAGATGACCAGAAGTGAGGCAGTAATAGTGTAGATAATTTCCTGACTTTTAAACACGTCCAGGGTTGGTGACACCTCCATCTCCCTGGGCAGCCCATTCCAATGCCTGACCACTCTTGCTGGGAAAAAATTGTTTCCTCGTGTCCAGTGTAAACCTACCCAGTTGCAGCTTGAGGCCTTTTCCTCTTGTTCTGTCACTATTTACCTGTGAGAAGAGACCATCACCAACCTCTCCACAAAGTCCTTTCATGTAGCTGTAGACAGCCATGAGGTCTCCTCTCTCAGCCTTCTCCTTTTCAAACTGACCATCCCCAGCTCCTTCAGTCACTCCTCATCAGATTTGCTCTCCGGGCCCTTCCTCAGCTTCATTGCCCTCCTCTACCCTGGCTTCAGCACCTCTACATCCCTCTTGTGATGAGGTGCCTAAAACTGCACACAACACTCGAGGTGTGGCCTCATCAGAGCAGAGTACAAGGGACCATCACCTCCTTGCTCCTGCTGGCCACAGCATTTCTAATCCCAGCCAGGATGCCATTCGCTTTCTTTGCCATCTGGGCACACTGCTGGCTCATCCTCAGTTGTTTGTCTATTACAACTATCAGGTCATCCGGTCCCTTTGTGCCAGACAGCTTTCCAGCCACACTGCCCTAAGCTCTGCTCAAGTGTTAGTCAGGAGTGGATCCAAACAGCCACAATACAAATCCAAATTTGCATCTCTTCCAGCACAGTTAATTGATTCAAGCACTGCATTATTGAATTGGGCTAGATATTGAGGATTGGTTTGTTTGAAATCTCTCTGTTGCCACCTGAGTGGAGCAACAGTTTATTTTAATTGGTGTGCTTTCTGTGGGGTAGGAAATAATGTTTTGTGGGCCCAAGTTGGGCAGTAATGTTGAGAGCCCAGAAGAGCTTTTATTGAAGAACTTAGAACACTGAAACAGCTTAAAACCTGCAGCCATTATTTGCATTCTTTATCTTTGCCTTCGGCCACTGAGAGCACTCAAGAGAATTTATGGCTTTTTTAGGCTCTGGAAGCTGAATTGCTATTCTTTGTCAGTCTCTGGTGACTTTTCATAGGCCATGCATGCCATAACCCTTTCTGCAGTTCAGACAGTTTCCCTGAATCACTCCTGACAAAGTATACTCAAGTTGTTAGGTTGCACAGTTCCCCATTGCGAAGATTTTGTAAAATCAAGCTCATAAATAAAACATACTCTAAACAAACATCTCTAAGTTAATTCTTCAAAATGTTTTTAATGTCATGGAGATTTTGGTCTTCACAAATCATATTGCATCAGGTTTTCACCATAGGTTAGCCTGCATGAGAAAGTAAAACTAGATAAATATACAGCGAGCCCATGCTACTACCTCCACCTTTGGGTACATATTGAACTTCTACTTCAATCAGTTTGAAACTGTCAACAAACAGCTATAGTGCAGAAAAGTCTGACTTGAAAAAACATGGTTGAAAGTCAGTGGTTAGGGGTAGAAATTCTCTGTGTGCTGCCTTCCTTTCCAATGACAGGCATGGCTCTGGATCTTGCCACACTCTCCTTTGATGTGAGATTCTTGTAGTCAGGCTGTGGTGGAGTGCAAGTATTCCTTGAGATTGCATTTCCAAGACACAGTTTAAAGCTCAGTAATAGAGGGATTGCAAAAAGCTTTTTCTATTTTCTTACTCATGAAAAAAAAAAATTATAGAATCATAGAATAGTTTAGGTTGGAAGAGACCTTAAAGATCATCCAGTTCCAACCCCCCTGTGCCATAGGCAGGGACACCTGATCAGGTCGCTCAAGACCTCATCCAGCCTGGCCTTGAACACATCCAGGGAGGGAGCAGCCACAACATCC
This sequence comes from Psilopogon haemacephalus, assembly GCA_013396835.1. Lineage (NCBI taxonomy): Eukaryota > Metazoa > Chordata > Aves > Piciformes > Megalaimidae > Psilopogon > Psilopogon haemacephalus. Next base: position 319,205 of record VWZI01007998.1, on the reverse strand, counting down.
CTGGGCAACCTGTTCCAGTGTCTCACCACCCTCACTGTGAAGAATTTCTTCCTAACATCCTGTTCAAATCTCCCCTCTGCCAATTTGAACCCATTTGCCCTCGTCCTGTCATTACAAGACCTTGTGAATAGATGACCTAGTGAATATTAATACCTTAGGAGCGGGTATCATAATGCTGGCTTTATGAATTCCAGAACTAATAAGCTGCCCTTTAAGTATTCAAGGGTAAAGCACCATTTCCCTTGGTTGCCATTCTTTTTCCCAACAGGTGATTTATATATGTTTGTGGGTTATTTGTGTGGCCACTTTTGTGTGCGGTGGTTGATATGGAAGTGCTCAGAGTGCAGTAATCTGACTGCACACATTTGTGTACCATTTTTTTGTGTGCTGATGGGTGCAAGTTTAGATGAATTTGTTAAAGAGAGTGAAAATTGGAAAGGGGGCCTAGCATGTAGCAGGATCATCATTTTATGAGTATGAATGGGAACTTAGTAACAACTTGAATGATGGAAAAGTCTGTTTTCTCTTAAATGGTTTTTTTTTTTTTTGTAGATACCACATGGCTCCAGTGCTATTGCTCAAAACAATTGCATGTGTTCCATAAACTTCACTCTCTAATTTCAGCCACAAATGATTTGTTTTGGTACTTGTGTGTGTTGCTAGGTAAGAGGGATCTTGGGTACGTTGTTATGAACTGTTTTGACATTATCTATCTGTTACCTATCGCTTAAAATAGTCACAGATAAAATAAAGTGTTGAAAATAGGCAATATTTGGGAAGAATTAGAGAGGGTTTCTGAGGGACTACAAAAAGTATGCAGTGGAGGACGTATCAAGTTCCTTCAGAACTGTTTTCAGTTACAGAAATGTCCTCTTATTGACCTTTCTGCTTCTAGGTAATAGGGACTATTTCTACTGAAGTGTCTGGGGTGTTGTTTAGAAGACAGTAAGGCCATTGTGGGTTATAATGTTAACAGAATGTGAGTCTTAAAACAGTAGAGTTGTGACAAACCCCTGATCAGCAAAAGGATCAGAACTTTCCTATTCAGATTTTATAAAGAAACTGAAAAATCCAGATCTAATTAAATAAGGGAAAAATTAGTCAAGGTAAAAAGAAGTTATTCTAAAGATTCTATATCCTTGTAAAAAAAATAAAAAAAAACCCAGCCCAATATTTACAAAGTAGATAGCAAAGTAACTTTGTGGCCTTTTATTTAAAGTGTTTGTCCATCCCATTCTGTGGTGTGTCTGATAATATGAAATTAGATTTGTTTCTGAGGCTTTGTTTCTGTTACTGCCTCCTTTTTATTGCTGGAGAGTGTTTCTTAGAGCAACTTGCCAGGCTAGTGTGTGCTGCTTTTAATTTGCAGCCTTGCAGAGTCTAGCGTTCATTTGATTGTTTTCAATGTCCACTGAAGTATTACATCTGCAGTCCTTATTTTCACCAAGGATGTTTTCATCTCCCCTTTGTGCATATTGCCTTGTTTCAGAGTTACTCACGAATTCTGGGACACTGAGTTTTGGTTCCTTGGTGCTTATTTAGCTTTTCCAACAGACTGTTAATAAACATGTGAGGTGATGGATATTTTGTCAGCTGAAATGTCAGTATCTTCCCTGCACAGGATGAAGGGTAAGGATGGATTTGTAACTCGTCACAGGCAGGCTTCCTCCTCTTATTATCATATATCAGTGCCACCTTTAATTGGTTTCATTTTGAGAAGAAGAAGGTGATGAATGTTTAAAAGAACCCGAGAAAGTGCATGAACTTCTCAAATAAATGAAACTACAAAGAATGGTCAAACTGGGGGTCTGCCAGCCCTGAAAGTGTCCCTTTAAAGACCGTAATGAGATTCCAGTGGATGTTTGTGCCCTTTGTGAGTTTCATTTAAAAACGTAGCAGGTTCCAGCCTATTTGTAAACGCATTACCTGCATTTCCTTCTCTCTTCAAAGGTTACAGATTTGGAAGAGAAGATGAAAGCCATTGTAAGAGAGTGTTTGAGACTTTCAGTCCCATCTTTGCCCGTGTTTTTTACACTCCACAGGCAGCACGGTGGCAGAATGCACAGTGGGATGCCTGCTTTAGAGGCCTCATTTTACCTTTAAAAGCTATGCTGCTGACAGTGCATTTTTAAAAAGGTCTTAAACTTGAACTGGCGAAAAGGTCTATATAGTAAATAACAAAGACTTTGATGTTTTTTGTTTTCTTTCCCTCTGAAATGTTCAATGGGGTTGAAAGGTCTTGTGAATTGAATGACCTACCCAGCAATAGCCTTTGTCAGTGTATTATGTGGATTTGAATGAGCCTTGCTCCCCGCAGATTATTAGGGTTTATAATTAGCTTGGCTGTGGTTTTACATATGTGTCTAAAATGTGGCTTTAAGAAAACAGAAGTTTTATTAGAAGCACAAATCTTTTGTCTCCTCATTTTTTTTTCTTCTTCTCCTGGAACTATTATTAAGAGTGCAGCTATATGCATTTGGGTGTAATTATGTACAGTAAACAAGAGTAAAGCAAGCTGTAAATGAAGTTTGGAACCGTTGATTGTGTTTGTAATTGCTCAACATTCACTTCTTGTTTTGTTTTTCTTACTGGGCTCAATTTTGTTGTTAAAATTTGTTTTCTTTATCAAAACCAGCTAGGGTCTATAAGAGTAGTCTGATTTATTCACCTTTTCTGTGGAAGTGTTGTCCAATGCACTTCTGACTAATACTAATGCGATAAGTCTATACAAATATTTAATCTCCATTTATATATGGTGTGGGGTACACAGTGGCTAAGTTTTCATTTTGAAAACCTCTTGCCTGCTGCTACTGCTTTTTGTAACTTGTGATGGCACATTGAATGAAAGATAAAAATAATGAAAACATCCTAATGGAGAGCTCTCTCCTAAATTCGGCTGGTTTATATTTTTCACAACTGATCTCTGTGCTCCTCATATCAAAGCAGTGCAGGCTGCTATCTCTGACAAAAGACTGATGTATTATATGTGTTTGTTCCCTGGGTATATTTAGCTTGCTGGCAGGGTACAGAATTATTTTAGGTCTGGAGAAGTTTGAGGTCTGAATTATGATGGGCAGGTGTTACTAGCTCCTGCTAAAGTCTTCAGGAATTGGAAGCACTCTTCTCCTCGCTAGTTTCACATCCAGAACCATTTACTGACAGATCTTTTCTAAAATTAATTCTGTACAACAGTGAAGTGGTTTTAATTCTTTCTACATTTTTTTGCCCCCTTTTAAAATCCTCTATACTCCAAGACAGAACCAGATGAGATTAGCAGGCTCATGAGTGTAAGGTCTTGGGAAAAGCAATTTTTAGTGGAGAACCCAAAGATCAACCAGGGCATTTTCAGTGCGCTTGAAGGAGTGGCGAGGGCTGGTAAAATTTGTTTGAATATATAGTTTGGGCAGGGTTACTCTAACCTGCTTGAGGTGACTAATGTCACCTCCTTAGGTTTTCCTTGTGACTAGTGGAGAAGCTAACGCCTCCAAAACTAAGATTTGATACCTTACTCTCCCCTCCCCTTTTCCTCATACTTTCAGTCATTCTGTTTATTACATTGGGAACTTGGTGTGATGCATGTCCAGTACAGGTAACAGATACTTTATAGACTGATCTAAGCCTTTGAGTTGCAGTCATAAAGACTTCAGAGTTGGCTTGGTGGGGTTTTTTTTTAGCCAAGATTGCATGCACTTGTTCAAATACAGTCTTGCTTACTACTGCCAACAACACTTAATTCCTACAAACCTCTGACAACTGATTTATTGACAGCATTACAAAGATGCTAAGTCACTATCTGACTTAGTAATTCTTATCTACTCTGGGGGGAGTATGTTCAGACTTACTAAAAATCTCCTGTAAATAATTCTCTGTTTGTTGTGGGTGGCAAAAAAGATGATCTGGAAAGAGTTGCTCCATATACAGATGCTGCAAGTCTAAAACATCTGAAACAAAGCTGCAGAGTGATGAACAGCCCTCAAATTTTAATTAATTTAAACCAGATATCTGCATGAAAGCTTTGGGGAAAAACCCCACATGACATTTTAAATTACTTTTAAAAATGTGAGAATTCGTGTAAGAGCAGATAAAGCAAATAACAAATGTAGCCAGCTGCAGGTGTCTTCAGGCATGCTCCTGGAAATCTAAATAGAACCAAACATTGGACCATTTGGCCTGAATAAGTTATTGGATCTAATTAGCATTGATTTATCTTGTCATTGTAGCAGTGGCTTATTTGCCAGCTAGCCACAGTTTCCATGAAATAATTTACTGTACGTTGTCTATTGAACAGTGCAGAGGTCCAAGTCTTCTGGATTTCACATGCTCTGTGGCTCTTCATTCTGTTCCATGTAACATGTTCTTGGCCACCTCTTTCATTCGTGTTTCCTTAATTGCTTTTAGGTAAGCAAATATATTTAAATGCACTTAACAAAACATTCTGTAGCAAATAATAGAGCAGGCATTATTTTTGGACAAGTTCTTATTTACTCAAGCAAATGTACGGAGTAATTAGCAATTGGTCCCGGAGTAATCTTTGTAAAAGGCATAAGTAAGACATGTCTGTACTTAGCTGTAGGATTTCAATGCTGTGTAAATATTGGAGGTGGCTTATGTGCTGCTTCCTTTGACCTCCAACCAGCGTCATGTTAAGAAGCAGAACAAACAAATCTTATGGTTAGAAAATCCTCCTCCTCCGCTCTATCTTCAGCTTAAGAAATCCCCAGGTTGAACTTGAAACGTTTGACACACACAAAAAGTGAAATAATGGTCTCCTGAAAGTTTCTTCTCTGGATTACACTTCACATCTCAACCTCTGTGTTCACGACTGTTCAAATCTGGGACTGCTTAAGGCTGTCTTTAATTGGCATCTTTGTTTTCCACACTGACTTAGCTCCAGTATTGCTGACAGTCATGAACATCCAACACAAGGAGGATTATATGTCAGACATTCCTCACCACTTTACTTTTCATTTCAAATTGGATGGAGGATGGGAGAAACCCAAGAAGAAAAAAGTATGGAAGTGTCTGAGGGCTGCTGGAACATACTGGAGAGAGAAACAGGCTACTAGTCTCCTTAACTGCCTTTTGAGCTACTGGATCTTACCTCCAGACTCAGGCCTCCAAGGTGAAAGGCTGCTAATTCTGTTCACTGTCTTCTCTTCAAAGCTCCAGGGGTTAAGTCTGGAGTGATGATGGCAATCTATTCTAATGTTTGAATTACTGTTACATTGGAATTAGTTCATCAGGTTGAGTGTTTGAAACTGATGTAGAATTGTACCTTCATTGCCTTCTCTCTCTGGCTGTCTACCCACAGCACTGTAAAGCCTTGTCTCTGTAGCAGCTGAAACCTCTAATTTCTGAGCTACTTGTTTGTAATCTCCAATTTCTCCCTTCCCTTGTGTCTTTTTAACTTAAAACATAAGGACTTAGGTCATTCTTGATTTACCAGGCTCTGCTTGTTCAAGGAAATTAACCTCTTCTTTCCAGAAGCACTCAGTGAGTGGCCTTGACACCTGGGATTTTTTTAGTTTTGGTTTTGGGGTTTGCTTGGTTGGGGTATTTTTTTTGTTGGAGAAAGGAAGTACCAAGGCTTACCACAGAGGCATTGCCATAGACACAGGCAGCAGACACTTGAAGTTAGCTGAGTCCATGTGGAACTCACTGACTGCAGCTGACTTCTGATGCTACATCTTCCTTCTCTATTTTCAGCTTCCAGCAGACTGCTAGTGCTGGTTTTTAGGCATCTCAAGGGATGCGAACTCTTCATGCCTCTTTGCAAGCTCTATTAGGTCCACCCACAGTATTCTTAGCTGCTTGAGGTAAGTTTAGGATGTGAATTAAGATTGCACATATGGCAATGTATTGGACTTGGTATTGACTTCAATTAGACTTGTATTAGCCTGGGGAACTTGGCAAAGTATTCCTTAATTAAAATTAAATAAGTGTGAACCCCAAGCAGAGTCCAACCTTGTACTGCTCTCATAAACATGCATACAGCATTTTATACTGACTTCAAATCAGAGAGGGCTGAGAAAGACAAAAGTAATTTGTGCTCTCACTTTTATGAGTGGAAAAAACCCCAAATTGATTCTAGTATTAGGCTTTGCCTAAACCTTTTGATAAAGAACTCTTTTTTTTAGGTGATTTTTCCTGTAGTGAGTTTTAGCTACCTCTATTACCAAGCTGTGAGTCCTGTTTGTGAACTGGTGCCACACACTTGATACTCCCTATAGATTATGAATAGTCTTAGAGGTATCATCCATAAAGTGCTGGGTTTGTAGCTTTGTAGGCTCAAGTTGCAATATCACAGTGAAGATTTGCTTCAGCATGGCATGAGCGATTTGGAGAGGTAACTATTTTAGTTAAAATGTTAAATGAAATGTCAGTTGTTACTCTGAGACTTCAGTCACCAGTTAACTTAGAGTGTTCAGGCACTGTGAATAGCCCAGGGACTGCACTTTCTGAGGAGCAATACTTCCACTTCATAAATTAGATCATCTTAATGGTCCACAAAGTGCGTGGAAAATACTATTTGCAAAGATGTGAATAACTGTTTCTAAGCAGCTGTGAGATTTATTCATTTCTAAGAAAATCCAGAGGATTTTTGCTTTCCTTCTCAGTGCTGAGGTAAAAAAAAGAAGGCATACATTGAAATGTAATTAATTTGACATTGGTGATTATGTTAGCTTGGATTTTTCAATCTTATATTTATTTTAAAAAAAACAAACAAACTTCTTGTGCAGTCCAGCAGTGAGAAATGAGATCAGTTTCAGGAATCTTAACAGAAAATAAAATAGCTCTTTGTCAGGGGAGAAAAGCTAAGGAAAAGCTAGGGAAAGTTATTTTGTTAAAGGTATAATTCACCTATTTCCTAGGATAGGGACACTCAGAGACATCTGTAACATCCAAGAGAGTCAGAGGAATTCCTTTCTGTTGCTATTTTTATGAGAAACTAGGTGTCTGAAAAGAACTTGTGTAACAAATTGCTCTGGCTGAGGTCTTCTTTATCTAAAACTAATCTGCTGAAAGAATTTCTAAGAGAAATTGTGTGGGAAAAGTGGTAAAAGAAGAATTGTTGTAGCCTGACCATTTTAAAACAGTGGGCGAAGAGAAAAACAACACATTGGCCGTGACGTTCAGTGCCAGATCCTGCTTGTTTTAATCTGGTCGAATTCCCATTGACTGACAGAAGGGGATTCTCCTAAGTAGGGGTTTGCTTAGAGCTCTATGAATAATGGAGTTTGCACTTGAGAGGCATAATTCTTCTCGTACAGAATTTTAAGAAGGGGCATATCCTGTGGGTGGAAAAAAAACAAAAGCTGAATTTATTATTTTGGACACAACCATAGTGAGAAATAGTTCCATAAGTTTTAAGATCCAGATTCAAGCATTATTTTTTAAGCCTTTCTCTAAAAACAAGAGATAGAGACCAAATGTAATATGTTCCCTGTGGTCTCCTCTTTGAAATTTCTTGTAAGAGCCAATAGTAATATAGTGGTACATCAGAAGCAGAGTAAGTGATGCAATTCACTCTTCATAGAATCACAGATTGGCAGAGGCTGGGAGGGATCTCAAGAGATCATCTAGTCCAAGCCTTCCTTGCCAGTACAGGATCACCTACACCACAGCACTCTTTCTGATTTGAAATCTAGCAAACTTAACTTTGATTGCACTTAAGTTAGTTTCCAGTGAAGACAATGTCTGAAATGGTTTTGGCTCAAATTATTTGAAGGCTTTTGTTACTGCAGTGTTCCTCTGGCACATATTTACCTACTAAGCTATAAAGACACAGATTTTTGTTGTTGTTGAGAATTAAAATTTGGTAGCAGTTAGGCCATAAATAAAATGATTGAACTGGAAGAATGTTCTGCAAATGGCAAAATGTAAGTGAAAGAATATGGGCAAATAAAAGGACACATCTACTCTGTTGTGAAAACTTACTGTATTTGGGGTTACATTAGTTGTGTCAAATCCAGCATGTGTACAGTTTGTTCATCTGATTGATGTGAAGCTCATCACTCCTCCCTTAGCTTTTCATTGCTCTACAGTCAGATACTTCACTACACAGTAACTAGGCTGATCTCTTTTAGGTTTCTATGTTGCCCACTATTTGGAGAATTTTGGATGATACTGCACTGTATTTGTAGTAACAGTAAAAGAAAAAAAACATTTTCCATAGTCTGACCTGGATTCATGAGTTAGTGTTGTGACTAGCTGACTCAGATCCCGTCTGGGCACAGAGCCCAGCTGAAGACACTGTAGTGCTTGTGATGTACAAGTGACTAGTCTGAGTGCATTGCAGCACCATTCTAGCAAGGGACCTTTTCAGGAAGGAGACAAGGTAGCAGACAGAGTGAGCGTTGGAGAGCTGGAGGATGTTCTTCATTGTTCAATGAAAATTTGCAAGTTAAAAACATATATTTTGATCAAAATCCCAGTTTGGAGAATTTAGTTGATGCTGTCCTTCAGCAGTCAAGCATTTTGCAGTATCAGCATTTCCTTGCTGAATGCAGAAACTTTATTCTTTGTGCAGGTTCTGTATTGATTGCAGATAGGGAAGCTGTCCACTTCTTTGTTGCTGTAGACACAGCTTTTTTATTGTTTCTTTTTAAGTCCTTTCTGTGGAGAGAATGACATTTCTTGTTCCTTCAGTGGAGGAAGCTTCACTTTCAGTAATGTTTGCTTCACCTGTAATGTCCTTTTGCACTCTTCTGGTTAAAATAAAAAGAAAGAAGGCAACGCATTAGTTTTTAGGTATTCAGTTTTACAGATTTTTCAGTATCCCAGATATAAAACACTGTCTGGGATTATACAAAAAATAGAAACTGATCTGTGCCTTTCATTGTGTTTAAAATGTTGAGTGTGAGATTTGAAGTTCCATGAATCTGGGTTGTGAGCTCATAAAATTATGAGGTTTGTTCATATTGAGATGTCTACCTGTGATGGTGATAATCTGGTAGAGATTTGGATTCAAATGGCACTGGTAGCATCTGCAGTGACAAAAGTGTCTTGGGGAAACAGTAAGTCTTATCTGTTTTTTGGTTTAGATATATCCACTTCAATTTTGGAAAGGCTTTGAGAGTTTTGGGGTATGAGCTGGATACAAATCCTGTCCTGATTAAACATTTTGACAAAGAAATGGAAACAATGGATCCAAATATGATACTTACACTGAACACCAATAATGGAAACAGAACATAATTTTGGAAAATCTTTCTCTGTCTGACTTATATTGGGAGTGCCTACAACAAAAGCTCTTTCTCCGTCATTTTGCATGATTAAGATTTAAACAAGAACGACTGATGAGGATGGTTTCTTCTCTTCCAATAATCTTGCAAGCATAATAAGGCTGAAGAAGTTTCAGATTCAGAAGCATTTCAGCTGACAATGTAAACCAGCTTATACATCTATTCTTATTCCAAATAGCCCTTATAGGTCTTCTAAATATCTTCATATAACCAAGTACATTACCATGGTTCATTACTTGCCATGAATGGCACAGTGCAGTGACTGCATACTTTTTGAATCACGCTTATTTTGAGAGACTGGCACTCTCTTTCTCCCCCTCTACTCTGCCCTGGTGAGACCACACCTGGAATACTGCTCCAGTTTTGGCCTCCCCAGTTAGGAGAGATAGAGACCTGCTGGAGAGAATCTAGCAGAGAGCTATGAGGATAATTGGGGAATTTGAGCACGGACATAGAGACTGAGAAACCTGGGGCTGTTCTGGAGAAGAAAAGGCTGAGAGGAGATCTGACCAATGTGTACAAATATCTGAGGGGTGGATGACAAGTGGCTGGGGGTAAGCTCTTTTTGGTGGTCAGCAGCAATAAGACAAGGAGCAACCTATCCTATCCTATCCTATCCTATCCTACCATATTGTATTGTAAAAAGGAACACAGAAGGTTTCAGCTCAACATGAGGAGAAACTTCTTTACAGTGAGGGTGCTAGATCCCAGGAACAGGCTGTCCAAAGAGACTGTGGAGTCGCCTTCTCTGGAGACTTTCCAAAGCTGCCTGGATGCATTCCTGTGTGAACCTATCCTGTGTGAGCATGCTTTGACAGTGGGCTTGGACTCAATGATCTCTGGAGGTCCCTTCCAACCTCTAAAGTTTTGTGGTTCTGCAATTCTCGTGTTACTTCTCCCTCTGGTAAAAGCTACATTTGCATTACATTTTATTATTTGCTACATCAATTACTGTCCCTGAAAAATATTCCACATTCTTTTTGCTTTCAGGTTGTTTGCCACACCAGACTGCTATGAAATACTGCGTCAGCAGGATGGTCAGATACTTTTGGTAAAATATCGTTACAAAAATATCTGCTTGTGTACTGCTGAGGATAAATAAAATTTCACTCAGGCATTTGATTTATGAAGCTCTATACATGATGTTAAAATGATAGCATGTATCCAACCTTTCAGGCCTTGTCGTAAACTACAGTCCTGATGTGTTAGCTGTAGCCTACCTGTCCTGCTTAATGCACATACAAGTGTATAATCATCTGATCTCAGTGAAAGTTTTAAGGTCTAATGTGTCTACTCCAGAATTCACAGGCATTAAAACATCTGAATGATGTCAGCAGTGAAGATAAGCAGCAGAGGGAGAACAGAGAGAAAATCCTGTCCAACTGATTACTTGTTGACTTGGACAGGACCTGTGATAGCTCTTCTCATGCTCATGGAGGGAGATCAGCAATGAAGTCAAAAATAGCACTCTCTAAATAATCTGTATAGAAACACACAGCTAACTCGACTGATGTCACAGCTTGCAGACTCAGAACGTGCTGGTGGACCCACAGTCATCTGTGTACATTTTCTGCTGAAGATAGTACAAATTGTAGAGCTTTTGTCTTTTGTCAGATGGATGCTATTTCTATTGACTTAAATGTTCTGCTGAATGTTAAATCCCTCTCTCTGTCTAGGGTGTACCTCCTCTGCACCTTTCTAACATTTTCATCTTCCTGCCTGTAATTTCTTTCAAAAGCAAACAAAGAAAAAAAAACAATCTCCTATAACTGCTTAGTGTCACAGTGAGTGCATTGGCTGATACTGCTTGAAATTCTTTCATTCTTTCTCAACTTTAAGACAGTTCATAGTTTCTCTGTAAGCAACAAGCCAGTCATAGAGTGAATTTCCCTGGTAAGACATTGAGGAATCTGAGTGGTGTTTGGGGAGCTTCTGCTCTAGCACATTTAGCTTCCAAGCCTCATCAGGTTTCTCAAGGTTTCAGCTGAGGAGGAGAAATAAGCAATCAAAAGGGTCTTATGCAAAGCTGACAAAACCCCTGTTGTCTGCCTCTTTTCAAGTTGTTCTGTTTGGAAGTAAAAAAATATACCTTTTTTTTTTGTACTAAAGTGTTACTATCATCCATTGTACAGCTGTCAATTTTAAAGCAGCTGGGTGTCTCTAAACTGTTTTGTTGTGTAACCAAGGTGAAACTTAACAATTCTGATTACCTTTTTCCTTTTAGAATAGCTGCAACTCTGAAGTAGCAAAGCCTGTAGGTATGGATGTGTTTGCCTGTAAAAAACCTAAACAAACAATCAAGAGCTGGTCAAAAGGGAGTGAGTTTCAAGGCCATACTAATATATTGACAATTAGTGTATTCCTAGGTTATTATACAATTAGCATCCTTTTATTAGGTGATTATCATACATGGATTAGATATTTAATTATCCCAAGTAGCAGAAGATACCATGTATTATTTTTTGCATTACTCTAAGTTGGTTTTATTTTTTACTCCTCTGTGCTTTGAGATTGATAGGAATGGCAGTATTTTTCCTTCAGTCATAAGACTCAAGGGTCTCCTGCACACATATTTGCACATTTTTCTACAGCACTTCTCAGTGTGCTGCTAAAAGAGTTTGGGGGGTGGGGCAGGGAGAGAAAGTGTGACTTTATAGTATAAATTATGCCTGCCAGTCTCAAATACTTCCCAGTAAGTAATTCATCATTAGCAGACTATACTTCAAAATGATGTCCCAGAAGAGGTAAATTTTCAGGCAAATTTCTGAATATTCACTATTGTTCCATGAAATGTCAAAAAACCCCTGACACATTATAAGAAAGGTGCCTTAAAGCAACTTGGATACCTTCTGTTTTTATTCTGAGCAGTCATCAGTTTGATATTTACAGAGAAAGGAAAAAAAAGACAGTTGGGTTTTTTTGTTGTTGTTTAACAATTCCTGGCATGCTGAAGAAGATCAAAATGCTCAATGGCATCTCGTAGAATGATTTAACCTTTGTTTAAAAACAAAAGCATAATTTGTTATTCTTATGAGGTCAACTTTATCATCATCTCTTTTCAACTGGTGAAGATTTTATCACTTGTTTTGTTGTTGTTGTTGTTGTTGTTGTAGCCCAGCCTTAAGAGCTTCATATTTTTACAGAACTGACTCTGTTGTCTTGTCTTTGTTGTGTCTTCACAGAATCATAGAACCTTAGAGGTTGGAAGGGACCTCTGGAGATCATCAAGGCCAACCTGTTTGCCAAGCAGGATCACTCAGGTTGGTTCACACAGGAGTGCATCCAGGTGGGTTTGGAAAATCTCCAGAGAAGGAGACTCCACAACCTCTCTGGGCAGCCTGTTCCTAGGCTCTGGCACCCTCACTGTGAAGAAATTTCTGCTCATGTTGAGATCTTGTGCTGTCCATAGCCAGGAGAGTATTATTTGTTTATTCTTGGGGAAAAAATGAAGTGCTGCTGACTGATTTTTTTTTTTTTTTTTTCACTCCACATAATTGGAAGAAACCTTGCCAATTCTCACTAGTGGGCAAAAGGGTAGGCAAATTATTTATAAAAATGTTTCAACTTGCCTGTGCTCACATATTCATTACAAAGAATATGAATTATATGATTCCTTTGTTGAACAAGGGAATTTGAATTTGTACAGATATTTTATTAATTATTCAAGTTTTTGGGTTTTTTTAATATTAATCTCTCTAGAGTTTGGGCCATCCAGTTAAGTGGTGCTTTTTGGAATACTTATATTACAGGAACAACACCTAGAGGATAGTGAGTACTCAGAAATGGATAAAATGAGCTGTGTGGCAAGAAGCAAAATGGCAAAGCACAGGTTGGTATAAATTTGCCTGACGTGGTTATATGAAAAATGTAAATTGTGAAAGAACAAAGTTTTCTTATGACTTAGTCTTTTTTTAGATTAGCTTCTATTGTTTGCAGCTGCATTTAGTTTCCTCCCATTCAGTAGTCACTGCATCATATTCTAAGCCAATCCACTGGAAGCATGCTCTCAATAACACTGCTAGGCATATCACTTTTAGGATCTGTGTTGTGTTATTAAGAATATGTGACAAAGGTAGTCCAGGAATGACTTTCATTTGCAGCTTAAACCTGAAGGTTTTAGTTGTTTTAGTTTTGGGTTGTTTTGTTTTGGAGGTTAGGAGCTGTGTCTTAGCTTTGAGATCTGCAGAGCTAAGCTGATTTTCCCCAGCTGCTGACATGGCACAAGGATGTGGGCTCTGTGTGGATCTAGTCCCTAGGGAAAATAGGCCAGATTGTCATTGAGAAAAAAATGCTGCCATCTAATTCTTCAGGAATCATCTTGATGTTGCAAAGGGAGCTATTATACCCATATCTGGGGTACCTGGAGGTCCAGCTGCTCAGTAGAAAAGGGGACTAGACTGTTGGTGACATAAATCATGTCCTCAGCAACATCACAGGAAATGTGCTGTTTGTATTTCTTAGGCATTTGGCACAAGGGGTCTGTTAATAAAAGGTGTGACTTCCTAGATATGAGGTGTGGAATCAAATGAACAAAGTAAACATTTGTCAACGAGCAGTTCAGTGGATAGGAAAATACTGAGAAGGGCTTAGATGTCAGGCTGAGCGTTACTGCAGCAGCAGACATGGCAGGCTCTGGAGTGCAAGACCGTCACAAATGACTTGGAAGGAATCGTGACGTTGTAGAGTGACAAGGGAGGGGAAAAATGGAAGCAATTCCATAGCATGCAAGTCGAAATATACTCCAGATTAAATGGGCTTGCAACACTAGAATGCACCAAGTGATTAAAATAATTAAAGGAAAGCAATTGAGATATAAAGACTGAGATGAATGCTCTTACTGAGAGCAGCGTAGCATTCATTCTCCTCGAGAAAGATGCATAGCAGCCTTTGTCCTCAGAGATAAGAGCATAGTGCCAAATCTCCAGTGAGAGCTGCCTAGCAACTAACCCATCTAGTGAGGGCAATGCAGAAGTTAATCTCTTTAGTAAGCAAGTGTAGCTATTAATTTAATTAGTAAAGGCAGCGTACCATGAATCAGGATGGTAAACCAGCAAATTTTTTAATGAAGATTTTTGAAATTCTAACCTTGAGTGGCTACATCAGGGATTGCTTTCCTATTACAGTGGGACAGTCTAAACCTTATTAAAAATGAAGTTCAGAGTACTGTACCCTGCAGTGGGCTCCTGCGAGAGTCTCTGCTCAAAGAGAGATTTGCTTTTCTAACCCAAACAAGACCTAAGAATTTCTATTTATTTTAGGCTGGGACAGAGGCTTAAAAGGCTGGAGGTCCCAACAGCCCCTCCATGCATTTCTCATCACTGTCCTCTCCTCTGACTTGTGTTCTAGCTATCAAACACATGATGATGGCTCTTGGGAATAGTCATGGATGTAAGCATGGGGAGCATCTCTAAGAAGTTCTGTGTGGTATGCAGAGAACTGAATCTAATAAGCAGACAAAAAGCTGGAAATGTTTTCAGAAATTCCACTTATCTGAGTGTTTGTGATCAAAATTAAGACTTCCTCCTCTAAATCCGAGAAGGCACATAATTACTTTTGGCAAGTATATACCAAATACTTATTCTGTAAGTGCTATGAAATATTTATCATTTTCATTTCTCAAAACCATACTGTTGGAAATTAGAAAATGCAACAGTACCTAATGTACATCATTTGAGCTCTGACATGTGAAGATTTTTGCCAGATAGCCTGAAGGTGGCTTTCTCTCCAAAAATGTTGAGAGGCCTGACATTTGGTGCGACCTTGTGTTTGCTGAAAGCAAAAGTCTTTGCTATTCATAAATAGCATTGTAAGTTCCCCTGCCAGTCGTTGGGGATGAGCAAGGTGACGTGTCCAGTGTTTACTGTGAAATCTCCTGAGCCTGTCACTTCACTCAGGTGACAACAATTCTAACTCACAATTTATGTGTCAGAGAGCTTGGAACTCGTGCATGTTGTGTTGTAAGTAATTTCTTTGTTCTATGGAAATATCCTTTAATAGTGCTTTTAAAAAGAGCAATTTGCTCTTATAAGACAGAACAAGATGGAGGTTTATGACTGAGCTCTAATGTAAGATGCTCTCCTAATGGGAAGATGAAATAATGTCGCAGTTCCTGTATGTATCTAAAATCTGTCTTTTACCTTTCACTAACCAGAGCAGTAAAGATTATTCACTGGAGGATTTCAGAGAGCACTTGAGACTATATATTAGTCTAGTAAGGTACTTGTGGTTTGAATTTGACTAAAATCAGTGATGAATGTTATTAGTGTGATGGGATTAAAGGGAAAGAATTAAGCAGTTAGTGTTAGCTATGCATACCATCCATCCACGCATACTAACTTAGATGTGGGTAAGTGTGCACACCTATACGTTTTTCTGTAAATTTTTTTCTGAGCTAAATAAAGCAGTACAGATTATTTTGTTAATTAGTTAATGACACTGTCTATATCAGCAGGTTGTGGAACGCTGGTGCGACATCACCGGCTCTGTGTGTGCTTGTGTTAATGGGTGGGTAACAGCCATCAAACCACCACTGGTTTCCTTTGAGAACAAAATGAAATGCACCTAAAGAGATTTGTCATTTAGATGTTGTCCAGCTGCCTGTTAGTGACTCTATTCTTCCTTCTCCTTTCCCATACCATACACGTAGCCTGAATCAGAGAGGAATTAAGGCTTTTAAGTACTCGGTAAAGGCTGCTAAAAAATTCTGAAGGATTATTATAGAAGATCTTTTCGGTTCCTTATTAATTATATTTTTCTGCACTTAGTGTGAATTGTTGCAGTGAATGTGCTGTGAATTCCTGCCAGTGTGTGGGAAGACAGGAGCTTCATAGACCAGGTGAATTTCAATGGCATTTTGAATGGAAGGAATTGTGTTTCAGGGCTGCATCCGTGTTTTAGCTGGTAGAGTTTCAGTAAAAGCTAGCATCAAGAAAAAAAACTATTTTACACTTCAGTATTTTATTGCTGAGAAATATAGGTTTGAATTGTTCTAGTAACTTCATTCACATGTTAAGTCATCTAAAGAGGTGCTTTGTGTTGTGAGATGGATTCAACGTTTATGAAATAATCCTTTTTAATTACTGAGGGCAGAGCAGCCTCCAAAATGCTTTGAAGGCAGTTCTGGCTTCAGTGATGCTTGTGGTAAGGTGGTCTCATTTTAAGGGCCAATGTTTAGTTCTATGTATTCTTAGGTATTTAGGAAAAAAATATTTGGGGTTTGTTTCTTTTCCTTTCCTCATGAAGATTTCTTAGCCATAAGCATTTTGTTGTGTTGAATGAGCTGGTCTGGAGTTTGGTGCATCATGGCAGTGTTTTGGCTTGGCTATGGCTAACCAGAGGTAGTCCTTCTATGACAGCTTACGTGTTGAAAAAGTCCTCAGGATTGCCATGTGCATAAATTGGTATTTATGGAAGTTTCTTGACTAACAGTGACACATCCTAGCCTAGTGATAGAGTGTAAGTCCAGCTTTTGTGTATTAATGCTGTATCTGTAGTTAGTATGAGGATTTTAAAATGCTGAAAAGTTTCGAAGACTTGTGATGCTTAAAGGAAATACAAACCTTCCATTTTTATCCTTTTCTCCCCTTCTTTTTTAATATCTTCTGATCAGATGCTTTCGTACATCTGAGCACGCTGGTGTTAATGAAGCTGTTTCGTCAAAATTGTCACTGATGCTATTTTACACCGTGTTTTACACACTTCCATTCAGCTTTAAGAGTACCGCTTTATTGTTGCCTGTTACCTTGTACTAAAGCTTGAATTTATCTTTTCACCATCTTTACAAACATGACACTACCTCTAAATTTTATAGATAGATGGAAGGTGAGAACTCCCAGTTCAAACCTAAACCAATTGTAATCATGCCTTGATAGCACTGCTGTAGTGGAGAGGTTTGTTACCATTTCCATTACAATCCCCTGTTCCTAGCAGTGTAAGTTTTTGCTGTGGGGTGGAACATGTCATAAAAGACACATCAAGGGAGCAGTTTTGATTGTGAGTTTCGAAACACAAAGCCCAAACATTTTTCAGTCAAAGAAAGGTAAGGAAAGGAAGTTTTCAACTTTCATCTACTTCTATACACTTCTGAAACTTGTAACTATCTCTTTTATAGTGGCGAACCACTCAGGGGGTGGGGGGAAATGGAAAGACAGCAACAGCAAGAGGATATAGAACAATCATATCATGATTATTGTTTTTAGTAAGACTTCTGGGAAGTGGTAAAAATCTGTATTACTGGATAACAAATCTCCACAGGAGACATATAAGCAGTATCTATGCAGTGATACAGGGAGTGGGTATGCAGTTCCCTAGTTACTAAAAGACAGTTAGCAGTGTGTATATAAGGACACAAGTGCATCGTTTTATGTATTCACATTTTTAGGATGCTTTTGCAAATGTGCCTCTTGCTGATGCTTATCTTGATTAAGAACTGCAGGAAGCCAGAAGAAATGTGTATGTGTAACAGCTGCAAACTCAAATCCATTAATCAATCTGGATTGCCTTTGCTCTTCCTTTGTATCACCAGCTTCCACCATTTTGTTGCAAGTCTCAGGCTACTTGATACCAGCTTCTTCAGTCCCTGGATCTTAAAATCGTGTATTAACAGTAACTCACTGCACGCCTACAGGAGCAGCTTCTTTATGTGAAAGAATTACTCAGAGGAGCAAAACCACAATTGGAATCACAGAAAGATTCAGGTTGGAAAAGCCCCTCAGGATCAGCAAGTCCAACCAATATCGCTACTCTACAAGGTGTAACCTAAACCATAGCCTCAAGCACTACATCTAAACGACCTTTAAACACATCCAGGGTTGGTGATTCCACCACCTCTCTGGGCAGCCCATTCCAATGTGATACTACCCTTGCTGGAAAAATTATTTTCCTAGTCTCTGCTCAGAGCTTGAGGCCATTCCCTCTTGTTTTATCACTATTTACCTGTGAGTACGTAGCAGCAGCAGCCTCTCCACAAGGTCTTTTCAGGTAGCTGTAGACAGCCATGAGGTCTTCCCTCCTCTTCCTCAAACTATCTCCAGCTCCCTCAGTCACTCCTCGTCAGACTTATTCTCTAGGCCCTTCCCCAGCTTCGTTGTCCTCCTTTGCACTTGCCCCAGCACCTCAACATCCCTCTTGTAATGAGGTGTCTGAAACTAAACACAACACTCAAAGTGTGGCCTCACCTGAGCAGAGTACAAGGGGGCAATCACCTCCTTGCACTTGGCTCTGGTGAGATGTGTTTGCAAAACAGGTCTTACAGCTGTTCTATTCTGAATATTTTCTTTTCACTGAAGGGACAAAAAGAAAAACAATTTAAAAAACACCAACAGAGGAGGAAAAAAAAGCCAGCAGTATATATTATGTATATTAAATGAAACTCAAATCCTTGTCCATCATGGTCTGGAACTGGGAGTCATTATTCAGTACCATAAGGATACATGTTACTAAAACTTGCCAAAAATTGCTAGATATGACCTCGAAGGACCCCTGACACTTAAATTACTGTTAAAAAAAGGTGATCTGATCATTCTTCCTTGCTAATGACAGGAAGAAGAGACAGATGCTACTGTCAAATTCTGACCTTGAGGTTTACCCTATTGTAGTTTCATACCAGCTGGGAGAAGTTTCTGTTACACCATGATGTTAAAGCTTCTGCAGAGCATTTATATATTGATATAATTGATGCCATCAGCTCCACAGTAAAAAAAGTTTAAGCTGCCACTTTAAAGAATGATCGTTGAATTATGGCATACATCCTTGAAAGAAGTTATTTTATTATTGCAAAAAATGTCTTCAATTTTTAAGGTATGCTGAGGTGGAAAAGTCAAACTTTATAAGAGTGAGAAATTAAATGTGAAATTGGCCTAACTATATGGTCTCGAGGGTAAGATTTAAGAGTTGGAGGATATTCAATGTAGCTGATACTCAAGGCACTGTGAAAATTGAGAGGTTGTTTCAATACTGAAGACATTACCTGATGGACTGCAATATGCTGCTGTGCCTGGCCTTCCTTCTGACCTTAATGGGACATGCATGTGTGTTTATGGTAATAAAATAAGGCTGACTGTAAGGACAAAGTTGATCAGCAGAGACATACAATCACTTTATTTTTTTTTTTTTTTTTTTCTTCTCCTCATGTTTGGTGTTGACAACAGGTTCACAGCAACACGTAGAAATTTAACACTTGTCGTGCAGGGCTGCTTGACTGGTGGGATCCCTCCAGGCTGGAGAGCTTTGTGTTTTCAGTCTTCAGCTTGGATCTTTCACAGCTGGCAATGGAGTACAAAACTGTAAGAAGACAATGCACTCCTACAGTGCTTGGTCTTGGAGAAATAGTAATTTATTTATTTAAAATCACTTGTATGAGGTTTTCTATCTTTTTCCCATCCAAACGTGTTATTTAAAATCTGAAGAATGTTTTGTTGTTGAATCTGAGCAGCCCCATCTGGCACCGTTGAGATTTTTTGTATGAAGGGTTTGGAACTTGCTCAGTCTTTGCCTCTTCTGTCAGCAAACTAGGGTCACAGAGAGTGGGGAAGAGCAAACAAGCTGCATGAAATCTCTGTGGCACTGAGATCTTGTCCTCGGGAGCTTTTGAGGGAGCTCCAGCTGTGTGAACACACTCACAAGGGAAGATCAGAGAATCACAGAACTGTTGAGGTTGGAAGAGACCTTTGAGATCAAGTCCAACCACTTACCTAGAACTTGCACTCCCACCATGACTGCTGAGCCACTACCACTAAACCATATCCCTAAACACCATATCCACATATCTTTTAAACATCTCCATCTCCCTGGCAGCCTGTTCCAATGATTGATAACCTTTCTGTGAAGAAATTTTCCCTAATACCCAACTTGGATCTCTCCTGGCACAACTTAAGCACATTTTCTCCTCTCCCATCACTTGCTGCATGTGAGAAGAGACTTTCCACCTACCTCACTCCAACCTCCTTTCAAGACGCTGTAGAGAGTGGTAAGGTCTCCCTAAGCCTCGTCTCTTCTAGACTAAACAACCTCATAAGACTCATTCAAGGCCCTTCACCAGCTTAGTTACTGTTGTTTGGACATGCTCTAGCACCTGAATGTCTTTCTTGAGGCCGCTCACCACAACCTGGCACTGAAGTCACAGTATTTCCTCTCACTGCAGTTGATTGTTTACATAAATTCTCTCAAAACTTTAGGAAGTTGTTGTCATTGATCAATTCCTTAACTAAATAGGAATTAGGTCTTTTGCTTTTATCTGTACTAAAAATGTTTTTTGTTGGTTTTTTTTTTTTTTCTTTAGCCTTCTGTGAGGGAAGTTGCCAGCTCTAAGAGATTGATTTAAGACTCATCTTAAAGAAAGGGATTTGGGACCTGATCAATGAAACACCTGAGCTAAGGCTTCAGTGAGGAATGTGAATCATTTTGACAGTTTGTAAATATTAAAATTGATATGAGCTCAGAGACATCATTTTTTTGTTAACTGGAGCAAGAGAGTCAATGTAGAAACAGATTAGAAATTGAGTTGGAAGTAGAAAATGTTGTCAAGTTTACTTTTCTATGACTTATCAGGTGCATCTATCTCTGTCATGAAAAAGGGAGTGGAAATTATCTGGAGGGAAGGGCTACTGTGGTGCAACAAAATGGCATAGTAGTTATTATAAATGGGGAGAGGGAGGAAAGGGAGTGTCCAAAAGAAGATGAACTCTTCTGGAATGAAATAGCTCAGTAAATTTTCTGATTGAAACAACAGTGTTTAGGATAATAAATTTGGAATAAAGACCACACACAGAATTCCAGGTCAGTGAAAATGGTCTCAGTCTTAAAATGTGATCAAAATATCCAATATTACTTTTTAATTGCAGGAAGCATCAGGGAAGAACTGCTAACATCCTTTGTTTTGATTAATACCTGAAAAAAAATTGTTTGCCTGAAAAAAAAATTCTCAAACAAAGTTTTGCTCATCAAGCAAAATGAAACTTCTGAAGTGAATCTGAATGGTGCATTGCCCTATAGGAGGTGCGCATTTTGTGGGGTAGGATCCATCCTGATTCTGATTCCCTTTAGTGTCGGCACTGAAAGCAATTTTCTCCTAGTAGCTCATGATGGCAGGCCTGGTTTTGCTGCAGTAGTTTCTGAGAGTCATATAAGAAAATTTGGCTCAACACGTTTGCTGTGTTGGTTGTTTTTTTCCCCTGCTGTTTTTGCTCCCCTTTCGAAGTGCATCCTGCTGAGATGCTGTGCTCAGATAGGGATAACCAGGCAGTAATTTCTCAGGATACAAGGCTTAGTGTGAATTACGAACTGAGACTACATGACCAGCATTACCTTGCTCAAGGAACAGAAAACATAGTTTCAGGAATAACGAGAACCATCTCACTGAAGCTGCTTACTTCATTCAGTACCGAGGTCACCTCATTACATGTTGTGTCCATTTTGGGCATTCAAACACTTCTAAAAGCAATCAAATAAAGATAGTTATGAAGTGGTGCCTGCTGTTCAATGAGATGAAGGAATTATTTGGAAGGTGTTCAACAGGTGTTAGTCAAATATGTGTCATAGACATGCAAGGAAAGTGATGTCAGGCAAAGTGTGGGCCATGTGACTGCCTTTTCCAGAAATCTTAATGGGGACTTGCATGACATTTGGTTGTTCTCTACAAAATCCAAAGCCACTCTGTGGACTTTTTTCCCTCTATGGAGCTGTATTCTGATCCTTTTCTGGCTGCCTTTGATAACTGCTGTGCTTTTATCTTAGTGCTACCGACAACCATTCCTACATCTTCTGCTACTTCAGTGGCATTGCCATCAAGACTCTGAAGTAGCTCTGATTCTGTTCACAGTTTCTGGATAGGATTTACTACTCTGGGACTTGTTTTGAGTATGCTGTAGTGTAATCAGCTCATGCTATTTCAGAAAAAAAAAGATAATACCTCTGATGTATTTTGTATTTTTCAATCAAATATTTGTTTGATCTGTCTCTTCATTCTGATTATGTGGCAGATCTGCTTCTGGTTAACGAACTTCCAGATTGCTGTCTGTAAGGTGAGATATTTGTATACAATTGGTGGAGTTTGCATAAAGCAGTCTTAGCAGTGCTTTGACTTCATAAGGGGAGATGCTCACTAGTCTCTGCTAGAATGAAGTATCACTGATAGTATTTCTGATTCCTTGTGAAGATGCCTGTTTTCTGGCAGAGAAGTGGGGCAATTAGATTATCTCACACCTTCCCCTGCTAGGTGTAGTACTCACCTTCCCAACTATGAAACTAATAAAGAAATGTTGGGGTTTTTTTTTCCAGCTAGAAGGGAAGGGTGGCAGCTAAGTGAGTGTGCCAGCTGATGGTGCTTAGCTATTCAGAAAAAGAACAGCTCTTGAAAGGATGGTGAATTAGGCCTGGCTACAGCTCAACAGTTTTGAGAACAGATTTAGCCAAGAGGAAGGAAAGGATGAGTGCTCTTGATGATTTAATGAGGCAGATGGTTTATTGTTTGGAAACTGAGCTACTACAGACTGCCATGTCTTAACTTTATGTTTAAAACTAATTTATTGTTTTTAAAGGCTGGACTGTGGTTCTTGTTAGTCTGTTGCTGTAGCAATATTCATGCTTGTGTCACACAACTAACAGCCCTTAAAATATATACAATATAATTTAATTGAGATAAGATAGCACAGTCCATCAAAAACTTAAAAGTGCTGCATACAAAATAATCTTTGACCATCATTTAACTCAGTAGTATTATGCACCCTGGTTAGTACCATGGATGTTGATGGGCCTACACAGAATTTCTGTTCTGGAAGTTAATAGATGGTGCACTTCACAATGATTTGGGCTTTGCATGGAGTTATTAGCTGAAGCTAAACTAAAATTAACATCAAAAGAATTGTGCAGAGTTATGCATCTTTGGTCTTTTAGATATACGAAGTATTTTTGAAGTGTTTTTTTCTTCTTAAGTGCATACAAGAACTTGTACTCATTCTTGTTGTCTGCTCATTCTAGCCTCTGCAATGCTGACATTCAAAGTTTTTTTAGAGATTACCAACAATATTTTTTTTCTCATGGGGCAGTATATTCATGACTGAGAGTTTTGTGGTCTGAATGCTGCAGCATCATAAAGAGCTTTTAAAGGAAAACAGCCAAAACCAAAAGGATTATGAAAAGAGATTTTGATATATGATAAAACTTAGGTTGATCATGAAGGAAGACCCACACAGCTTATTGTCCAGAGATATGGTTTAGACCCTTTCAGTGGAGATATTCAAGGTGATGCTCAGTGGGGTGCTGGGCAGCCTGGTTTAGTTGAGGATGTCCCTGCTGACAGCAAGGGAATTGGACTAGATGACTTCTGGAGGTCCCTTCCAGCCCAGATCATTCCATGATTCTATGATTTTATTTATCACCATTATGGGGATCTCTCTGTTTGTTGAAGAAGTAAACTGTGGTTCCATAGGCAATAACTCGGTGAAGAAAGCTCAGTTATATCATCTTTCATAAAAGCATAATGATCTTCTCTGTTAATGGCCTTGGCTACTTGGATGGACCATGGCAAGTTATTCTGCAATCTCACTTTGCAAGCTGCTGGTTCTTTTTTACTTTCTTTTTTTTTTTTTTTCTTTTTCTTTCTTTTCCCTTCAAATATAAGGAGCTGTCTCTGTCATAAGTGGCTTATCCTCTCAAAAAGAAATCAATGTTCCTGGAAAGGGGCTGTTTCCTTCTCTCCAGCAAATATATATGCAACTTGCAGAGGTTGAGCATCTATGGCAATGATAAATCTGAAAACTTCATACCGTGAGAGAGAGAGAGAGCATTTTAATCTTCTAGGTTACTTTACAGAATCTTAGGAACTGCTTGCATTAATGATTTATGGTTGCAATGAGCTTAATATAGCATAGACTCTACTGTAGAAAAATCCTTTGAAATTGTTTGTACTACTTTGCGAAGAGGAAACTAAATAAAAATGCAAGTAGCTGTCTAGATTGTTTTTGGAGGATCTTCCATCAATGATACTACTAGAATAAACAGGAATATTTTGGTGGAAATGAAGAACAGAAGAAAATGTAGCGTTTGGGGTACAACCTGTGCAAATTATGTCTATGTATATTGTGTACATGATGTAAAACATGTTTCTGTAGACGTAATAATATCTGATAATGGAAGTGTTTACATTTGGCTCATAGCTTTCATCCTGGGAATGATCATGACAAAACATTTGTGGACAAAGATGGCTCTATATGCTCCATCTGCTGGCTGTGTTTTATAGTTTTAATTTTACATATAGTTATGATTTTTTTATTAATTTTTTTTTGTTCATAGACATTTTTACTGAGTAATTGAGAGTCTGCATTGTAGCAATTGATTCACAACCATTAAATGCAGAAAGGATAAAGTCAGAATGTTCTTGTCTAAGAATGAGAGATTTTCTTTTGTGTTTTGCTTCCTGAAGTTTACTTCCCTTGTACTAAACTAGGAAAGTTACCACAGCTGAAATTTCAGTTCGCATTTAAGTGAAAAAACAGCAATATCTGATATAAAGCAGAGTGACTCCATACCTTGGCTTTTGGATGCTGTTCCAATACCATCTGCTGGGTAGAACTTAGTAACCATTATGTCACCTCCAGCTGTCCTAGGTTGCGTATCAGTAGTCATGATAAGATCAAATCATCCTGAAGCCAGATATGATATGCTCATGTACAAAAATGAGCTCTCTTATTACAGATGTAAAGCATAAAAGTAATAATAAAAATAATAATAGCCCAAAATTTAACTTGCACAGGTCAGAAAATTATTTATGGGTGTATTTTTCCGTGTAATTCAACCTCTTAAATGATAAGTGTGACAAGGTAGAGAACTCTCTTTCAGTAAGTGGCCAGATAATGCTGGCTGCCCAGGGAGGTGGTGGAGTCACCATCCTGGAAGGTGTTCAAGAAAAGCCTGGATGAACACTTAGTGCCATGGGATAGGGCTGGGTGATAGGTTGGACTGGATGAGCTTGGAGGTCTCTTCTGACCTGGTTTATTCTATTCTGTTCTGTTTTATTCTATTCTATTCTGTTCTATTTTATTCTATTCTATTCTGTTCTATTTTATTCTATTCTATTCTGTTCTATTTTATTCTATTCTATTCTGTTCTATTTTATTCTATTCTATTCTGTTCTATTTTATTCTATTCTATTCTGTTCTATTTTATTCTATTCTATTCTGTTCTATTTTATTCTATTCTATTCTGTTCTGTTTTATTCTATTCTATTCTGTTTTGTTTTATTCTATTCTATTCTGTTCTGTTCTATTCTATTCTGTTTTTTTTTTTCCTATTCTGTTCTGTTCTAAAACTTACTGTTCAAAGTACTGTGCAAGCAGAGTTTTAAATAGGTATCCTTTAATGTATTATTTGATTATGGAATCCATCTTTGCTGATGCACAATATTTTGCTGTGGCTAACAGCAGCTTTAGCTGCTGGTATAATACAGAACATGGTGGCCCTTCAGGGTTTTGGTAAATTAACCAAAGTAAATCATTCTTTTTATTTATTAAGCGCATTTCTTAGTTGCTCGTGTGTCCTGAAGGCGAAATCTAATGTTTACAATTAAAAAGGTAATTCAGTTACCATGATTTCTTAATTTAAGCTGCAGGTTTCTCACCGAAAAAAGAATTGTCTAGCATATGTATGAAAAGATAACAAAAGCTTCCATATATATTAGCATTTCAGAGATGTCTGTGAAAACATTTACTAGGATGGTGCACCTACGTCAAGGCAACATAGCTGTGATTATAGTCACAGCTTTTAGTCTACTCATAGAGGCCCCATTTGCACATAAATTATTTAATTAAAATGGTAATATCACATATCTCAATCAAGCATCATTTTAAAGTTACTAATTTGGTCTCTCATCCTGACAAATTAGATGACAAAAGAAACTGGGTTTCTTCTTTCAATTAGCATCTTGCCATCAGAGAGAATGTCAGGTTTTAAAAAGGATCTTCTAAATCTGTTTTAAAAAGGAAGCCTCCCGTGGTGTAAATAACACCTAAAAATAATTTCTAATGGAGGCAGAGAGAGTTTAGAGCCACAAGCTGCCTGGGACCGGAGGACAGAAATGCCACTTAGTCCTTTTGAAGGGCAGGGATGACGACTGGAAGTTTAACTGGAGATTCTATTTGCAGGTTGTGGTGTTTCGAGGCTGATTGGAATACTTTAATGAGAAAAAAAGAGATTATAGGCTGTGAAAAGAAAACACTGCTGATGTTTACTTCGCTCACAGGTTTACTGAGATGTACTGAAGCAAGGACACAAACAGAGATGAGAGAGAGTTGCTCTGGTCTGAGCTCTGGCTGTTGTTCTCTCCCTCTCCTTGGCTTCCAGCTGGATCTTGTAACCCAACTAATCAATTCTGCTACTAACCTCCCTGGCCAAACTTTTCTTTTTACTTTGCATGTAAGAAATAAGATTAAGAGGTGGGGAGAAGATGGCAGGGAGGTTGGGAACTCCTCTTGGAGACTCTGATCTCTGGGAGGGGCATTGTGTTCCTGTATTACCTTTAACTTGTATATTTCTTTATATAGCTGTAAATATTTTGTCATATGTGGTAAATCTCTGCTTGTATATTGTGCTAAGCTGGGAATGCTTAACTTCCAGCTGGCTGAGTCTAGTCGGGGTGAATTCAAATGTGGCAGGGGAGGTGGGGGCGAACCATCATATTGGTGCATATGTGCAAAAGGCAATCAGGTCCTGCTATGAGGACAGGCTGAGAGAGTTGGGGCTTTTCATCCTGGAGAAGAGAAGGCTGCCAGGAGACCTTATAGCAACCTTCCAGTATCTGAGGGGGGCTACAGGAGGGCTGGGGAGGGACTGTTCACAAGGTCTTGTAATGACAGGACGAGGGGGAATGGGTTCAAACTGGCGGAGGGGAGATTTGAACAGGATGTTAGGAAGAAATTCTTCACAGTAAGGGTGACAAGACACTGGCACAGGTTGCCCAGGGAGGTTGTAGCTGCTCCCTCCCTGGATGTGTTCAAGGCCAGGCTGGATGAGGTCTTGAGTGACCTGATCTAGTGGGAGGTGTCCCTGCTTATGGCACAGGGGGGTTGGAAGTGGATGATCTTTAAGGTCTCTTCCAACCTAAACCATTCTATGATTCCATGAACGCATCCACAAGCTAGGCCGAGTCTATCGGGCTAAAATCTTCTAGAATCCTCCAGCCCTTCCACCCTCAGCAGGCCTGAGAGTAGGCCAGAGCTGCCCTCCCCAGCTTAGGCCTACAAGGCCTGAGCAGGCCGCACGATGCAGCTCCCAATTCCCTCACAGCCAGGAGCCATCTCCCACACACAGAGCAAGCAGGGGTGCGCTCTGCCTGGAGACAGAAGTGAAGGGAGGAAAGGCAGGGGGGAGAAGAAAAGAGAGCGATGTTAGCCTTATAAGTTGTGATGCTGGAAAGCAGAATAGAATAAGGATATTGCAGTGTCCTGGGATGGACACAAGTCTGTCCCCTGGGGTGGGACTTGGTAGTTTTCCTAAGGGAACCTGGGACGCTCCTCCAAGCTACCACATCTAGCAATGACTCAGAGAGTTTGGTGGTTGGTTTCTGCCCACAGAAATGGGTGTTAGAGGTGACACTGCTCTTCTCTATCCACTGCTGTGACTTGTTTTCGTAGCTGATGCAATGACTCAGGTCTTTCTTTTATGCCATACTGTTCTGGAATCTCTGTATGGCCCTCATGTTACTTGTCGTCAATCGTACTGCTTCCTTCCTGCTTTTGATTTTTGCCACAGCCATGTTTTTACTGCAGTGATGCGTACAGAGTGCTGTGGTTCAGTTTTCATTGTCATTTGAAAGAGGAAGAGGGCAATTTTAAAAGTCTATTTTGGAAGACGAAAGTGCCAGTTGGATCCATAATACTGCAAGGGCAAGGGAAAGGATTCTGTCAGCTGGGGTTGTGGGCCTGGCACTTCCACTTTTAACAGAATTTTGGGCTCATGTCCAATGTAGAGTTTGCTTTGGACTGATAGTTGTGTGAAAATTAGTTCTTTTCCTTTCCCACATAAATTGGAAAGGCACTGGAAGGAGCTGCCCAGGGAGATGGTGGAGTCACCGACCCTGGATGTGTTTAAGGGTGGTTTGCTTAGGGCTATGGTTTAAGGTGAATCTTGTTGTAGGGTTCTAGGTTGGACTTGGTGATCCTGAGGGGCTTTGCCAACCTGCACGTTTCTGTGATTCTGTGTGATGAAGGTTTAGACAAAACGAAAATGAGAAAAAAAGGGGGGAAAAGAAATCTTCCAGCTTCTACTTCCTAATACTTGTGTGACCTTGAGAAGGCCAATGGGAGCTCTCTGTGCATTGTATCAGGTTTTCTCTTTGCTTTCCTTTTTCTTGGTTCAGATAATTGCCACAAACTCTCGCACAAATATTATACCTTATCAAAAAGCTTGGGAAAATTTTGCTGAAAACTCATTAAGTGAATTTATGAGAAGACAGTAATGGGACAAATAAGAGGCTTGGGTACGGGAAGATGAGTTGCTGGAGGGACACAGAGAAGGACAAATGAGTAGGAGAGATGTAGTAACAACTGAGGTTACACGTATCAAAAGGTGAGCACTTGAAATTGTGCATGATGACACAAACCCAGCGACTGGAAAATGTGATTGTTTTGGGGAGCACACAGGACCAGGTGATTTAGATACGAAGAAAATGTTAGAGGTGAATTGAATTAGAAAAGACGAGTGTTGGGTGACTTGACTGAGGTCAGACCTCCATCAGTTATTAAAAAAAGGAGCCAGAAACAGGCAGGCTTATCACCTGCATGGGTGGAGGTCTGAATGCCAAACAGTGGATTTGTGAGGAGCAGAAGATTTCTTATAGGAGTGTAGAAGGTAAAGAGGTTATATATAGAGAGAGATGACAGAAATTAAGAAGAAATGTTTTTTTTCTACCCAATATGTAATTATCTTATGGAAATTATTGCAATGAGATATCAAGAAGGTAAAGAGCTTAGTGGGATTAGATGTCTATACGGGTAATGAGAACATGTGCAGTTAGATTAGATGGGATAAAAATAAGTAGGCCTAAAACTCCTCATACTTTTAGGCATAAAAACCAAGCAGTGATGATGTGGGCTAGAAAGAACCATCTTCAGGGGTGATTTTGGTGGGCTAAAGTCTAGCTTTACCAGGTCCTTGATTAAGGTAAATATTGAATGCCAGGTAGAACAGAGAGATGTTCTACTGATCACATCTAAGGTGAGACTTACTGGCGTCACCAGAAGTGCTAATGATGATGATGATCTGAAATTGATAATATTGCCTTGTTAATCAATTTTCCACTTTTTTTTTTTTTGGGGGGGGGGGGGGGGGGGGNGGGGGGGAGGGGGGGTGTGCTCTAACCAGCACTTCACTTAAAAGCAATAAATGTTATTTACAGCCTTAGTTTCAAGAGAATTTGATATATAAACCTGTTTTTTTTAAGGATGAATTAATAAAATCAACATCTACAGGTAAGTATTTTGTGGCCGTACTAACAACACAGGAAGTACAGTGTAATTTAGTCACTTTGACTTACACAGTTCAGACAGCTTGAAGAATCCTAGGTAGTCCAGTTGACTCATAATTTATTCTCCATCTATTTATGCCATTAAACTTAATGCTTTTGCCTCTGTCATCTGACACTGCTTCAAAGCTTTTTATGAAAATTTTGCATCGTTCTGTCAGGCTGTGCAGATAGAACTCATTTACCTCCTGTGAGTAACGCTTTTGCTCTTGACTTCTACTTAGTGCAGTTTCCTTGCCTCTCCTTAAAAAGGCAGTGCACTATTGGTTTGCTGGATGCTGCACTGGGTACTGCCTTGTGCAGTTGTCAAAAACATCTAATAATCCATTCCCAATAATAATCACAAATATTGTAATTTTCCTTTATAAAATACTAGCTGCTTTTCAGCTACCCCGACCATTCTATGATTCTTTCTATGAAATATCTGGCCTTAGAGATCAGGAACAGTAAAAGTTTTCTCCTCTCTATTTGTCCTTTTTCATTCCATAGGAAATGTGTTCTTTCATTACTGAGGGTTCATACTGGAACCACCAGAGTAGATTGATTGGGGAAATTGTCATCACAAAGCCATTTCCCCTGAAGATTCAAGCCTCTAAGTATTACATTTCTGGAATATAACTGATATAAGAGATAGAAACTCCCATAATAGTACTTGGCTGTATTTCAGACTGGTTGCAGAGATTTTTTTTTTTCTTTCTCTTCATAATCAGCCCTTTATAAGGTGAAGTAGGGAAGTCATGGTGACATAGCCTGACCAGCTAGGGAGGTAACATTCTACTGATGTAATGGAGACAATACAGGCATGCCACATGTGTTGGTGTATATGTATATAGGCACTGGCTTCATCCCTGGGGGTGTTTAATGCCAGGTTGGATGAGCCTCTGGACAGTCTGATTTAGTGTGAGGTGTCCCTGCTTATGGCAGGAGTGATGGAACTAGATGATCCTTGTGGTCCCTTCCAACCATGACTGATTCTATGATTGTATGTTTATACATATACATACATGTGTGTATATATATATATATGTATATAAAATGTGTGTGTATGTGACTGTATATTTTACAGATAGGCATGTCAAATAGAATCACAGAAACATCCTGGTTGGAAAACACCCCCAGGATCATCAAGCCCAACTGTTATCCCTACTCTACAAAGTTCACCCTTAAACCGTATACCCGAGCACCACATCCAAACAACTTTCAATCACATCCAGGGTTGGTGACTCCACCACCTCCCTGGGCAGCCCCTTCCAATGACTGTCCAGTAGAGATTGCACTTCAAAGAATAAGGTCACCTCTTCAAAATGGAAGAAGAAAAAGCTGTGGCTTGTATCACAATATATAAGTATGTTAGTTTCCAATGTTTTCTTCTATGAACTATTCTTGACGTGCTAGAAGTGGCTTCAGAAAGCCCTATTTGTGAGCCACTGACAGTAAATCATGGTGTCTGACTGACACTTCAGGAAGAGGCTGTAAAATTTCTCTTCAGAGAAGCAGAAATATGTGCTGTTCAGAAGGGAGCACTAACAGCCATGCTCTTGCTGGAGGTTCTTGTGTTTCTGTGTTCTTGACCTCAGCAGGTTTATTGTCAAGACAATTAATGTACCTGTTGGTTTTGATACTTTACATATTTGCTTTGTGGTTTGTTTTTTTTTTTTTAATTTCAAGTACTGGAGCTGTATTCAGTCACTACTGAAAGCAACAAGAATATTGCTTTGGGTGTATTTCTTTACTTGAGTCAAAGGGGAAGGAAATGCAGGGTTTTGAACCTTTAACTTGCTCAGTTTTCTGTTCTAAATTTCCTATTTTTGGTTGGTTGGTTTGTTTTGTTTTTAGGTTCTTGTCGGGTTTTTGTTTGTTGCTTTGTTTTTTGTTTGGGGTTTCATTGTGGTCTTATTTTGTGTTGGGTTTTTTGTTTGTTTGTTTTCTTTTTGTTTCTGTGTTGCTGTTGGAACTTGACAGGAATTTGACACCTGAAGATCTTAACTGCTTTTGAAACTCAGGTGCTTTATTGGATGAAACTGTTTTCTAAACAGTTCTTGATGTAAGCAGCAGTTCTTGGTGCTCCTATGGGCTGAAATACACATTTCTAAACCCCAAAAGGAGCTGTCTTGTAACCATCAAGCACACAATTACTGTAGCTGTAAAGGAAGCAGATTTAGGTTTGTGCTTAATTTGCGAAGCTCTTTTTTCCTAGTTGTAGATTAACAGGATTTAAAGTTTAAATTTGGAGTTAATTGATCTTATCAACCTTTGAATAGAAAATTGGCTAAAGTTTTAAGAGGTTCTGAAGCAGGATTTTTATGAATCTCAGTGACATTTATAGTAATGAAGTGACAACAGGAGGGGGAGAATCAGAAGTTGTCTTCTTATTTGATAGTTTATAAGAGATGATTGCATCAAATTTATCCTGATTTACAAAATCAGGTATGCGTAATCTGTATTTCAAAATTAAGATAAATACATTTTAGCATTAAGACACAACTAGCTCAATCAAAAGGTCATCTCTCTCATATCTGTGCTCTCCAAGTTTGTATGCACAAACACTTGTATAACGTGGGTTAGTCATTTTAGTTGGTTACATCCCATGCATGTAATGGGTTACAGAAGATTATATAAACCCTAATCTTTCTGATTTATTTTTTTTTAGGTACCCTGATTTCTTTCACTGAAGTGTTATGTAGGCAGCAACACCAGCCTACTCCCTTCAGATCTGCTTCAAAGAGCAGCTAACTAAACATAGGATAAGGAGAAATGCTGAAGATCACAGGAAAATATAACCACAACAGCACAGAGTTCACCAAAGCAGAAGGCACCAGAAAGGTGAGTCTGTGGTTCAGTTAATGAGAAATCAGTTGTAAATTTTGGATACAATAAACCTCTCATGTCTCTGAGGAAGTCATTGGGCTGTTAAGATGATTTTCTGATGGATTGCTGACTTCAAAAATTATTTAAGCCTTTAATGCGAATGAATTATGTGAAGTTATTCGGATAGGTAATTTTAGATTATGTTGCATTACATTTTTTCCAGTGCTGAGTTCAGTTTGCAGAATTTCGATTGATTATTCCACTTGAAGCTTTTTCACTTGACTATACCTTCTGCGTCATTTGAAAGTTTAAATAAACAACAATTTCCATAAGCAAAGATCAGGAATAATCATACTCTTTTTAGAAATAACACATGTCAGAAGTTTCCATTTTGACTTTTTTAACACAAATTCACATATGCTCTGCCATGGAGCAAACCACTTACAGCCAGCATAGTTTGATGGAATTCTGGGCCACTTCCTTCTTCTGCCACTTACATTAACCAAACCATTAACACCTGCTGAACCTTTTCCCCATCAGTCATCAATCATGAGCAATCAGTCAGGTACTTGATAATTAACAGAGAGGGGGAAAACACTTCATAAGACTAAAAATATGTCTTCATGGAGGCTTCGTGCATAAACTTAAATAACAACAGGGGAAAGGTTTAATAACAACTCCAGTGCCTGCACACCCCTAAGCCAAACCTCATGATTCTTATGTCCTTTACTTGAACTGCAAGTCAGGGACTGTGACATGGAAGAACTAAAGTTGATTAAAGGCTTGAAATGTAAAAAGGTGCTAGAGGACTTGGCTGAAGCCTGCTGTTGTGATGCACTTCTGCAGCACTGGTACTCCTAAATGAAAGATCCATCATTGCAAAGGTCTAGATTTGTACTGTTTTTTAGTATGTGAGGGTGTGCTTGGTTGGATGCATGTGCTGAATATGCAGGACAGGTATTTGCAAGAGTCTCTGATGCTCTTCAGAATTTAGGTTAAGGTAAAGGCAGTCAAAAGAATCATAGAATGGTTTAGGTTGGAAGTGACCTCAAAGCTCATCTAGTTCCAACCCCTGCCATGAGCAGGGACACCTCTCACTAGAACAGCTTGCTCAACTCTTTGGTTTGCTGAAGCCACTTTGATGTACAACTAGCATCTGAGTTAAATGAATGGTGCTTCTTGTTGACAGAATGTTTTCATGGTCAGTTTGGTTGGAAGTTTAGCTGCTTAGATGATTTACAGAACTGGAGAATATGTAATTAGCATGTACCATGGAGGTGAAAAGCTGCTGGAAATCTACTATAAAGATACTGTGTCAGGGGCATGGTTTCAAATGCAAAATAAGCTGCTTTGATATTGAGAAACCTCTTTTGGAATTCTACTCCTCACCCTTTCCCATATAGAAGTTGCTGTGATGACTTTGCTCTCATCATAGTGCTGAATGTTGGGCAGTCATAATCTTCTTCCAGCCTTTTTTTTTTTTTTTTTTTTTTTTATTTTTTC